>CM064918.1:49369962-49552462 GCA_032727855.1 Quercus ilex subsp. ballota
ATCTCATTCTTGCAGTATTTCAAGCCATAATGGGTAGGGACAGGCCTAGAAAGAGAGAAAAAGAAGTTCTCGATCTTGACCATTTCTACCCGTCCCAAAGTAGAAGATTCCGTAAAAAATAGCAAAAAAATTCAAAAAATTAAAAAACCTCATTCTTGCAGTATTTCAAGTGATAACGAGTAGGGACAGGTCCAGAAAGAGAGAAAAAGAAATTCCCGATCTGGACCGTTTCTACCCGTCCCAAACTAGAAAATTTCGAAAAAAGTAGCAAAAAAATTTAAAAAATTAAAAAATCTAATTCTGGCCGTATTTCAAGCCGTAACAGGTAGGGACAGGCCCAAAAAGAGAGAAAAAGAAATTCTCGATCTGGACCGTTTCTATCCATCCCAAACTAGAAAATTCTGAAAAAAATAGCAAAAAAATTAAAAAAAAATTAAAAAACCTAATTCTGGCAGTATTTTAAGCCAAAAAGGGTAGGGACAGGCCCAGAAAGTGAGAAAAAGAAATTCTCGATCTGGACCCTTTCTACCCGACCCAAACTACAAAATTCCGAAAAAAGTAGCAAAAAAATTAAAAAAATCAAAAAATCTAATTCTGGCCGTATTTCAAGCCATAACGGGTAGGGACAGGCCCAAAAAGAGAGAAAAAGAAATTCTCGATCTGGACCGTTTCTACCCATCCCAAACTAGAAAATTCTGAAAAAAGTTGGAAAAAAATTCAAAAAATTAAAAAACCTAATTCTGGCCGTATTTCAAGTCATAACGGGTTGGGACAGGCCCAGAAAGAGAGAAAAAGAAATTCTCGATCTGGACCGTTTCTACCCCACCCAAACTAGAAAACTTCGAAAAAATAGCAAAAAAATTCAAAAAATTGAAAAACATCATCTTGCAGTATTTCAAGCCAAAACGGGTAGGGACAGGCCCAGAAAGAAAGAAAAAGAAATTCTTGATCTGGACCGTTTCTACACGACCCAAACTAGAAAATTCCGAAAAAAAAATAGCAAAAAAATTCATAAAATTAAAAAACCTCATTCTTGCAGTATTTCAAGCCATAACGGGTAGGGACAGGCCCAGAAAGAGAGAAAAAGAATTTCTCGATTTGGACCGTTTATACCCGATCCAAATTAGAAAATTCAGAAAAAAATAGCTAAAAAATTCAAAAAATTAAAAAATCTCATTCTTGCATTATTTCAAGCCATAATGGGTAGGGACAGGCCTAGAAAGAGAGAAAAAGAAATTCTCGATCTTGA
This sequence comes from Quercus ilex subsp. ballota, assembly GCA_032727855.1. Classification (NCBI taxonomy): domain Eukaryota; kingdom Viridiplantae; phylum Streptophyta; class Magnoliopsida; order Fagales; family Fagaceae; genus Quercus; species Quercus ilex. The sequence continues at coordinate 49,371,212 of CM064918.1, forward strand.
CCGTTTCTACCCGTCCCAAAGTAGAAAATTCCGTAAAAAATAGCAAAAAAATTCGAAAAATTAAAAAACCTCATTCTCGCAGTATTTCAAGCGATAACGAGTAGGGACAGGTCCAGAAAGAGAGAAAAAGAAATTCCCGATCTGGACCGTTTCTACCCGTCCCAAACTAGAAAATTCCGAAGAAAGTTGCAAAAAATTCAAAAAATTAAAAAACCTAATTCTGGCAGTATTTCAAGCCAAAACGGGTAGGGACGGGCCCTGAAAGTGAGAAAAAGAAATTCTCGATCTGGACCGTTTCTACCCGACCCAAACTAGAAAACTTCGAAAAAAATAGCAAAAAAATTCAAAAAAATTGAAAAACCTCATTCTCAGAGTATTTCAAGCCAAAACGGGTAGGGACAGGCCCAGAAAGAGAGAAAAAGAAATTCTTGATCTGGACCGTTTCTATACGACCCAAACTAGAAAATTACGAAAAAAAATAGCAAAAAAATTCATAAATTCTTGCAGTATTTCAAGCCATAATGGGTTGGGACAAGCCAGGAAAGAGAGAAAAAGAAATTCTCGATTTGGACCGTTTCTACCCGTCCCAAACTAGAAAATTCTTAAAAAAACAGCAAAAAAATTCAAAAAATTAAAAAACCTAATTCTGGCAGTATTTCAAGCCAAAAAGGGTAGGGACAGGCCCAGAAAGAGAGAAAAAGAAATTCTCGATCTGGACCGTTTCTACCCGTCACAAACTAGAAAATTCCGAAAAAAGTTGCAAAAAATTCAAAAAATTAAAAAACCTAATTCTGGCAGTATTTCTAGCCTAAACGGGTAGGGACAGGCCCAGAAAGAGAGAAAAAGAAATTCTCGATCTGGACCGTTTCTACCCGACCCAAACTAGAAAATTCCGAAAAAAGTAGCAAAAAAATTTAAAAAACTAAAAAAATCTAATTCTGGCCGTATTTCAAGCCATAACGGGTGGGGACAGGCCCAGAAAGGGAGAAGAGAAATTCTCGATCTGGATCGTTTCTAACCATCCCAAACTAGAAAATTCTGAAAAAAGTTGCAAAAAAATTAAAATACCTTATTCTGGCAGTATTTCAAGCCAAAACGGGTAGGGAAAGGCCTCGAAAGAGAGAAAAAAAAATTCTCGATCTAGACCGTTTCTACCCGACCCAAACGAGAAAACTTCGAAAAAAATAGCAAAAAAATTCAAAAAATTGAAAAACCTCATTCTTGTAGTATTTCAAGCCAAACGGGTAGGGACAGGCCCAGAAAGAGAGAAATAGAAATTCTTGATCTGGACCGTTTCAACACGACCCAAACTAGAAAAGTCCGAAAAAAAAATAGCAAAAAAATTAATAAAATTAAAAAACCTCATTCTTGCATTATTTCAAGCCATAACGGGTAGGGACAGGCCCAGAAAGAGAGAAATAGAAATTCTTGATCTGCACCGTTTCAACACGACCCAAACTAGAAATGTCCGAAAAAAAAAATAGCAAAAAAATTAATAAAATTAAAAAACCTCATTCTTGCAGTATTTCAAGCCATAACGGGTAGGGAAAGGCCTCGAAAGAGAGAAAAAGAAATTCTCGATCTGGACCGTTTCTACCCGACCCAAACGAGAAAACTTCGAAAAAAATAGCAAAAAAATTCAAAAAATTGAAAAACCTCATTCTTGCAGTATTTCAAGCCAAAACGGGTAGGGACAGGCCCAGAAAGAGAGAAAAAGAAATTTTCGATCTGAACCATTTCTACCTGGCCCAAACAAGAAAATTTCGAAAAAAATAGCAAAAAAATTCAAAAAATTTAAAAACCTAATTCTGGCAGTATTTCAAGCCATAACGGGTAGGGGCAGGCCCAGAAAGAGAGAAAAAGAAATTCTCGATCTGGACCGTTTCTACCCGACCCAAACTGGAAAATTCCGAAAAAAAGTAGCAAAAAAATTTAAAAAATTAAAAAATCTAATTCTGGCCGTATTTCAAGTCATAACGGGTAGGGACAGGCCCAGAAAGAGAGAAAAAGAAATTCTCGATCAATACCGTTTCTACCCGTCCCAAAGTAGAAAATTCCGTAAAAAATAGCAAAAAAAATTCAAAAAATTAAAAAACCTCATTCTTGTTGTATTTCAAGCCATAACAGGTAAGGAGCCTAGAAAGAGAGAAAAAGAAATTCTCGATCCGGACCGTTTCTACCCGACCCAAACTAGAAAATTCTGAAAAAAATAGCAAAAAAATTCAAAAAATTGAAAAACCTTGTTCTTGCAGTATTTCAAGCCAAAAGGGGTAGTGACATGCCCAGAAAGAGAGAAAAACAAATTCTCGATCTAGACCATTTCTACACGACCCAAACTAGAAAATTCCAAAAAAAAAAAAAATAGCAAAAAAATTCAAAAAATTAGAAAACCTCATTCTTGCAGCATTTCAAGCCATAACGGGTAGGGACAGGCCAAGAAAGAGGGAAAAAGAAATTCTCGATCTGGACCGTTTCTACCCGTCCCAAACTAGAAAATTCCGAAAAAAGTTGCAAAAAATTCAAAAAACTCAAAAACCTAATTCTGGCAGTATTCAAGCCAAAACGGGTAGGGACAGGCCCAGAAAGAGAGAAAAAGAAATTCTCGATCTGGACCGTTTCTACCCGACCCAAACTAGAAAATTCCGAAAAAAGTAGAAAGAAAATTTAAAAAATTAAAAAATCTAATTCTTGCCGTATTTCAAGCCATAACAGGTAAGGAGCCTAGAAAGAGAGAAAAAGAAATTCTCGATCTGGACCGTTTTTACCCATCCCAAACTAGAAAATTCTGAAAAAGATAGCAAAAAAATTCAAAAAATTAAAAAACCTAATTCTGGCAGTATTTCAAGCCAAAACGGGTAGGGACAGGCCTAGAAAGTGAGAAAAAGAAATTCTCGATCTGGACCGTTTCTACCGTCACCCAAACTAGAAAATTCTGAAAAAATAGCAAAAAAATTCATAAAATTAAAAAACCTCATTCTTGCAGTATTTCAAGCCATAACGGGTAGGGACTGGCCAAGAAAGAGAGAAAAAGAAATTCTCGATTTGGACCGTTTCTACCCGTCCCAAACTAGAAAATTCCGAAAAAAGTTGCAAAAAATTCAAAAACCTAATTCTGGCAGTATTTCTAGACAAAACGGATAGGGACAGGCCCAAAAAGAGAGAAAAAGAAATCCTCGATCTGGACCGTTTCTACCCGTCCCAAACTAGAAAATTCCAAAAAAAGTTGCAAAAAATTCAAAAAATTAAAAAAACCTAATTCCGGCAGTATTTCAAGCCATAACGGGTGGGGACAGGCCCAGAAATAGAGAAAAAGAAATTCTCGATCTGGACCTTTTCTACCCGATCCAAACTAGAAAATTCAGAAAAAAGTATCAAAAAAATTTAAAAAATTAAAAAATCATTCTGGCCGTATTTCAAGCCATAACGGGTAGGGACAGGCCCAGAAAGGGAGAAAAGATATTCTCGATCTGGACCGTTTCTACCCATCCCAAACTAGAAAATTCTGAAAAAAGTTGCAAAAAAATTAAAAAAAATTAAAAAAGCTTATTCTGGCAGTATTTCAAGCCGAAACGGGTATGGAAAGGCCCCGAAAGAGAGAAAAAGAAATTCTCGATCTGGACCGCTTCTACCCGACCCAAACTAGAAAATTCCGAAAAAAATAGAAAAAAATTCAAAAAATTGAAAAACCTCATTCTCGGAGTATTCTAAGCCAAAACGGGTAGGGACTGGCCTAGAAAGAGAGAAAAAGAAATTCTCGATCTGGACCGTTTCTACCCATCCCAAACTAGAAAATTCTGAAAAAAGTTGCAAAAAAATTCAAAAAATTGAAAAACCTAATTCTGGCAGTATTTCAAGCCAAAACGGGAAGGGACAGGCCCAGAAAGAGAGAAAAAGAATTTCTCGATTTGGACCGTTTCTTCCCAATCCAAACTAGAAAATTCCGAAAAAAAGAGCTAAAAAATTCAAAAAATTAAAAAACCTCATTCTTGCAGTATTTCAAGCCATAACGGGTAGGGACTGGCCCAGAAAGAGAGAAAAAGAAATTCTCGATCTAGACCGTTTCTACCCGTCCCAAAGTAGAAAATTCCGTAAAAAATAGCAAAAAAATTCAAAAAATTAAAAAAACCTCATTCCTGCTGTATTTCAAGCCATAACGGGTTGGGACAGGTCCAGAAAGAGAGAAAAAGAAATCCTCAATCTGGACCGTTTCTACCCGACCCAAAATAGAAAATTCCGAAAAAAATAGCAAAAAAATTCAAAAAATTGAAAAACCCTGTTCTTGTGGTATTTAAAGCCAAAATGGGTAGGAACAGGCCCAGAAAGAGAGAAAAACAAATTCTCGATCTAGACCATTTCTACACGACCCAAACTAGAAAAATTCCAAAAAAAAAATAGCAAAAAAATTCAAAAATTAGAAAACCTCATTCTTGCAGCATTTCAAGCCATAACGGGTAGGGACAGGCAAAGAAAGGGAGAAAAACAAATTCTCGATATGGACCGTTTCTACCAGTCCCTAACTAGAAAATTCCGAAAAAAGTTGCAAAAAATTCAAAAAATTAAAAAACCTAATTCTGGCAGTATTTCAGGCCAAAACGGGTAGGGACAGGCCCAGAAAGAGAGAAAAAGAAATTCTCGATCTGGACCGTTTCTACTCGACCCAAACTAGAAAATTCCGAAAAAAGTAGCAATAGAATTAAAAAAACTAAAAAATATAATTCCTGCCGTATTTCAAGCCATAGCAGGTAGGGACAGGCCTAAAAAGAGAGAAAAAGAAATTCTCGATCTGGACCGTTTCTACCCATCCCAAACTAGAAAATTCTGAAAAAAAAATAGCAAAAAAATTCAAAAAATTAAAAAACCTAATTCTGGCAGTATTTCAAGCCAAAACGGGTAGGGACAGGCCCAGAAAGTGAGAAAAAGCAATTCTCGATCTGGACCGTTTCTACCCGACCCAAACTAGAAAATTCCGAAAAAAGTAGCAAAAAAATTTAAAAAATTAAAAAATCTAATTCTGGCCATATTTCAAGCCATAACGGGTAGGGACAGACCCAAAAAGAGAGAAAAAGAAATTCTCGATCTGGACCGTTTCTACCCATCCCAAACTAGAAAATTCTGAAAAAAGTTGGAAAAAATTCAACAAATTAAAAAACCTAATTCTGGCCGTATTTCAAGGCATAACGGGTAGGGACAGACCCAGAAAGAGAGAAAAAGAAATTCTCGATCTGGACCGTTTCTACCCGAACCAAACTAGAAAACTTCGAAAAAAATAGCAAAAAAATTCAAAAAATTGAAAAACCTCATTCTCGGAGTATTTCAAGCCAAAACGGGTAGGGACAGGCCCAGGAAGAGAGAAAAAGAAATTCTCGATCTGGACCGTTTTTACACGACCCAAACTAGAAAATTACAAAAAAAAAATAGCAAAAAAATTCATAAAATTAAAAAACCTCATTCTTGCAGTATTTCAAGCGATAACGGGTAGGGACAGGTCCAGAAAGAGAGAAAAAGAAATTCTCGATCTGGACCCTTTATACCCGTCCTAAACTAGAAAATTCCGAAAAAAGTTGCAAAAAACAAAACGGGTCGGGATAGGCCAAGAAAGTGCGAAAAAGAAATTCTCGATCTAGACCGTTTCTACCCGACCCAAACTAGAAAATTCCGAAAAAAGTGGCAAAAAAATTTAAAAAACTAAAAAATCTAATTCTGGCCGTATTTCAAGCCATAACGGGTAGGGACAGGCCCAGAAAGAGAGAAAAAGAAATTCTCGATCTGGACCGTTTCTACCCATCCCAAACTAGAAAATTCTGAAAAAAGTTGGAAAAAAATTCAAAAAATTAAAAAACCTAATTCTGGCGGTATTTCAAGCCAAAACGGGTAGGGATAGGCCCCGAAAGAGAGAAAAAGAAATTCCCAATCTGGACCGTTTCTACCCGACCCAAACTAGAAAATTTCGAAAAAAATATTAAAAAAATTCAAAAAATTGAAAAACCTTATTCTTGCAGTATTTCAAGCCAGATCGAGCAGGGACAGGCCCTGAAAGAGAGAAAAAGAAATTCTCGATCGGGACCGTTTCTACACGACCCAAACTAGAAAATTCCGAAAAAAAATAGCAAAAAAATTCAAAAAATTAAGAAACATCATTCTTGCAGTATTTCAAGCCATATCGGATAGCGACTGGCCAAGAAAGTGGGAAAAAGAAATTCTCGATCTGGACCGTTTCTACCCGTCCCAAACTAGAAAATTTCGAAAAAAAAATATCAAAAAAATTCAAAAAATTAAAAAACCTCATTCTTGCAGTATTTCAAGCCATATCGGGTAGGAACAGGCCCAGAAAGAGAGAAAAAGAAATTCTCGATCTGGACCGTTTCTACCCGACCCAAACTAGAAAATTTCAAAAAAATAGCAAAAAAATTTAAAAAATTGAAAAACCTCATTCTTGCAGTATTTCAAGCGATAATGGTAAGGGACAGGTCCAAAAAGAGAGAAAAAGAAATTCTCGATCTGGACCGTTTCTACCCGTTCCAAACTAGAAAATTCAGAAAAAAAATAGCAAAAAAATTCAAAAAATTAAAATACCTCATTCTTGCAGTATTTCAAGCCATAACAGGTAGGGATAGAGGCCCAGAAAGAGAGAAAAAGAAATTCTCGATCTGGACCGCTTCTACCCAACCCAAACTAGAAAATTCCGAAAAAAGTAGCAAAAAAATTCAAAAAATTATAAAACGTAATTCTAGCAGAATTTCAAGCCAAAACGGGTCGGGATAGGCCAAGAAAGTGTGAAAAAGAAATTCTCGATCTGGACCGTTTCTACCCGACCCAAACTAGAAAATTCCGAAAAAAGTAGCAAAAAAATTTAAAAAACTAAAAAATCTAATTCTGGCCGTATTTCAAGCCATAACGGGTAGGGACAGGCCCAGAAAGAGAGAAAAAGAAATTCTCGATCTGGACCGTTTCTACCCATCCCAAACTAGAAAATTCTGAAAAAAGTTGGAAAAAAATTCAAAAAATTAAAAAAACTAATTCTGGCTGTATTTCAAGCCAAAACGGGATAGGGTTAGGCCCCGAAAGAGAGAAAAAGAAATTCCCGATCTGGACCGTTTCTACCCGACCCAAACTAGAAAATTTCGAAAAAAATAGCAAAAAAATTCAAAAAATTGAAAAACCTTATTCTTGCAGTATTTCAAGCCAGAACGGGTAGGGACAGGCCCAGAAAGAGAGAAAAAGAAATTCTCGATCTGGACCGTTTCTACACGACCCAAACTAGAAAATTCTGAAAAAAAATAGAAAAAAAATTCAAAAAATTATAAAACATAATTCTGGAAGAATTTCAAGCCAAAACGGGTAGGGACAGGCCCAGAAAGAGAGAAAAAGAAATTCTTGATCTGGACCGTTTCTACCCGTCCCAAACTAGAAAATTCTGAAAAAAATAGCAAAAAAATTCAAAAAATTGAAAAACCTTATTCTTGCAGTATTTCAAGCCGGAACGGGTAGGGACAGGCCCAGAAAGAGAGAAAAAGAAATTCTCGATCTGGACCGTTTCTACACGACCCAAACTAGAAAATTCCGAAAAGAAATAGCAAAAAAATTCAAAAAATTAAAAAACCTAATTATTGCAGTATTTCAAGCCAAAACGGGTAGGGACAGGCCCAGAAAGAGAGAAAAAGAAATTCTCGATCTGGACCGTTTCTACCCGTCCCAAACTAGAAAATTCTTTAAAAAGTTGGAAAAAAATTCAAAAAATTAAAAAGACTAATTCTCGCAGTATTTCAAGCCAAAACGGGTAGGGATAGGCCCCGAAAGAGAGAAAAAGAAATTCCAGATCAGGACCGTTTCTACCCGATCCAAACTAGAAAATTTCGAAAAAAATAGAAAAAAAATTCAAAAAATTGAAAAACCTTATTCTTGCAGTATTTCAAGCCATAACGGGTAGGGACAGGCCCAGAAAGAGAGAAAAAGAAATTCTCGATCTGGACCGTTTCTACCCGACCCAAACTAGAAAATTCCGAAAAAAGTTGCAAAAAAATTCAAAAAACTGGAAAACCTCATTCTTGCAGTATTGCAAGCCAAAATGGGTAGGGACAGGCCCAGAAAAAGAGAAAAAGAAATTCTCGATCTGGACCGTTTCTACACGACCCAAACTAGAAAATTCCGAAAAAAAATAGCAAAAAAATTAAAAAAATTAAAAAACCTCATTCTTGCAGTATTTCAAGCCATAACGGGTTGGGACAAGCCCAGAAAGAGAGAAAAAGAAATTCTCGATCTGGACCGTTTCTACCCGACCCAAACAAGAAAATTCCGAAAAAAATAGCAAAAAAATTCAAAAAATTGAAAAACCATGTTCTTGCAATATTTCAAGCCAAAACGGGTAGGGACAGGCCCAGAAAGAGAGAAAAAGAAATTCTCGATCTGGACCGTTTCTACCCGACCCAAACTAGAAAATTTCGAAAAAAATAGAAAAAATTCAAAAAATTGAAAAACCTCATTCTTGCAGTATTTCAAGCCAAAATGGGTAGGGACGGGCCTAGAAAGTGAGAAAAAGAAATTCTCGATCTGGACCGTTTCTACCCGTCCCAAACTAGAAAATTTCGAAAAAAATAGCAAAAAAATTCAAAAAATTAAAAAATCACATTCTTGCAGTACTTCAAGCCAAAACGGGCAGGTACAGGCCCAGAAAGAGAGAAAAAGAAATTCTCGATCTGGACCGTTTCTACACGACCCAAACTAGAAAATTCCGAAAAAAAATAGCAAGAAAATTCAAAAAATTAAAAAACCTAATTCTCGCAGTATTTCAAGCCAAAACGGGTAGGGATAGGCCCCGAAAGAGAGAAAAAGAAATTACAGATCTGGACCGTTTCTACCCGACCCAAACTAGAAAATTTCGAAAAAAATAGCAAAAAAATTCAAAAAATTGAAAAACCTTATTCCTGCAATATTTCAAGCCAAAACGGGTTGGGATAGGCCTCGAAAGAGAGAAAAAGAAATTCTCGATCTGGACCGTTTCTACACGATCCAAACTAGAAAATTCCGAAAAAAAATAGCAAAAAAATTCAAAAAATTAAAAAACCTCATTCTTGCAGTATTTCAAGCCATAAAGGGCAGGGACAGGCCAAGAAAGAGAGAAAAAGAAATTCTCGATCTGGACCGTTTCTACCCGTCCCAAACTAGAAAATTCCAAAAAAAAATAGCAAAAAAATTCAAAAAATTAAAAAACCTCATTCTTGCAGTATTTCAAGCCATAACGGGTAGGGACAGGCCCAGAAAGAGAGAAAAAGAAATTCTCGATCTGGACCGTTTCTACCCGACCCAAACTAGAAAATTCCGAAAAAAATAGCAAAAAAATTCAAAAAATTGAAAAACCTCATTCTTGCAGTATTTCAAGCCAAAATGGGTAGGGACGGGCCTAGAAAGAGAGAAAAAGAATTCTCGATCTGGACCGTTTCTACCCGTCCCAAACTAGAAAATTTCAAAAAAAATAGCAAAAAAATTCAAAAAATTAAAAAACCTCATTCTTGCAGTATTTCAAGCCATAACGGGTAGGGACAGGCCCAGAAAGAGAGAAAAAGAAATTCTCGATCTGGACCGTTTCTACCCGACCCAAACTAGAAAATTTCGAAAAAAATAGCAAAAAAATTCAAAAAATTAAAAAACCACATTCTTGCAGTATTTCAAGCCAAAACGGGTAGGGATAGGCCCCAGAAAGAGAGAAAAAGAAATTACAGATCTGGACCGTTTCTACCCGACCCAAACTAGAAAATTTCGAAAGAAATAGCAAAGAAATTGAAAAAATTGAAAAACCTTATTCTTGCAGTATTTCAAGCCAAAACGGGTTGGGACAGGCCTCGAAAGAGAGAAAAAGAAATTCTCGATCCGGACCGTTTCTACACGACCCAAACTAGAAAATTCCGAAAAAAAATAGCAAAAAAATTCAAAAAATTAAAAAACCTCATTCTTGCAGTATTTCTAGCCATAACGGGTAGGGACAGGCCCAGAAAGAGAGAAAAAGAAATTCTCGATCTGGACCGTTTCTACCCGTCCCAAACTAGATAATTCCGAAAAAAATAGCAAAAAAATTCAAAAAATTAAAAAACCTCATTCTTGCAGTATTTCAAACCATAACGTGTAGGGACAGGCCCAGAAAGAGAGAAAAAGAAATTCTCGATCTGGACCGTTTCTACCCGACCCAAACTAGAAAATTCCGAAAAAAGTTGCAAAAAAATTCAAAAAATTGAAAAACCTCATTCTTGCAGTATTTCAAGCCAAAACGAGTAGGGATAGGCCCAGAAAGAGAAAAAAAAAAAAAAAAAAATTTTTCGATCTGGACCGTTTCTACACGACCCATACTAGAAAATTCCGAAAAAAAATAGCAAAAAAATTCAAAAAAATTAAAAAACCTCATTCTTGCAGTATTTCAAGCGATAACGGGTAGGGACAGGTCCAAAAAGAGAGGAAAAGAAATTCTCGATCTGGACCGTTTCTACCCGTCCCAAAGGTGAAAATTCCGTAAAAAATAGCAAAAAAATTCAAAAAATTAAAAAAGCTCATTCTTGCAGTATTTCAAGCGATAACGGGTAGGGACAGGTCCAGAAAGAGGGAAAAAGAAATTCTCGATCTGGACCGTTTCTACCCGTCCCAAACTAGAAAATTCCGAAAAAAGTTGCAAAGAACTCAAAAAAATTAATAAACCTAATTCTGGCAGTATTTCAAGCCAAAACGGGAAGGGCTGGCCCAGAAAAAGAGAAAAAGAAATTCTCGATTTGGACCGTTTCTACCCAACCCAAACTAGAAAATTTCGAAAAAAGTAGCAAAAAAATTCAAAAAATTATAAAACGTAATTCTGGCAGAATTTCAAGCCAAAACGGGTCGGGATAGGCCAAGAAAGTGTGAAAAAGAAATTCTCGATCTGGACCGTTTCTACCCGACCCAAACTAGAAAATTCCGAAAAAAAGTTGCAAAAAAATTCAAAAAAATTAAAAAACCTCATTCTTGCAGTATTTCAAGCCAAAACGGGTACGGACAGGCCTAGAAAGAGAGAAAAAGAAATTCTCGATCTGGACCGTTTCTACCCAACCCAAACTAGAAAATTTCGAAAAAAATAGCAAAAATATTCAAAAAATTATAAACCGTAATTCTGGCAGAATTTCAAGCCAAAACGGGTCGGGATAGGCCAAGAAAGAGTGAAAAAGAAATTCTCGATCTGGACCGTTTCTACCCGACCCAAACTAGAAAATTCAGAAAAAAGTAGCAAAAAAATTTAAAAAACTAAAAAATCTAATTCTGGCCGTATTTCAAGCCAAAACGGGTCGGGATAGGCCAAGAAAGTGCGAAAAAGAAATTCTCGATCTGGACCGTTTCTACCCGACCCAAACTAGAAAATTCCGAAAAAAGTAGCAAAAAAATTTAAAAAACTAAAAAATCTAATTCTGGCCGTATTTCAAGCCATAACGGGTAGGGACAGGCCCAGAAAGATAGAAAAAGAAATTCTCGATCTGGACCGTTTCTACACGACCCAAACTAGAAAATTCTGAAAAAAGTTGGAAAAAAATTCAAAAAATTAAAAAACCTAATTCTGGCAGTATTTCAAGCCAAAACGGGTAGGGATAGGCCCCGAAAGAGAGAAAAAGAAATTCCCAATCTGGACCGTTTCTACCCGACCCAAACTAGAAAATTTCGAAAAAAATAGCAAAAAAATTCAAAAAATTGAAAAACCTTATTCTTGCAGTATTTCAAGCCAGAACGGGTAGGGACAGGCCCAGAAAGAGAGAAAAAGAAATTCTCGATCTGGACCGTTTCTACACGACCCAAACTAGAAAATTCCGAAAAAAAAATAGAAAAAAATTCAAAAAATTAAGAAACATCATTCTTGCAGTATTTCAAGCCATAACGGATAGCGACAGGCCAAGAAAGTGAGAAAAAGAAATTCTCGATCTGGACCGTTTCTACCCGTCCCAAACTAGAAAATTTCGAAAAAAAAAATATCAAAAAAATTCAAAAAAATAAAAAACCTCATTCTTGCAGTATTTCAAGCCATATCGGGTAGGAACAGGCCCAGAAAGAGAGAAAAAGAAATTCTCGATCTGGACCGTTTCTACCCGACCCAAACTAGAAAATTTCAAAAAAAATAGCAAAAAAATTTAAAAAATTGAAAAACCTCATTCTTGCAGTATTTCAAGCGATAATGGGTAGGGACAGGTCCAAAAAGAGAGAACAAGAAATTCTCGATCTGGACCGTTTCTACCCTTTCCAAACTAGAAAATTCCGAAAAAAAAATAGCAAAAAAATTCAAAAAATTAAAATACCTCATTCTTGCAGTATTTCAAGCCATAACAGGTAGGGATAGAGGCCCAGAAAGAGAGAAAAAGAAATTCTCGATCTGGACCGTTTCTACCCGTCCCAAACTAGATAATTCCGAAAAAAATAGCAAAAAAATTCAAAAAATTAAAAAACCTCATTCTTTCAGTATTTCAAGCCATAACGGGTAGGGACAGGCCCAGAAAGAGAGAAAAAGAAATTCTCGATCTGGACCGTTTCTACCCGTCCCAAACTAGAAAATTCCGAAAAAAATAGCAAAAAAATTCAAAAAATTGAAAAACCTCATTCTTGCTGTATTTCATAGCCATAACGGGTAGGGACAGGCCCAGAAAGAGAGAAAAAGAAATTCTCGATCGGGACCGTTTCTACACGACCCAAACTAGAAAATTTCGAAAAAAATAGCAAAAATATTCAAAAAATTAAAAAACCTCATTCTTGCAGTATTTCAAGCCAAAACGGGTCGGGATAGGCCAAGAAAGAGTGAAAAAGAAATTCTCGATCTGGACCGTTTCTACCCGACCCAAACTAGAAAATTCAGAAAAAAAATAGCAAAAAAATTAAAAAAATTAAAAAACCTTATTCTTGCAGTATTTCAAGCCAAAACGGGTACGGACAGGCCTAGAAAGAGAGAAAAAGAAATTCTCGATCTGGACCGCTTCTACCCAACCCAAACTAGAAAATTCCGAAAAAAGTAGCAAAAAAATTCAAAAAATTATAAAACGTAATTCTAGCAGAATTTCAAGCTAAAACGGGTCGGGATTGGCCAAGAAAGTGTGAAAAAGAAATTCTCGATCTGGACCGTTTCTACCCGACCCAAACTAGAAAATTCCGAAAAAAGTAGCAAAAAAATTTAAAAAACTAAAAAATCTAATTCTGGCCGTATTTCAAGCCATAACGGGTAGGGACAGGCCCAGAAAGAGAGAAAAAGAAATTCTCGATCTGGACAGTTTCTACCCTATCCCAAACTACAAAATTCCGAAAAAAGTTGCAAAAAATTCAAAAAATTAAAAAAACTAATTCTGGCAGTATTTCAAGCCAAAACGATGTAGGGATAGGCCCCGAAAGAGAGAAAAAGAAATTCCCGATCTGGACCGTTTCTACCCGACCCAAACTAGAAAATTTCGAAAAAAATAGCAAAAAAATTCAAAAAATTGAAAAACCTTATTCTTGCAGTATTTCAAGCCAGAATGGGTAGGGACAGGCCCAGAAAGAGAGAAAAAGAAATTCTCGATCTGGACCGTTTCTACACGACCCAAACTAGAAAATTCCGAAAAAAAATAGCAAAAAAATTCAAAAAATTAAAAAACCTCATTCTTGCAGTATTTCAAGCCAAAACGGGTCGGGATAGGCCAAGAAAGAGAGAAAAAGAAATTCTCGATCTGGACCGTTTCTACCCGTCCCAAACTAGAAAATTCTGAAAAAAATAGCAAAAAAATTCAAAAAATTGAAAAACTTTATTCTTCCAGTATTTCAAGCCAGAACGGGTTGGGACAGGCTCAGAAAAAGAGAAAAAGAAATTCTCGATCTGGACCGTTTCTACACGACTCAAACTAGAAAATTCCGAAAAGAAATAGCAAAAAAATTCAAAAAATTAAAAAACCTCATTCTTGCAGTATTTCAAGCCAAAACGGGTAGGGACAGGCCCAGAAAGAGAGAAAAAGAAATTCTCGATCTGGACCGTTTCTACCCGTCCCAAACTAGAAAATTCCGAAAAAAATAGCAAAAAAATTCAAAAAATTAAAAAACCTAATTCTCGCAGTATTTCAAGCCAAAACGGGTAGGGATAGGCCCCGAAAGAGAGAAAAAGAAATTCCAGATCAGGACCGTTTCTACCCGACCCAAACTAGAAAATTTCGAAAAAAATAGCAAAAAAATTCAAAAAATTGAAAAACCTTATTCTTGCAGTATTTCAAGCCATAACGGGTAGGGACAGGCCAAGAAAGAGAGAAAAAGAAATTCTCGATCTGGACCGTTTCTACCTGACCCAAACTAGAAAATTCCGAAAAAAGTTGCAAAAAAATTCAAAAAATTAAAAAACCTCATTCTTGCAGTATTGCAAGCCAAAATGGGTAGGGACAGGCCCAGAAAGAGAGAAAAAGAAATTCTCGATCTGGACCGTTTCTACACGACCCAAACTAGAAAATCTGGAAAAAAATAGCAAAAAAATTCAAAAAATTAAAAAACCTCATTCTTGCAGTATTTCAAGCCATAAAGGGCAGGGACAGGCCCAGAAAGAGAGAAAAAGAAATTCTCGATCTGGACCGTTTCTACCCGTCCCAAACTAGAAAATTCCAAAAAAAATAGCAAAAAAATTCAAAAAATTAAAAAACCTCATTCTTGCAGTATTTCAAGCCATAACGGGTAGGGACAGGCCCAGAAAGAGAGAAAAAGAAATTCTCGATCTGGACCGTTTCTATCCGACCCAAATTAGAAAATTCCGAAAAAAGTTGCAAAAAAATTCAAAAAATTGAAAAACCTCATTCTTGCAGTATTTCAAGCCATAACGAGTAGGGATAGGCCCAGAAAGAGAAAAAAAGAAAATTCTCGATCTGGACCGTTTCTACACGACCCATACTAGAAAATTCCGAAAAAAAATAGCAAAAAAATTCAAAAAAATTAAAAAACCTCATTCTTGCAGTATTTCAAGCGATAACGGGTAGGGACAGGTCCGAAAAGAGAGGAAAAGAAATTCTCGATCTGGACCGTTTCTACCCGTCCCAAAGGTGAAAATTCCGTAAAAAATAGCAAAAAAATTCAAAAAATTAAAAAAGCTCATTCTTGCAGTATTTCAAGCGATAACGGGTAGGGACAGGCCCAGAAAGAGAGAAAAAGAAATTCTCGATCTGGACCGTTTCCACCCGACCCAAACTAGAAAATTTCGAAAAAAATAGCAAAAAAATTCAAAAAATTGAAAAACTTCGTTCTTGCAGTATTTCAAGCCAAAACGGGTAGGGACAGGCCCAGAAAGAGAGAAAAAGAAATTTCTCGATCTGGACCGTTTCTACCCGATCCAAACTAGAAAATTCCGAAAAAAATAACAAAAAAATTCAAAAAATTAAAAAACCTCATTGTTGCAGTATTTCAAGCCAAAACGGGTAGGGACAGGCCCAGAAAGAGAGAAAAAGAAATTCTCGATCTGGACCGTTTCTACCCGTCCCAAACTAGAAAATTTCGAAAAAAGTTGCAAAAAATTCAAAAAATTTAAAAACCTAATTCTGGCAGTATTTCAAGCCAAAACGGGACGGGACAGGCCCAGAAAGAGAGAAAAAGAAATTCTCGATCTGGACCGTTTCTACCCGTCCCAAACTAGAAAATTCCGAAAAAAAATAGCAAAAAAATTCAAAAAACTAAAAAACCTCATTCTTGCAGTATTTCAAGCGATAATGGGCAGGGACAGGTCCAAAAAGAGAGAACAAGAAATTCTCGATCTGGACCGTTTCTACCCGTTCCAAACTAGAAAATTCCGAAAAAAAATAGCAAAAAAATTCAAAAAATTAAAAAACCTCATTCTTGCAGTATTTCAAGCCATAACAGGTAGGGACAGGCCCAGAAATGAGAGAAAAAGAAATTCTCGATCTGGACCGTTTCTACCCGTCCCAGACTAGATAATTCCGAAAAAAATAGCAAAAAAATTCAAAAAATTAAAAAACCTCATTCTTTCAGTATTTAAAGCCATAAAGGGCAGGGACAGGCCAAGAAAGAGAGAAAAAGAAATTCTCGATCTGGACCGTTTCTACCCGTCCCAAACTAGAAAATTCCAAAAAAATAGCAAAAAAATTCAAAAAATTAAAAAACCTCATTCTTGCAGTATTTCAAGCCATAGCGGGTAGGGACAGGCTCAGAAAGAGAAAAAAAGAAATTTTCGATCTGGACCGTTTCTACACGACCCATTCTAGAAAATTCCGAAAAAAAATAGCAAAAAAATTCAAAAAAATTAAAAAACCTCATTCTTGCAGTATTTCAAGCGATAACGAGTAGGGACAGGTCCGAATAGAGAGGAAAAGAAATTCTCGATCTGGACCGTTTCTACCCGTCCCAAAGGTGAAAATTCCGAAAAAAATAGCAAAAAAATTCCAAAAATTAAAAAAGCTCATTCTTGAAATATTTCAAGCGATAACGGGTAGGGACAACCCCGAAAGAGAGAAAAGGAAATTCTCGATCTGGACCGTTTCCACCCGACCCAAACTAGAAAATTCCGAAAAAAAAGCAAAAAAATCAAAAAATTGAAAAACTTCGTTCTTGCAGTATTTCAAGCCAAAACGATTAGGGACAGGCCCAGAAAGAGAGAAAAATAATTTCTCGATTTGGACCGTTTCTACCCGACCCAAACTAGAAAATTCCGAAAAAAGTTGCAAAAAAATTCAAAAAATTGAAAAACCTCATTCCTGCACTTTTCAAGCCAAAACGAGTAGGGATATGCCCAGAAAGAGAAAAAAAGAAATTTTCGATCTGGACCGTTTCTATACGACCCATACTAGAAAATTCCAAAAAAAAATAGCAAAAAAATTCAAAAAAATTAAAAAACCTCATTCCTGCAGTATTTCAAGTGATAACGGGTAGGGACAGGTCTGAATAGAGAGGAAAAGAAATTCTCGATCTGGACCGTTTCTACCCGGTCCCAAACTAGAAAATTCCGTAAAAAATTGCAAAAAAATTCAAAAATTTAAAAAAGCACATTCTTGAAGTATTTCAAGCGATAACGGGTAGGGACAGGCCCAGAAAGAGAGAAAAAGAAATTCTCGATCTGGACCGTTTCTACCCGACCCAAACTAGAAAATTCCGAAAAAAATAACAAAAAAATTCAAAAAATTAAAAAACCTCATTGTTGCAGTATTTCAAGCCAAAACGGGTGGGATAGGCCCAAAAAGAGAGAAAAAGAAATTCTCGATCTGGACCGTTTCTACCCGTCCCAAACTAGAAAATTCCGAAAAAAGTTGCAAAAAATTCAAAAAATTTAAAAACCTAATTCTGGCAGTATTTCAAGCCAAAACGGGATGGGACAGGCCCAGAAAGTGAGAAAAAGAAATTCTCGATCTGGACCGTTTCTACCCGTCCCAAACTAGAAAATTCCGAAAAAAAATAGCAAAAAAATTCAAAAAATTAAAAAACCTCATTCTTGCAGTATTTCAAGCGATAACGAGTAGGGACAGGTCCAGAAAGAGAGAACAAGAAATTCTCGATCTGGACCGTTTCTACCCGTCCCAAACTAGAAAATTCCGAAAAAAAATAGCAAAAAAATTCAAAAAATTAAAAATCCTCATTCTTGCAGTATTTCAAGCCATATCGGGTAGGGACAGGCCCAGAAAGAGAGAAAAAGAAATTCTCGATCTGGACCGTTTCTACCCGACCCAAACTAGAAAATTTCGAAAAAAGTTGCAAAAAATTAAAAAACCTAATTCTGTCAGTATTTCAAGCCAAAAAGGGTAGGGACAGGTCCCGAAAGAGAGAAAAAGAAATTCTCGATCTGGACCGTTTCTACCCGACCCAAACTAGAAAATTCCGAAAAAAAATAACAAAAAAATTCAAAAAATTAAAAAACCTAATTCTGGCAGTATTTCAAGCCATAACGGGTAGGGACAGGCCCAGAAAGAGAGAAAAAGAAATTCTCGATCTGGACCGTTTATACCCGTCCCAAACTAGAAAATTCCGAAAAAAGTTGTTAAAAAATTCAAAAAATTAAAAAAACCTAATTCTGGCAGCATTTCAAGCCAAAACGGATAGGGACAGGCCCAGAAAGAGAGAAAAAGAAATTCTCGATCTGGACCGTTTCTACCCGACCCAAACTAGAAAATTCCGAAAAAAGTAGCAAAAAAATTTAAAAAATTAAAAAATCTAATTCTGGCCATATTTCAAGCCATATCGGGTAGGGACAGGCCCAGAAAGAAAGAAAAAGAAATTCTCGATCTGGACCGTTTCTACCCATCCCAAACTAAAGAATTCTGGAAAAAGTTGCAAAAAAATTCAAAAAATTAAAAAACCTAATTCTGGCAGTATTTCAAGCCAAAACGGGTAGGGACAGGCCCCGAAAGAGAGAAAAAGAAATTCCCAATCTGGACCGTTTCTACCCGACCCAAACTAGAAAATTCTGAAAAAAAAATAGCAAAAACATTCAAAAAATTAAAAAACCTCATTCTTGCTGTATTTCAAGCCATAACGGGTAGGGACAGGCGAAGAAAGAGAGAAAAAGAAATTCGCGATCTGGACCGTTTCTACCCGTCCCAAACTAGAAAATTCCGAAAAAAGTTGCAAAAAAATTTAAAAAATTAAAAAACCTAATTCTGGTAGTATTTCAAGCCATAACGGGTAGGGACAGGCCCAGAAAGAGAGAAAAAGAAATTCTCGATCTGGACCGTTTCTACCCGTCCCAAACTAGAAAATTTCGAAAAAAGTTGTTAAAAAATTCAAAAAATTAAAAAACCTAATTCTGGTAGTATTTCAAGCCAAAACGGATAGGGACAGCCCTAGAAAGAGAGAAAAAGAAATTCTCGATCTGGACCGTTTCTACCCGACCCAAACTAGAAAATTCCGAAAAAAGTAGCAAAAAAATTTAAAAAATTAAAAAATCTATTTCTGGCCGTATTTCAAGCCATATCGGGTAGGGACAGGCCCAGAAAGAAAGAAAAAGAAATTCCCGATCTACACCGTTTCTATCCGACCCAAACTAGAAAATTCCGAAAAAAAATAGCAAAAAAATTCAAAAAATTAAAAAACCTAATTCTGGCAGTATTTCAAGCCAAAACGGATAGGGACAGGCCCAGAAAGAGGGAAAAAGAAATTCTCGATCTGGACCGTTTCTACCCGACCAAAACTAGAAAATTCTGAAAAAAGGAGCAAAAAAATTCAAAAAATTAAAAAATCTAATTCTGGCCGTATTTCAAGCCATATCGGGTAGGGACAGGCCCAGAAAGAGAGAAAAAGAAATTCTCGATCAGAACCGTTTCTACCCATCCCAAACTAAAGAATTCTGGAAAAAGTTGCAAAAAAATTCAAAAAATTAAAAAACCTAATTCTGGCAGTATTTCAAGCCAAAACGGGTAGGGACAGGCCCCGAAAGAGATAAAAAGAAATTCCGATCTGGACCGTTTCTACCCGACCCAAACTAAAAAATTCCGAAAAAAAATAGCAAAAAAATTCAAAAAATTAAAAAACCTCATTCTTGCTGTATTTCAAGCCATAACGGGTAGGGACATGCCAAGAAAGAGAGAAAAAGAAATTCTCGATCTGGACCGTTTCTACCCGTCCCAAACTAGAAAATTCCGAAAAAAGTTGCAAAAAATTTCAAAAAATTAAAAAACCTAATTCTGGCAGTATTTCAAGCCAAAACACGGGACAGGCCCCGAAAGAGAGAAAAAGAAATTCCCGTTCTGGACCGTTTCTATCCGACCCAAACTAGAAAATTCCGAAAAAAAATAGCAAAAAAATTCAAAAAATTAAAAAACCTAATTCTGGCAGTATTTCAAGCAAAAATGGATAGGGACAGGCCCAGAAAGAGAGAAAAAGAAATTCTCGATCTGGACCGTTTCTACCCGACCCAAACTAGAAAATTCCGAAAAAAGTAGCAAAAAAATTTAAAAAATTTAAAAATCTAATTCTGGCCATATTTCAAGCCATATAGGGTAGGGACAGGTCCAGAAAGAAAGAAAAAGAAATTTTCGATCAGGACCGTTTCTACCCATCCCAAACTAAAGAATTCTGGAAAAAGTTGCAAAAAAATTCAAAAAATTAAAATCCTAATTCTGGCAGTATTTCAAGCCAAAATGGGTAGGGACAGGCCCCGAAAGAGAGAAAAAGAAATTCCCGATCTGGACCGTTTCTACCCGACCAAAACTAGAAAATTCCGAAAAAAAATAGCAAAAAAGTTCAAAAAATTAAAAAACCCAATTATGGCAGTATTTCAAGCCAAAACGGATAGGGACAGGCCCAGAAAGAGAGAAAAAGAAATTCTCGATCTGGACCGTTTCTACCCGACCCAAACTAGAAAATTCCGAAAAAAGTAGCAAAAAAATTTAAAAAATTAAAAAATCTAATTCTGGCCGTATTTCAAGCCATATCGGGTAGGGACAGGCCCAGAAAGAAAGAAAAAGAAATTCTCGATCAGGACAGTTTCTACCAATCCTAAACTAAAGAATTCTGGAAAAAGTTGCAAAAAAATTCAAAAAATTAAAAAACCAAATTCTGAAAGTATTTCAAGCCAAAACGGGTAGGGACAGGCCCCGAAAGAGGGAAAAAGAAATTCCCGATCTGGACCGTTTCTACCCGACCCAAACTAGAAAATTCCGAAAAAAAATAGCAAAAAATTAAAAAATTAAAAAACCTCATTCTTGTTGTATTTCAAGCCATAGCGGGTAGGGACAGGCCAAGAAAGAGAGAAAAAGAAATTCTCGATCTGGACCGTTTCTACCCACCCCAAACTAGAAAATTCCGAAAAAAGTTGCAAAAAAATTCAAAAAATTAAAAAACCTAATTCTGGCAGTATTTCAAGCCAAAACGGGTAGGGACAGGCCCCGAAAGAGAGAAAAAGAAATTCCTGATCTTGACCGTTTCTATCCGACCCAAACTAGAAAATTCCGAAAAAAAAATAGCAAAAAAATTCAAAAAATTAAAAAACCTAATTCTGGCAGTATTTCAAGCCAAAACAGATAGGGACAGGCCCAGAAAGAGAGAAAAAGAAATTCTCGATCTGGACCGTTTCTACCCGACCCAAACTAGAAAATTCCGAAAAAAGTAGCAAAAAAATTTAAAAATTTAAAAAATCTAATTCTGGCCATATTTCAAGCCATATAGGGTAGGGACAGGCCCAGAAAGAAAGAAAAAGAAATTCTCGATCAGGACCGTTTTACCCATCCCAAATTAAAGAATTCTGGAAAAAGTTGCAAAAAAATTCAAAAAATTAAAATCCTAATTCTGGCAGTATTTCAAGCCAAAACGGGTAGGGACAGGCCCCGAAAGAGAGAAAAAGAAATTCCCGATCTGGACCGTTTCTACCCGACCCAAACTAGAAAATTGCGAAAAAAAATAGCAAAAAAGTTCAAAAAATTAAAAAACCTAATTCTGGCAGTATTTCAAGCCAAAACGGATAGGGACAGGCCCAGAAAGAGAGAAAAAGAAATTCTCGATCTGGACCGTTTCTACCCGACCCAAACTAGAAAATTCAGAAAAAAGTAGCAAAAAAATTTAAAAAATTAAAAAATCTAATTCTGGCCGTATTTCAAGCCATATCGGGTAGGGACAGGCCCAGAAAGAAAGAAAAAGTAATTCTCGATCAGGACCGGTTCTACCCATCCCAAACTAAAGAATTACGGAAAAAGTTGCAAAAAAATTCAGAAACCGAATTCTGGCAGTATTTCAAGCCAAAACGGGTAGGGACAGGCCCCGAAAGAGAGAAAAAGAAATTCCCGATCTGGACCGTTTCTACCCGACCCAAACTAGAAAATTCTGAAAAAAAAATAGCAAAAACATTCAAAAAATTAAAAAACCTCATTCTTGCTGTATTTCAAGCCATAACGGGTAGGGACAGGCGAAGAAAGAGAGAAAAAGAAATTCGCGATCTGGACCGTTTCTACCCGTCCCAAACTAGAAAATTCCGAAAAAAGTTGCAAAAAAATTTAAAAAATTAAAAAACCTAATTCTGGTAGTATTTCAAGCCATAACGGGTAGGGACAGGCCCAGAAAGAGAGAAAAAGAAATTCTCGATCTGGACCGTTTCTACCCGTCCCAAACTAGAAAATTTCGAAAAAAGTTGTTAAAAAATTCAAAAAATTAAAAAACCTAACTCTGGCAGTATTTCAAGCCAAAACGGGTAGGGACAGGCCCAGAAAGAGAGAAAAAGAAATTCTCGATCTGGACCGTTTCTACCCGACCCAAACTAGAAAATTTCCGAAAAAAATTAAAAAAATTCAAAAAATTAAAAAACCTCATTCTTGGCAGTATTTCAAGCCATAACGGGTAGGGACAGGCCCAGAAAGAGAGAAAAAGAAATTCTCGATCTGGACCGTTTCTACCCGACCCAAACTAGAAAATTCCGTAAAAAATAGCAAAAAAATTCAAAAAATTAAAAAACCTCATTCTTGCAGTATTTCAAGCCATAACGGGTAGGGACAGGCCCAGAAAGAGAGAAAAAGAAATTCTCGATCTGGACCGTTTCTACCCGACCCAAACTAGAAAATTCCGAAAAAAAAAAAAAGCAAAAAAATTCAAAAAATTAAAAAACCTAATTCTGGCAGTATTTCAAGCCATAACGGGTAGGGACAGGCCCAGAAAGAGAGAAAAAGAAATTCTCGATCTGGACCGTTTCTACCCATCCCAAACTAGAAAATTCCGAAAAAAGTTGCAAAAAATTCAAAAAATTGAAAAACCTAATTCTGGAAGTATTTCAAGCCAAAACGGGTAGGGACAGGCCTAGAAAGAGAGAAAAAGAAATTCTCGATCTGGACCGTTTCTACCCGACCCAAACTAGAAAATTCGAAAAAAATAGCAAAAAAATTCAAAAAATTAAAAAACCTCATTCTTGCAGTATTTCAAGCCAAAACGGGTAGGGACAGGCCCAGAAAGAGAGAAAAAGAAATTCTCGATCTGGACCGTTTCTACCCGACCCAAACTAGAAAATTCTAAAAAAATAGCAAAAAAATTCAAAAAATTAAAAAACCTAATTCTTGCAGTATTTCAAGCCATAACGGGTAGGGACAGGCCAGAAAGAGAGAAAAAGAAATTCTCGATCTGGACCGTTTCTACACGACCCAAACTAGAAAATTCCGAAAAAAATAGAAAAAAATTTAAAAAATTAAAAAACCTAATTCTGGCAGTATTTCAAGCCAAAACGGGTAGGGACAGGCCCAGAAAGAGAGAAAAAGAAATTCTCGATCTGGACCGTTTCTACCCGACCCAAACTAGAAAATTCCGAAAAAAAATAGCAAAAAAATTCAAAAAATTAAAAAACCTAATTCTTGCAGTATTTCAAGCCATAACGGGTAGGGACAGGCCCAGAAAGAGAGAAAAAGAAATTCTCGATCTGGACCGTTTCTACCCGACCCAAACTAGAAAATTCCAAAAAAAGTAGCAAAAAAATTCAAAAAATTAAAAAACCTAATTCTGGCAGTATTTCAAGCCAAAACGGGTAGGGACAGGCCCAGAAAGAGAGAAAAAGAAATTCTCGATCTGGACCGTTTCTACC
Source organism: Quercus ilex subsp. ballota (assembly GCA_032727855.1). NCBI lineage: Eukaryota > Viridiplantae > Streptophyta > Magnoliopsida > Fagales > Fagaceae > Quercus > Quercus ilex. The sequence goes on from CM064918.1 coordinate 49,394,688, forward strand.
CGACCCAAACTAGAAAATTCCGAAAAAAGTAGCAAAAAAATTTCAAAAAATTAAAAAATCTAATTCTGCCGTATTTCAAGCCATACGGGTTGGGACAGGCCCAAAAGAGAGAAAAAGAAATTCTCGATCTGGACCGTTTCTACCCGACCCAAACTAGAAAATTCTGAAAAAATAGCAAAAAAATTCAAAAAATTCAAAAACCTAATTCTGGCAGTATTTCAAGCCAAAACGGGTAGGGACAGGCCCAGAAAGAGAGAAAAAGAAATTCTCGATCTGGACCGTTTCTACCCGACCCAAACTAGAAAATTCCGAAAAAAAATAGCAAAAAAATTCAAAAAATTAAAAAACCTAATTCTTGCAGTATTTCAAGCCATAACGGGTAGGGACAGGCCCAGAAAGAGAGAAAAAGAAATTCTCGATCTGGACCGTTTCTACCCGACCCAAACTAGAAAATTCCGAAAAAAGTTGCAAAAAAATTCAAAAAATTAAAAAACCTAATTCTGGCAGTATTTCAAGCCAAAACGGGTAGGGACAGGCTCAGAAAGAGAGAAAAAGAAATTCTCGATCTGGACCGTTTCTACCCGACCCAAACTAGAAAATTCCGAAAAAAAATAGCAAAAAAATTCAAAAAATTAAAAAACCTCATTCTTGCTGTATTTAAAGCCATAACGGGTAGGGACAGGCCCAGAAAGAGAGAAAAAGAAATTCTCGATCTGGACCGTTTCTACACGACCCAAACTAGAAAATTCTGAAAAAATAGCAAAAAAATTCAAAAAATTAAAAAACCTAATTCTGGCAGTATTTCAAGCCAAAACGGGTAGGGACTGGCCCAGAAAGAGAGAAAAAGAAATTCTCGATCTGGACCGTTTCTACCCGACCCAAACTAGAAAATTCCAAAAAAAATAGCAAAAAAATTCAAAAAATTAAAAAACCTAATTCTGGCAGTATTTCAAGCCAAAACGGGTAGGGACAGGCCCAGAAAGAGAGAAAAAGAAATTCTCGATCTGGACCGTTTCTACCCGACCCAAACTAGAAAATTCCGAAAAAAATAGCAAAAAAATTCAAAAAATTAAAAAACCTCATTCTTGCAGTATTTCAAGCCAAAACGGGTAGGGACAGGCCCAGAAAGAGAGAAAAAGAAATTCTCGATCTGGACCGTTTCTACCCGACCCAAACTAGAAAATTCCGAAAAAAGTAGCAAAAAAATTCAAAAAATTAAAAAACCTAATTCTGGCAGTATTTCAAGCCAAAACGGGTAGGGACAGGCCCAGAAAGAGAGAAAAAGAAATTCTCGATCTGGACCGTTTCTACCCGACCCAAACTAGAAAATTCCGAAAAAAAATAGCAAAAAAATTCAAAAAATTTAAAAAACCTAATTCTTACAGTATTTCAAGCCAAAATGGGTAGGGACAGGCCCAGAAAGAGAGAAAAAGAAATTCTCGATCTGGACCGTTTCTACCCGTCCCAAACTAGAAAATTCCGAAAAAAATAGCAAAAAAATTCAAAAAATTAAAAAACCTAATTCTGGCAGTATTTCAAGCCAAAACGGGTAGGGACAGGCCCAGAAAGAGAGAAAAAGAAATTCTCGATCTGGACCGTTTCTACCCGACCCAAACTAGAAAATTCCGAAAAAAGTAGCAAAAAAATTTAAAAAATTAAAAAATCTAATTCTGGCCGTATTTCAAGCCATATCGGGTAGGGACAGGCCCAGAAAGAGAGAAAAAGAAATTCTCGATCTGGACCGTTTCTACCCATCCCAAACTAAAAAATTCTGAAAAAATAGCAAAAAAATTCAAAAAATTAAAAAACCTAATTCTGGCAGTATTTCAAGCCAAAACGGGTAGGGACAGGCCCCGAAAGAGAGAAAAAGAAATTCCCATCTGGACCGTTTCTACCCGACCCAAACTAGAAAATTCCGAAAAAAAATAGCAAAAAAATTCAAAAAATTAAAAAACCTCATTCTTGCAGTATTTCAAGCCATAACGGGTAGGGACAGGCCAAGAAAGAGAGAAAAAGAAATTCTCGATCTGGACCGTTTCTACCCGTCCCAAACTAGAAAATTCCGAAAAAAGTAGCAAAAAAATTCAAAAAATTAAAAAACCTAATTCTGGCAGTATTTCAAGCCATAACGGGTAGGGACAAGCCCCGAAAGAGAGAAAAAGAAATTCTCGATCTGGACCGTTTCTACCCGTCCCAAACTAGAAAATTCCGAAAAAAATAGCAAAAAAATTCAAAAAATCGAAAAACCTCATTCTTACAGTATTTCAAGCCAAAACGGATAGGGACAGGCCTAGAAAGAGAGAAAAAGAAATTCTCGATCTGGACCGTTTCTACACGACCCAATCTAGAAAATTCCGAAAAAAGTAGCAAAAAACTCAAAAAATTAAAAAACCTAATTCTGGCAGCATTTGAAGCCATAATGGGTAGGGACAGGCCCAGAAAGAGAGAAAAAGAAATTCTCGATCTGGACCGTTTCTACCCGACCCAAACTAGAAGAAAAAGAAATTCTCGATCTGGACCGTTTCTACCCGTCCCAAACTAGAAAATTCCGAAAAAAGTTGTAAAAAAATTCAAAAAATTAAAAAACCTAATTCTGGCAGTATTTCAAGCCAAAACAGATAGGGACAGGCCCAGAAAGAGAGAAAAAGAAATTCTCGATCTGGACCGTTTCTACCCGACCCAAACTAGAAAATTCCGAAAAAAGTAGCAAAAAATTTAAAAAATTAAAAAATCTAATTCTGGCCGTATTTCAAGCCATATCGGGCAGGGACAGGCCCAGAAAGAAAGAAAAAGAAATTCTCGATCAGGACCGTTTCTACCCATCCCAAACTAAAAAATTCTGAAAAAAGTTGCAAAAAAATTCAAAAAATTAAAAAACCTCATTCTTGCAGTATTTCAAGCCATAACGGGTAGGGACAGGCCCAGAAAGAGAGAAAAAGAAATTCTCGATCTGGACCGTTTCTACCCGACCCAAACTAGAAAATTCTGGAAAAAGTTGCAAAAAAATTCAAAAAATTAAAAAACCTAATTCTGGCAGTATTTCAAGCCATAAACGGGTAGGGACAGGCCCCGAAAGAGAGAAAAAGAAATTCCCGATCTGGACCGTTTCTACCCGACCCAAACTAGAAAATTCCAAAAAAAATAGCAAAAAAATTCAAAAAATTAAAAAACCTAATTCTTGCAGTATTTCAAGCCAAAACGGGTAGGGACAGGCCCAGAAAGAGAGAAAAAGAAATTCTCGATCTGGACCGTTTCTACCCGACCCAAACTAGAAAATTCCGAAAAAAATAGCAAAAAAATTCAAAAAATTAAAAAACCTCATTCTTGCAGTATTTCAAGCCAAAACGGGTAGGGACAGGCCCAGAAAGAGAGAAAAAGAAATTCTCGATCTGGACCGTTTCTACCCGACCCAAACTAGAAAATTCTGAAAAAATAGCAAAAAAATTCAAAAAATTAAAAAACCTCATTCTTGCAGTATTTCAAGCCAAAACGGGTAGGGACAGGCCCAGAAAGAGAGAAAAAGAAATTCTCGATCTGGACCGTTTCTACCCGACCCAAACTAGAAAATTCCGAAAAAAAATAGCAAAAAAATTCAAAAAATTAAAAAACCTAATTCTGGCAGCATTTCAAGCCAAAACGGGTAGGGACAGGCCCAGAAAGAGAGAAAAAGAAATTCTCGATCTGGACCGTTTCTACCCGACCAAACTAGAAAATTCCGAAAAAAGTAGCAAAAAAATTCAAAAAATTAAAAAACCTAATTCTGGCAGTATTTAAAGCCAAAACGGGTCGGGACAGGCCTAGAAAGAGTGAAAAAGAAATTCTCGATCTGGACCGTTTCTACCCGACCCAAACTAGAAAATTCCGAAAAAAGTTAGCAAAAAAATTCAAAAAATTAAAAAACCTAATTCTGGCAGTATTTGAAGCCAAACGGGTTGGGACAGGCCCAAAAAGAGAGAAAAAGAAATTCTCGATCTGGACCGTTTCTACCCGACCCAAACTAGAAAATTCCGAAAAAAAAAGAAAAAAAATTCAAAAAATTAAAAAACCTCATTCTTACAGTATTTCAAGCCAAAACGGGTAGGGACAGGCTTAGAAAGAGAGAAAACGAAATTCTCGATCTGGACCGTTTCTACCCGACCCAAACTAGAAAATTCCGAAAAAAAAATAGCAAAAAAATTCAAAAAATTAAAAAACCTAATTCTGGCAGTATTTCAAGCCAAAACGGGTAGGGACAGGCCCAGAAAGAGAGAAAAAGAAATTCTCGATCTGGACCGTTTCTACCCGTCCCAAACTAGAAAATTCCGAAAAAGTTGCAAAAAAATTCAAAAAATTAAAAAACCTAATTCTGGCAGTATTTCAAGCCAAAACGGGTAGGGACAGGCCCAGAAAGAGAGAAAAAGAAATTCTCGATCTGGACCGTTTCTACCCGACCAAAACTAGAAAATTCCGAAAAAAATAGCAAAAAAATTCAAAAAATTGAAAAACCTCATTCTTACAGTATTTCAAGCCAAAACGGGTAGGGACAGGCCTAGAAAGAGAGAAAAAGAAATTCTCGATCTGGACCGTTTCTACACGACCCAATCTAGAAAATTCCGAAAAAAGTAGCAAAAAAATTCAAAAAATTAAAAAACCTAATTCTGGCAGTATTTCAAGCCATAACGGGTAGGGACAGGCCCAGAAAGAGAAAAAGAAATTCTCGATCTGGACCGTTTCTACCCGACCCAAACTAGAAAATTCCGAAAAAAAAATAGCAAAAAAATTCAAAAAATTAAAAACCTCATTCTTGCAGTATTTCAAGCCAAAACGGGTAGGGACAGGCCCAGAAATAGAGAAAAAGAAATTCTCGATCTGGACCGTTTCTACCCGACCCAAACTAGAAAATTCAGAAAAAAGTTGTAAAAAAATTCAAAAAATTAAAAAACCTAATTCTGGCAGTATTTCAAGCCAAAACGGTAGGGACAGGCCCCGAAAGAGAGAAAAAGAAATTCTCGATCTGGACCGTTTCTACCTGACCAAACTAGAAAATTCCGAAAAAAATAGCAAAAAAATTCAAAAAATTAAAAAACCTAATTCTTGGCAGTATTTCAAGCCAAAACGGGTAGGGACAGGCCCAGAAAGAGAAAAAGAAATTCTCGATCTGGACCGTTTCTACCCGACCCAAACTAGAAAATTCCAAAAAAAGTAGCAAAAAAATTCAAAAAATTAAAAAACCTAATTCTGGCAGTATTTCAAGCCAAAACGGGTAGGGACAGGCCCAGAAAGAGAGAAAAAGAAATTCTCGATCTGGACCGTTTCTACCCGACCCAAACTAGAAAATTCCGAAAAAAATTCAAAAAATTGTAAAACCTCATTCTTACAGTATTTCAAGCCAAAACGGGAAGGGACAGGCTCAGAAAGAGAGAAAAAGAAATTCTCGATCTGGACCGTTTCTACACGACCCAAACTAGAAAATTCGAAAAAAAAATAGCAAAAAAATTCAAAAAATTAAAAAACCTAATTCTAGCAGTATTTCAAGCCAAAACGAGAGGGACAGGCCCAGAAAGAGAGAAAAAGAAATTCTCGATCTGGACCGTTTCTACCCACCCAAACTAGAAAATTCCGAAAAAAAGTTGCAAAAAAATTCAAAAAATTAAAAAACCTAATTCTTGGCAGTATTTCAAGCCAAAACGGGTAGGGACAGGCCCTGAAAGAGAGAAAAAGAAATTCTCGATCTGGACCGTTTCTACCCGACCCAAACTAGAAAATTCCGAAAAAAAAATAGCAAAAAAATTCAAAAAATTAAAAAACCTCATTCTTGCAGTATTTCAAGCCATAACGGGTAGGGACAGGCCAAGAAAGAGAGAAAAAGAAATTCTCGATCTGGACCGTTTCTACCCGACCCAAACTAGAAAATTTTGAAAAAAGTTGCAAAAAAATTCAAAAAATTAAAAAACCTAATTCTGGCAGTATTTCAAGCCAAAACGGGTAGGGACAGGCCCAGAAAGAGAGAAAAAGAAATTCTCGATCTGGACCGTTTCTACCCGACCCAAAACTAGAAAATTCCGAAAAAAATAGCAAAAAAATTCAAAAAATTAAAAAACCTCATTCTTGCAGTATTTCAAGCCAAAACGGGTAGGGACAGGCCTAGAAAGAGAGAAAAAGAAATTCTCGATTTGGACCGTTTCTACCCGTCCCAAATTAGAAAATTCCGAAAAAAGTAGCAAAAAAATTCAAAAAATGAAAAACCTCATTCTTGCAGTATTTCAAGCCAAAACGGGTTAGGGACAGGCCTAGAAAGAGAGAAAAAGAAATTCTCGATCTGGACCGTTTCTACCCGACCCAAACTAGAAAATTCCAAAAAAAGTAGCGAAAAAATTCAAAAAATTAAAAAACCTAATTCTGGCAGTATTTCAAGCCAAAACGGGTAGGGACAGGCCTAGAAAGAGAGAAAAAGAAATTCTCGATCTGGACCGTTTCTACCCGACCCAAAATAGAAAATTCCGAAAAAAGTTGCAAAAAAATTAAAAAATTAAAAAACCTCATTCTTGCAGTATTTCAAGCCAAACGGGTAGGGACAGGCCAAGAAAAGAGAAAAAGAAATTCTCGATCTGGACCGTTTCTACCCGTCCCAAACTAGAAAATTTCGAAAAAAGTTGCAAAAAAATTCAAAAAATAAAAAAACCTAATTCTTGCAGTATTTCAAGCCAAAACGGGTAGGGACAGGCCCAGAAAGAGAGAAAAAGAAATTCTCGATCTGGACCGTTTCTACCCGACCCAAACTAGAAAATTCCGAAAAAAGTAGCAAAAAAATTCAAAAAATTAAAAACCTAATTCTGGCAGTATTTCAAGCCAAAACGGGTAGGGACAGGCCCAGAAAGAGAGAAAAAGAAATTCTCGATCTGGACCGTTTCTACCCGTCCCAAACTAGAAAATTCCGAAAAAAGTTGCAAAAAAATTCAAAAAATTAAAAAACCTCATTCTTGCAGTATTTCAAGCCAAAACGGGTAGGGACAGGCTCAGAAAGAGAGAAAAAGAAATTCTCGATCTGGACCGTTTCTACCCGACCCAAACTAGAAAATTCTGAAAAAAATAGCAAAAAAATTCAAAAAATAAAAAACCTCATTCTTGCAGTATTTCAAGCCAAAACGGGTAGGGACAGGCCCAGAAAGAGAGAAAAAGAAATTCTCGATCTGGACCGTTTCTACCCGACCCAAACTAGAAAATTCCGAAAAAAAATAGCAAAAAAATTCAAAAAATTAAAAAACCTAATTCTGGCAGTATTTCAAGCCAAAACGGTAGGGACAGGCCTAGAAAGAGAGAAAAAGAAATTCTCGATCTGGACCGTTTCTACCCGACCCAAACTAGAAAATTCCGAAAAAAGTAGCAAAAAAATTTAAAAAACTAAAAAACCTAATTCTGGCAGTATTTCAAGCCATACGGGTAGGGACAGGCCCAGAAAGAAAGAAAAAGAAATTCTCGATCAGGACCGTTTCTACCCATCCCAAACTAAAAAATTCTGAAAAAAGTTGCAAAAAAATTCAAAAAATTAAAAAACATAATTCTGGCAGTATTTCAAGCCAAAACGGGTAGGGACAGGCCCAAAAAGAGAGAAAAAGAAATTCTCGATCTGGACCGTTTCTACCCGACCAAAACTAGAAAATTCCGAAAAAAAATAGCAAAAAATTGAAAAACCTCATTTTTGCAGTATTTCAAGCCAAAACGGGTAAGGACAGGCCCAGAAAGAGAGAAAAAGAAATTCTCGATCTGGACCGTTTCTACACGACCCAAACTAGAAAATTCCGAAAAAAAATAGCAAAAAAATTCAAAAAATTAAAAAACCTCATTCTTGCAGTATTTCAAGCCATAACGGGCAGGGACAGGCCAAGAAAGAGAGAAAAAGAAATTCTCGATCTGGACCGTTTCTACTCGACCCAAACTAGAAAATTCCGAAAAAAGTTGAAAAAAAATTTAAAAAATTAAAAAACCTACTTCTGGCAGTATTTCATGCCAAAACGGGTAGGGACAGGCCCAGAAAGAGAGAAAAAGAAATTCTGGGTCTGGACCGTTTCTACCCCTCCCAAACAAGAAAATTCCGAAAAAAGTTCCAAAAAAATTAAAAAACGTAATTATGGTAGTATTTCAAGCCAAAACGGTAGGGACAGGCCCAGAAAGAGAGAAAAAGAAATTCTCGGTCTGGACCGTTTCTACCCGATCCAAACTAGAAAATTCCGAAAAAAATAGTAAAAAAATTCAAAAAATCGAAAAACCTCATTCTTGCAGTATTTCAAGCCAAAACGGGTAGGGACAGGCCCAGAAAGAGAGAAAAAGAAATTCTCGATCTGTACCGTTTCTACTAGACCAAAACTATAAAATTCCGAAAAAAGTAGCAAAAAAATTCAAAAAATTAAAAAACCTAATTCTGGCAGAATTTAAAGCCAAATAGATCGGGATAGGCCAAGAAAGAGTGACAAAGAAATTCTCGATCTGGACCGTTTCTACCCGACCCAAACTAGAAAATTGCGAAAAAAGTAGCGAAAAAATTCAAAAAATTATAAAACCTAATTCTGGCAGTATTTCAAGCCAAAACGGGTAGGGACAGGCCCAGAAAGAGAGAAAAAGAAATTCTCGATCTGGACCGTTTGTACCCCGACCTAAACTAGAAAATTCCGAAAAAGGTAGCAAAAGAATTCAAAAAATTGAAAAACCTAATTTTGGCCGTATTTTAAGCCATAACGGGTAGGGACAGGCCCAGAAAGAGTGAAAAAGAAATTCTCGATCTTGACCGTTTCTACACGACCCAAACTAGAAAATTCCGAAAAAAAATATCAAAAAAATTCAAAAAATTAAAAAACCTCATTCTTGCAGTATTTCAGGCCCTAACGGGTAGGGACAGGCCAAGAAAGAGAGAAAAAGAAATTCTCAATCTGGATTGTTTTTACCCGTCTCAAACTAGAAAATTCCGAAAAAAGCTGTAAAAAAATTCAAAAAATTAAAAAAACTAATTCTTACAGTATTTCAAGCCAAAACGGGTAGGGAAAGGCCCAGAAAGAGAGAAAAAGAAATTCTCGATCTGGACCGTTTCTACCCGTCCCAAACTAGAAAATTCTGAAAAAAGTAGAGAAAAAATTCAAAAAATTAAAAAACCTAATTCTGGCAGTATTTCAAACCAAAACGGGTAGGGACAAGCCTAGAAAGAGAGAAAAAACAATTCTCGATCTGGACCGTTTCTACCCGACCCAAACTAGAAAATTCCGAAAATGGTAGCAAAAAAATTCAAAAAATGAAAAAACCTAACTCTGGCCGTATTTGAAGCCATTACGGGTAGGGACAGGCCCAGAAAGTGAGAAAAAGAAATTCTCGATCTGGACCGTTTCTACCCGTCCCAAACTAGAAAATTTTGAAAAAGTTGCAAAAAAATTCAAAAAATTAAAAAACCTAATTCTGGCAGAATTTAAAGCCAAACGGGTCGGGATAGGCCTAGAACGAGTGAAAAAAAAATTCTCGATCTGGACCGTTTCTACCCGACCCAAACTAGAAAATTTCGAAAAAAGTTGAAAATAAATTCAAAAAATTAAAAAACCTAATTCTGGCAGTATTTCAAGCCAAAACGGGAAGGGACAGGCCCAGAAAGAGAGAAAAAGAAATTCTCGATCTGGACCGTTTCTACCCGACCCAAACTAGAAAATTCCGAAAAAAATAGCAAATATATTCAAAAAATTAAAAAACCTCATTCTTGCAGTATTTCAAGCCATAACGGGTTGAGACAGGCCAAGAAAGAGAGAAAAAGAAATTCTCGATCTGGACCGTTTCTACCCGTCCCAAACTAGAAAATTCCGAAAAAAAATAGCAAAAAAATTCAAAAAATTAAAAAACCTCATTCTTGCAGTATTTCAAGCCATAACGGGTTGGGACAGGCCAAGAAAGAGAGAAAAAGAAATTCTCGATCTGGACCGTTTCTATCCGTCCCAAACTAGAAAATTCCGAAAAAAGTTGCAAAAAAATTCAAAAAACTAAAAAACCTAATGCTGGCAGTATTTCAAGCCAAAACGGGTAGGGACAGGCCTAGAAAGAGAGAAAAAGAAATTCTCGATCTGGACAGTTTCTACCCGACCAAAACTAGAAAATTCCGAAAAAAATATCTAAAAAATTTAAAAAATTTAAAAACCTAATTCTGGCAGTACTTCAAGCCAAAATGGGTAGGGACAGACCCAGAAAGAGAGAAAAAGAAACTCTCGATTTGGACCGTTTCTACCCGACCCAAACTAGAAAATTCCGAAAAAGTAGCAAAAAAATTTAAAAAATTAAAAAATCTAATTCTGGCCGTATTTCAAGCCATAACGGGTAGGGACAGGCCCCGAAAGAAAGAAAAAGAAATTCTTGACCAGGACCGTTTCTACCCTTCCCAAACTAGAAAATTCTGGAAAAAGTTGCAAAAAAATTCAAAAAATTAAAAAACCTAATTCTGGCAGTATTTCTAGCCAAAACGGGGGGACAGGCCCCCAAAGAAAGAAAAAGAAATTCCCGATCTGGACCGTTTCTACCCGACACAAACTGGAAAATTCCGAAAAAAAATAGCAAAAAAATTCAAAAAATTAAGAAAGCTCATTCTTGCAGTATTTCAAGCCACAACGGGTAGGGACAAGCCAAGAAAGAGAGAAAAAGAAATTCTCGATCTGGCCCGTTTCTACCCGTCCCAAACTAGAAAATTCCGAAAAAAGTTGCAAAAAAATTCAAAAAATTAAAAAACCTAGTTCTGGCAGTATTTCAAGCCAAAACGGGCAGGGACAGGCCCAGAAAGAGAGAAAAAGAAATTCTCGATCTGGACCGTTTCTACCCGACCCAAACTAAAAAATTTCGAAAAAAGTAGCAGAAAAATTCAAAAAATTATAAAACCTAATTCTGACAGTATTTCACGCCAAAACGGGTAGGGACAGGCCCAGAAAGAGAGAAAAAGAAATTCTCGATCTGGACCATTTCTACCCGTCCCAAACTAGAAAATTCCGAAAAAAGTTGCAAAAAAATTCAAAAAATTAAAAAACCTAATTCTGGCAGTATTTCAAGCCAAAACGAGTACGGACAAGCCCAGAAAGAGAGAAAGAGAAATTCTCGATCTGGACCGTTTCTACCCGACCCAAACTAGAAAATTCCGAAAAAAATAGCAAAAAAATTCAAAAAATTCAAAAACCTCATTCTTTCAGAATTTAAAGCCAAAACGGGTAGGGACAGGCTCAGAAAGAGAGAAATAGAAATTCTCGATCTAGGCCGTTTCTACCCATCCCAAACTAGAAACTTCCGAAAAAAGTAGCAAAAGAATTCAAAATATTAAAAAACCTAATTTTGGCCGTAAGCCATAACGGGTAGGGACAGGCCCAGAAAGACAGAAAAAGAAATTCTCGATCTAGACCGTTTCTACCCGTCCTAAACAAGAAAATTCTGAAAAAAGTTGCAAAAAAAGTCAAAAAATTAAAAAACCTAATTCTGGCAGTATTTCAAGCCAAAACGGGTCGGGATAGGCCAAGAAAGAGTGAAAAAGAAATTCTCGATCTGGACCGTTTCTACCCGTCCCAAGCCAGAAAATTCCGAAAAAAGTTGCAAAAAATTCAAAAAATTAAAAAACCTAATTCTGGCAGTATGTCATGCCAAAACAGGTAGGGACAGGCCCAGAAAGAGAGAAAAAGAAATTCTTGATTTGGACCGTTTCTACCCTACCAAAACTAGAAAATTCCGAAAAAAATAGCACAAAAATTCAAAAAATTAAAAAACCTCATTCTTGCAGTATTTTAAGCCAAAACAGGTAGGGACAGGCCCAGAAGGAGAGAAAAAGAAATTCTCGATCTGGACCGTTTCTACCCAACCCAAATTAGAAAATTCCGAAAAAAGTAGCAAAAAAATTCAAAAAACTAAAAAACATAATTCTCGCAGAATTTCAAGCCAAAAAGGGTCAAGATAGGACAAGAAAGAGTGCAAAATAAATTCTCGATCTGTGCCGGTTCTACCCGACCCAAAGTAGAAAATTCCTTAAAAAATAGCAAAAAAATTCAAAAAATTGAAAAAACTCATTATTGCAGTATTTCAAGCCAAAACGAGTGGGGACAGGCCTAGAATGGGAGAAAAAGAAATTCTCGATCTGGACCGTTTCTATAAGACCCAAACTAGAAAATTCTGAAAAAAATAGCAAAAGAATTCAAAAAATTAAAAAACCACATTCTTGCAGTATTTCAAGCCATCACGGGTAGGGACAGGCCCAGAAAGAGGGAAAAAGAAATTCTCGATCTGGACCGTTTCTAACAGTCCCAAACTAGAAAATTTCGAAAAAAGTTGAAAAAAAATTGAAAAAATTGAAAAACCTAATTCTGGCAGTATTTCAAGCCAAAACGGGTAGGAACAAGCCCAGAAAAATAGGAAAAGAAATTCTCGATCTGGACCGTTTCTACCCGACCCAAACTAGAAAATTCCGAAAAAGATAACAAAAATATTCAAAAAATAGAAAAACCTCATTCTTGCAGTATTTCAAGCCAAAACAGGTACGGACAGGCCCAGAAAGAGAGAAAAAGAAATTCTCGATCTGGACCGTTTCTACACAACCCAAACTAGAAAATTCCGAAAAAAATAGCAAAAAAATTCAAAAAAATTAAAAAATCTTGTTCTTGCAGTATTTCAAGCAATAACGGGTAGGGACAGGCCCAGAAGGAGAGAAAAAAAAATTCTCGATCTGGACCGTTTCTAGCCTTCCCAAACTAGAAAATTCCGAAAAAAGTTACAAAAAAATTCAAAAAATTAAAAAACTTAATTCTGGCAGTATTTTAAGCCAAAACGGGTAGGGACAGGCCCAGAAAGAGAGAAAAAGAAATTGTCGATCTGGACAGTTTCTACCCGACCAAAAGTAGAAAATTTCGAAAAAAATAGCAAAAAAATTCAAAAAATTAAAAAACCTAATTCTTGCAATATTTCAAGCCAAAACGGATAGGGACAGGACTACAAAGACAGAAAAATAAATTCTCCATCTGGACCGTTTCTACACGACCAAAACTAGAAAATTCCGAAAAAAGTAGCAAAAAAATTCAAAAAACTAAAAAACATAATTCTCGCAGAATTTCAAGCCAAAACGGGTCAAGATAGGACAAGAAAGAGTGCAAAATAAATTCTCGATCTGGACCGTTTCTACCCGACCCAACATAGAAAATTCCGAAAAAAGTAGCAAAAAAATTTAAAAAACTAAAAAATCTAATTCTGGCCATATTTCAAGCCATATCGGGCAGGGACAGGCCCAGAAAGAAAGAAAAAGAAATTCTCGATCAGGACCGTTTCTACCCATCCCAAACTAAAAAATTCTGAAAAAAGTTGCAAAAAAATTCAAAAAATTAAAAAACATAATTCTGGCAGTATTTCAAGCCAAAACGGGTAGGGACAGGCCCAAAAAGAGAGAAAAAGAAATTCTCGATCTGGACCGTTTCTACCCGACCAAAACTAGAAAATTCCGAAAAAAAATAGCAAAAAATTGAAAAACCTCATTTTTGCAGTATTTCAAGCCAAAACGGGTAAGGACAGGCCCAGAAAGAGAGAAAAAGAAATTCTCGATCTGGACCGTTTCTACACGACCCAAACTAAAAAATTCCGAAAAAAAATAGCAAAGAAATTCAAAAAATTAAAAAAAACCTCATTCTTGCAGTATTTCAAGCCATAACGGGCAGGGACAGGCCAAGAAAGAGAGAAAAAGAAATTTTCGATCTGGACCGTTTCTACTCGTCCCAAACTAGAAAATTCCGAAAAAAGTTGAAAAAAAATTTAAAAAATTAAAAAACCTACTTCTGGCAGTATTTCATGCCAAAACGGGTAGGGACAGGCCCAGAAAGAGAGAAAAAGAAATTCTGGGTCTGGACCGTTTCTACCCCTCCCAAACAAGAAAATTCCGAAAAAAGTTCCAAAAAAATTAAAAAACGTAATTATGGTAGTATTTCAAGCCAAAACGGTAGGGACAGGCCCAGAAAGAGAGAAAAAGAAATTCTCGGTCTGGACCGTTTCTACCCGATCCAAACTAGAAAATTCCGAAAAAAATAGTAAAAAAATTCAAAAAATCGAAAAACCTCATTCTTGCATTATTTCAAGCCAAAACGGGTAGGGACAGGCCCAGAAAGAGAGAAAAAGAAATTCTCGATCTGTACCGTTTCTACTAGACCAAAACTATAAAATTCCGAAAAAAGTAGCAAAAAAATTCAAAAAATTAAAAAACCTAATTCTGGCAGAATTTAAAGCCAAATAGATCGGGATAGGCCAAGAAAGAGTGACAAAGAAATTCTCGATCTGGACCGTTTCTACCCGCCCCAAACTAGAAAATTGCGAAAAAAGTAGCGAAAAAATTCAAAAAATTATAAAACCTAATTCTGGCAGTATTTCAAGCCAAAACGGGTAGGGACAGGCCCAGAAAGAGAGAAAAAGAAATTCTCGATCTGGACCGTTTGTACCCCGACCTAAACTAGAAAATTCCGAAAAAGGTAGCAAAAGAATTCAAAAAATTGAAAAACCTAATTTTGGCCGTATTTTAAGCCATAACGGGTAGGGAAAGGCCCAGAAAGAGTGAAAAAGAAATTCTCGATCTTGACCGTTTCTACACGACCCAAACTAGAAAATTCCGAAAAAAAATATCAAAAAAATTCAAAAAATTAAAAAACCTCATTCTTGCAGTATTTCAGGCCCTAACGGGTAGGGACAGGCCAAGAAAGAGAGAAAAAGAAATTCTCAATCTGGATTGTTTTTACCCGTCTCAAACTAGAAAATTTCGAAAAAAGCTGTAAAAAAATTCAAAAAATTAAAAAAACTAATTCTTACAGTATTTCAAGCCAAAACGGGTAGGGAAAGGCCCAGAAAGAGAGAAAAAGAAATTCTCGATCTGGACCGTTTCTACCCGTCCCAAACTAGAAAATTCTGAAAAAAGTAGAGAAAAAATTCAAAAAATTAAAAAACCTAATTCTGGCAGTATTTCAAACCAAAACGGGTAGGGACAAGCCTAGAAAGAGAGAAAAAACAATTCTCGATCTTGAGCGTTTCTACCCCGACCCAAACTAGAAAATTCCGAAAATGGTAGCAAAAAAATTCAAAAAATTAAAAAACCTAACTCTGGCCGTATTTGAAGCCATTACGGGTAGGGACAGGCCCAGAAAGTGAGAAAAAGAAATTCTCGATCTGGACCGTTTCTACCCGTCCCAAACTAGAAAATTTTGAAAAAGTTGCAAAAAAATTCAAAAAATTAAAAAACCTAATTCTGGCAGAATTTAAAGCCAAACGGGTCGGGATAGGCCTAGAACGAGTGAAAAAAAAATTCTCGATCTGGACCGTTTCTACCCGACCCAAACTAGAAAATTTCGAAAAAAGTTGAAAATAAATTCAAAAAATTAAAAAACCTAATTCTGGCAGTATTTCAAGCCAAAACGGGAAGGGACAGGCCCAGAAAGAGAGAAAAAGAAATTCCCAATCTGGACCGTTTCTACCCGACCCAAACTAGAAAATTCCGAAAAAAATAGCAAATATATTCAAAAAATTAAAAAACCTCATTCTTGCAGTATTTCAAGCCATAACGGGTTGAGACAGGCCAAGAAAGAGAGAAAAAGAAATTCTCGATCTGGACCGTTTCTACCCGTCCCAAACTAGAAAATTCCGAAAAAAAATAGCAAAAAAATTCAAAAAATTAAAAAACCTCATTCTTGCAGTATTTCAAGCCATAACGGGTTGGGACAGGCCAAGAAAGAGAGAAAAAGAAATTCTCGATCTGGACCGTTTCTATCCGTCCCAAACTAGAAAATTCCGAAAAAAGTTGCAAAAAAATTCAAAAAACTAAAAAACCTAATGCTGGCAGTATTTCAAGCCAAAACGGGTAGGGACAGGCCTAGAAAGAGAGAAAAAGAAATTCTCGATCTGGACAGTTTCTACCCGACCAAAACTAGAAAATTCCGAAAAAAATATCTAAAAAATTTAAAAAATTTAAAAACCTAATTCTGGCAGTACTTCAAGCCAAAATGGGTAGGGACAGACCCAGAAAGAGAGAAAAAGAAACTCTCGATTTGGACCGTTTCTACCCGACCCAAACTAGAAAATTCCGAAAAAGTAGCAAAAAAATTTAAAAAATTAAAAAATCTAATTCTGGCCGTATTTCAAGCCATAACGGGTAGGGACAGGCCCCGAAAGAAAGAAAAAGAAATTCTTGACCAGGACCGTTTCTACCCTTCCCAAACTAGAAAATTCTGGAAAAAGTTGCAAAAAAATTCAAAAAATTAAAAAACCTAATTCTGGCAGTATTTCAAGCCAAAACGGGGGGACAGGCCCCCAAAGAAAGAAAAAGAAATTCCCGATCTGGACCGTTTCTACCCGACACAAACTGGAAAATTCCGAAAAAAAATAGCAAAAAAATTCAAAAAATTAAGAAAGCTCATTCTTGCAGTATTTCAAGCCACAACGGGTAGGGACAAGCCAAGAAAGAGAGAAAAAGAAATTCTCGATCTGGCCCGTTTCTACCCGTCCCAAACTAGAAAATTCCGAAAAAAGTTGCAAAAAAATTCAAAAAATTAAAAAACCTAGTTCTGGCAGTATTTCAAGCCAAAACGGGCAGGGACAGGCCCAGAAAGAGAGAAAAAGAAATTCTCGATCTGGACCGTTTCTACCCGACCCAAACTAAAAAATTTCGAAAAAAGTAGCAGAAAAATTCAAAAAATTATAAAACCTAATTCTGACAGTATTTCACGCCAAAACGGGTAGGGACAGGCCCAGAAAGAGAGAAAAAGAAATTCTCGATCTGGACCATTTCTACCCGTCCCAAACTAGAAAATTCCGAAAAAAGTTGCAAAAAAATTCAAAAAATTAAAAAACCTAATTCTGGCAGTATTTCAAGCCAAAACGAGTACGGACAAGCCCAGAAAGAGAGAAAGAGAAATTCTCGATCTGGACCGTTTCTACCCGACCCAAACTAGAAAATTCCGAAAAAAATAGCAAAAAAATTCAAAAAATTCAAAAACCTCATTCTTTCAGAATTTAAAGCCAAAACGGGTAGGGACAGGCTCAGAAAGAGAGAAATAGAAATTCTCGATCTAGGCCGTTTCTACCCATCCCAAACTAGAAACTTCCGAAAAAAGTAGCAAAAGAATTCAAAATATTAAAAAACCTAATTTTGGCCGTAAGCCATAACGGGTAGGGACAGGCCCAGAAAGACAGAAAAAGAAATTCTCGATCTAGACCGTTTCTACCCGTCCTAAACAAGAAAATTCTGAAAAAAGTTGCAAAAAAAGTCAAAAAATTAAAAAACCTAATTCTGGCAGTATTTCAAGCCAAAACGGGTCGGGATAGGCCAAGAAAGAGTGAAAAAGAAATTCTCGATCTGGACCGTTTCTACCCGTCCCAAGCCAGAAAATTCCGAAAAAAGTTGCAAAAAATTCAAAAAATTAAAAAACCTAATTCTGGCAGTATGTCATGCCAAAACAGGTAGGGACAGGCCCAGAAAGAGAGAAAAAGAAATTCTTGATTTGGACCGTTTCTACCCTACCAAAACTAGAAAATTCCGAAAAAAATAGCACAAAAATTCAAAAAATTAAAAAACCTCATTCTTGCAGTATTTTAAGCCAAAACAGGTAGGGACAGGCCCAGAAGGAGAGAAAAAGAAATTCTCGATCTGGACCGTTTCTACCCAACCCAAATTAGAAAATTCCGAAAAAAGTAGCAAAAAAATTCAAAAAACTAAAAAACATAATTCTCGCAGAATTTCAAGCCAAAAAGGGTCAAGATAGGACAAGAAAGAGTGCAAAATAAATTCTCGATCTGTGCCGGTTCTACCCGACCCAAAGTAGAAAATTCCTTAAAAAATAGCAAAAAAATTCAAAAAATTGAAAAAACTCATTATTGCAGTATTTCAAGCCAAAACGAGTGGGGACAGGCCTAGAATGGGAGAAAAAGAAATTCTCGATCTGGACCGTTTCTATAAGACCCAAACTAGAAAATTCTGAAAAAAATAGCAAAAGAATTCAAAAAATTAAAAAACCACATTCTTGCAGTATTTCAAGCCATCACGGGTAGGGACAGGCCCAGAAAGAGGGAAAAAGAAATTCTCGATCTGGACCGTTTCTAACAGTCCCAAACTAGAAAATTTCGAAAAAAGTTGAAAAAAAATTGAAAAAATTGAAAAACCTAATTCTGGCAGTATTTCAAGCCAAAACGGGTAGGAACAAGCCCAGAAAAATAGGAAAAGAAATTCTCGATCTGGACCGTTTCTACCCGACCCAAACTAGAAAATTCCGAAAAAGATAACAAAAATATTCAAAAAATAGAAAAACCTCATTCTTGCAGTATTTCAAGCCAAAACAGGTACGGACAGGCCCAGAAAGAGAGAAAAAGAAATTCTCGATCTGGACCGTTTCTACACAACCCAAACTAGAAAATTCCGAAAAAAATAGCAAAAAAATTCAAAAAAATTAAAAAATCTTGTTCTTGCAGTATTTCAAGCAATAACGGGTAGGGACAGGCCCAGAAGGAGAGAAAAAAAAATTCTCGATCTGGACCGTTTCTAGCCTTCCCAAACTAGAAAATTCCGAAAAAAGTTACAAAAAAATTCAAAAAATTAAAAAACTTAATTCTGGCAGTATTTTAAGCCAAAACGGGTAGGGACAGGCCCAGAAAGAGAGAAAAAGAAATTGTCGATCTGGACAGTTTCTACCCGACCAAAAGTAGAAAATTTCGAAAAAAATAGCAAAAAAATTCAAAAAATTAAAAAACCTAATTCTTGCAATATTTCAAGCCAAAACGGATAGGGACAGGACTACAAAGACAGAAAAATAAATTCTCCATCTGGACCGTTTCTACACGACCAAAACTAGAAAATTCCGAAAAAAGTAGCAAAAAAATTCAAAAAACTAAAAAACATAATTCTCGCAGAATTTCAAGCCAAAACGGGTCAAGATAGGACAAGAAAGAGTGCAAAATAAATTCTCGATCTGGACAGGTTCTACCCGACCCAAAGTTGAAAATTCCTTAAAAAATAGCAAAAAAATTCAAAAAATTGGAAAAACTCATTCTTGCAGTATTTCAAGCCAAAACGGGTAGGGACAGGCCTAGAATGGGAGAAAAAGAAATTCTCGATCTGGACCGTCTCTACAAGACCCAAACTAGAAAATTCTGAAAAAAATAGCAAAAGAATTCAAAAAATTAAAAAACCACATTCTTGCAGTATTTCAAGCCATCACGGGTAGGGACAGGCCCAGAAAGAGAGAAAAAGAAATTCTTGATCTGGACCGTTTCTACCCGTCCCAAACTAGAAAATTTCGAAAAAAGTTGCAAAAAAATTGAAAAAAATTAGAAAACCTAATTCTGGCAGTATTTCAAGCCAAAACGGGGTAGGGACAAGCCCAGAAAAAGAGGAAAAGAAATTCTCGATCTGGACCGTTTCTACCCGACCCAAACTAGAAAATTCCGAAGAAAATAGCAAAAATATTCAAAAAATAGAAAAACCTCATTCTTGCAGTATTTCAAGCCAAAACAGGTTGGGACAGGCCCAGAAAGAGAGAAAAAGAAATTCTCAATCTGGACCGTTTCTACATGACCCAAACTAGAAAATTCCGAAAAAAATAGCAAAAAAATTAAAAAAAATTAAAAAACCTCGTTCTTGTAGTATTTCAAGCAATAACGGGTAGGGACAGGCCCAGAAGGAGAGAAAAAGAAATTCTCGATCTGGACCGTTTCTAGCCTTCCCAAACTAGAAAATTCCGAAAAAAGTTACAAAAAAATTCAAATAATTAAAAAACTTAATTCTGGCAGTATTTCAAGCCAAAACGGGTAGGGACAGGCCCTGAAAGAGAGAAAAAGAAATTTTTGATCTGGACAGTTTCTACCCGACCAAAAGTAGAACATTTCGAAAAAAATAGCAAAAAAATTCAAAAAATCGAAAAACCTCATTCTTGCAGTATTTCAAGCCAAAAAGGATAGGGACAGGACTAGAAAGACAGAAAAAGAAATTCTCGATCTGGACCGTTTCTACACGACAAAACTAGAAAATTCCGAAAAAAGTAGCAAAAAAATTCAAAAAATTCAAAAACCTAATTCTGGCAGTATTTGAAGCTATAACGGGTAGGGACAAACCCAGAAAGAGAGAAAATGAAATTCTCGATC
This sequence comes from Quercus ilex subsp. ballota, assembly GCA_032727855.1. Lineage (NCBI taxonomy): Eukaryota > Viridiplantae > Streptophyta > Magnoliopsida > Fagales > Fagaceae > Quercus > Quercus ilex. The sequence continues at coordinate 49,414,806 of CM064918.1, forward strand.
TAGACCGTTTCTACCCAACCCAAACTAGAAAATTCCGAAAAAAGTAGCAAAAGAATTCAAAATATTAAAAAACCTAATTTTGGCCGTATTTCAAGCCATAACGGGTAGGGACAGGCGCAGAAAGAGAGAAAAAGAAATTCTCGATCTAGACCGTTTCTGCCCGTCCTAAACAAGAAAATTCTGAAAAAAGCTGCAAAAAAAGTCAAAAAATTAAAAAACCTAATTCTGGCAGTATTTCAAGCTATAACGGGTCGGGATAGGCCAAGAAAGAGTGAAAAAGAAATTCTCGATCTGGACCGTTTCTACCCGTCCCAAGCTAGAAAATTCCGAAAAAAGTCGCAAAAATTTGAAAAAATTAAAAAACCTAATTCTGGCAGTAATTCATGTCAAAACAGGTAGGGACAGGCCCAGAAAGAGAGAAAAAGAAATTCTTGATTTGGACCGTTTCTACCCTACCCAAACTAGAAAATTCCGAAAAAAATAGCACAAAAATTCAAAAAATTAAAAAACCTCATTCTTGCAGTATTTTAAGCCAAAACGGGTAGGGACAGGCCCAGAAAGAGAGAAAAAAAACTTCTCGATCTGGACCGTTTCTACCCAACCCAAACTAGAAAATTCCGAAAAAAGTAGCAAAAAAATTCAAAAAACTAAAAAACATAATTCTCGCAGAATTTCAAGCCAAAACGGGTCAAGATAGGACAAGAAAGCGTGCAAAATAAATTCTCGATCTGGGCTGGTTCTACCCGACTCAAAGTATAAAATTCCTTAAAAAATAGCAAAAAAATTCAAAAAATTGAAAAAACTCATTCTTACAGTATTTCAAGCCAAAACGGGTAGGGACAGGCCTAGAATGGGAGAAAAAGAAATTCTCGATCTGGACCGTTTCTACAAGACCCAAACTAGAAAATTCTGAAAAAAATAGCAAAAGAATTCAAAAAATTAAAAAACCACATTCTTGCAGTATTTCAAGCCATCACGGGTAGGGACAGGCCCAGAAAGAGAGAAAAAGAAATTCTCGATCTGGACCGTTTCTACCCGTCCCAAACTAGAAAATTTCGAAAAAAGTTGCAAAAAAATTGAAAAAATTGAAAAACCTAATTCTGGCAGTATTTCAAGCCAAAACGGGTAGGGACAAGCACAGAAAAAGAGGAAAAGAAATTCTCGATCTGGACCGTTTCTACCCGACCCAAACTAGAAAATTCCGAAAAAAATAGCAAAAATATTCAAAAAATAGAAAAACCTCATTCTTGCAGTATTTCAAGCCAAAACAGGCAGGGACAGGCCCAGAAAGACAGAAAAAGAAATTCTCGATCTGGACCGTTTGTACACGACCCAAACTAGAAAATTCCGAAAAAAATAGCAAAAAAATTCAAAAAAATTAAAAAACCTCGTTCTTGCAGTATTTCAAGCAATAACGAGTAGGGACAAGCCCAGAAGGAGAGAAAAAGAAATTCTCGATCTAGACCGTTTCTACCCAACCCAAACTAGAAAATTCTGAAAAAAGTAGCAAAAAAATTCAAAAAACTAAAAAACATAATTCTCGCAGAATTTCATGCCAAAACGGGTCAAGATAGGACAAGAAAGAGTGCAAAATAAATTCTCGATCTGGGCCGGTTCTACCCGACCCAAAGTAGAAAATTCCTTAAAAAATAGCAAAAAAATTCAAAAATTTAAAAAACTCATTCTTGCAGTATTTCAAGCTAAAACGGGTAGGGACAGGCCTAGAATGGGAGAAAAAGAAATTCTCGATCTGGATCGTTTCTACAAGACCCAAACTAGAAAATTCTGAAAAAAATAGCAAAAGAATTCAAAAAATTAAAAAACCACATTCTTGCAGTATTTCAGGCCATCACGGGTAGGGACAGGCCCAGAAAGAGAGAAAAAGAAATTCTCGATCTGGACCGTTTCTACTCGTCCCAAACTAGAAAATTTCGAAAAAAGTTGCAAAAAAATTGAAAAAATTGAAAAACCTAATTCTGGCAGTATTTCAGGCCAAAACGGGTAGGGACAAGCCCAGAAAAAGAGGAAAAGAAATTCTCGATCTGGACCGTTTCTACCCGACCCAAACTAGAAAATTCCGAAAAAAATAGCAAAAATATTCAAAAAATAGAAAAACCTCATTCTTGCAGCATTTCAAGCAAAAACAGGTAGGGACAGGCCCAGAAAGAGAGAAAAAGAAATTCTCGATCTGGACCGTTTCTACACGACCCAAACTAGAAAATTCCGAAAAAAAAAGCAAAAAAATTCAAAAAAATTAAAAAACCTCGTTCTTGCAGTATTTCAAGTAATAACGAGTAGGGACAGGCCCAGAAGGAGAGAAAAAGAAATTCTCGATCTGGACCGTTTCTACCCAACCCAAACTAGAAAATTCCGAAAAAGGTAGCAAAAAAATTCAAAAAACTAAAAAACATAATTCTCGCAGAATTTCAAGCCAAAACGGGTCAAGATAGGACAAGAAAGAGTGCAAAATAAATTCTCGATCTAGGCCGGTTCTACCCGACCCAAAGTAGAAAATTCCTTAAAAAATAGCAAAAAAATTCAAAAAATTGAAAAAACTCATTCTCGCAGTATTTCAAGCCAAAACGGGTAGGGACAGGCCTAGAATGGGAGAAAAAGAAATTCTCGATCCGGACCGTTTCTACAAGACCCAAACTAGAAAATTCCGAAAGAAATAGCAAAAAAATTCAAAAAAATTAAAAAATCTCGTTCTTGCAGTATTTCAAGCAATCACGGGTAGGGACAGGCCCAGAAGGAGAGAAAAAGAAATTCTCGATCTGGACCGTTTCTAGCCTTCCCAGACTAGAAAATTCCGAAAAAAGTTATAAAAAAATTCAAAAAATTAAAAAACCTAATTCTGGCAGTATTTCAAGCCAAAACGGGTAGGGACAAGCCCAGAAAAAGAGGAAAAGAAATTCTCGATCTGGACCGTTTCTACCCGACCAAAAGTAGAAAATTTCGAAAAAAATAGCAAAAAAATTCAAAAAATTAAAAAACCTAATTCTTGCAGTATTTCAAGCCAAAATGGATAGAGACAGGACCAGAAAGGCAGAAAAAGAAATTCTGGATCTGGACCGTTTCTACACGACCAAAACTAGAAAATTCCAAAAAAAGTAGCAAAAAAATTCAAAAAACTAAAAAACATAATTCTCGCAGAATTTCAAGCCAAAACGGGTCAAGATAGGACAAGAAAGAGTGCAAAATAAATTCTCGATCTGGACCGGTTCTACCCGACCCAAAGTAGAAAATTCCTTAAAAAATAACAAAAAAATTCAAAAAATTGGAAAAACTCATTATTGCAGTATTTCAAGCCAAAACGAGTGGGGACAGGCCTAGAATGGGAGAAAAAGAAATTCTCGATCTGGACCGTTTCTACAAGACCCAAACTAGAAAATTCTGAAAAAAATAGCAAAAGAATTCAAAAAATTAAAAAACCACATTCTTGCAGTATTTCAAGCCATCACGGGTAGGGACAGGCCCAGAAAGAGAGAAAAAGAAATTCTCGATCTGGACCGTTTCTACCCGTCCCAAACTAGAAAATTTCGAAAAAAGTTGCAAAAAAATTGAAAAAATAAAAAAACCTAATTCTGGCAGTATTTCAAGCCAAAACGAGTAGGGACAAGCCCAGAAAAAGAGGAAAAGAAATTCTCGATTTGGACCGTTTCTGCCCGACCCAAACTAGAAAATTCCGAAAAAAATAGCAAAAATATTCAAAAAATAGAAAAACCTCATTCCTGCAGTATTTCAGGCCAAAATAGGTAGGGACAGGCCCAGAAAGAGAGAAAAAGAAATTCTCAATCTGGACCGTTTCTACACGACCCAAACTAGAAAATTACGAAAAAAATAGCAAAAAAATTCAAAAAAAATTAAAAAACCTGTTCTTGCAGTATTTCAAGCAGTAACGGGAAGGGACAGGCCCAGAAGGAGAGAAAAAGAAATTCTCGATCTGGACCGTTCCTAGCCTTCCCAAACTAGAAAATTCCGAGAAAAGTTACAAAAAAATTAAAAAAATTAAAAAACTTAATTCTGGCAGTATTTCAAGCCAAAACGGGTAGGGACAGGCCCTGAAAGAGAGAAAAAGAAATTTTTGATCTGGACAGTTTCTACCCGACCAAAAGTAGAACATTTCGAAAAAAATAGCAAAAAAATTCAAAAAATCGAAAAACCTCATTCTTGCAGTATTTCAAGCCAAAACGGATAGGGACAGGACTAGAAAGACAGAAAAAGAAATTCTCGATCTGGACCGTTTCTACACGACAAAACTAGAAAATTCCGAAAAAAGTAGCAAAAAAATTCAAAAAATTAAAAAACCTAATTCTGGCAGTATTTGAAGCTAGAACGGGTAGGGACAGACCCAGAAAGAGAGAAAAAGAAATTCTCGATCTGGACCGTTTCTACCCGACCCAAACTAGAAAATTCTGAAAAAAATAGCAAAAAAATTCAAAAAATTAAAAAACCTCATTCTTGTAGTATTTCAAGCCATTGCGGGTAGGGCAGGCCCGGAAAGAGAGAAAAATAAATTCTCGATCTGGACCGTTTCTACTCGACCCAAACTAGAAAATTCTGAAAAAAATAGCAAAAAAATTCAAAAAATTAAAAAACGTAATTCTGGCAGTATTTGAAGCTATAACGGGTAGGGACAGACCCAGAAAGAGAGAAAAAGAAATTCTCGATCTGGACCGTTTCTACCAGACCCAAACTAGAAAATTCTGAAAAAAAATAGCAAAAAAATTCAAAAAATTAAAAAACCTCATTCTTGCAGTATATCAAGCTAAAACGGGTAGGGACAGCCCAGAAAGCGAGAAAAAGAAATTCTCGATCTGGACCGTTTCTACCCGACCCATACTAGAAAATTCTGAAAAAAATAGCTAAAAAATTCTAAAAATTGAAAAACCTCATTCTTGCAGTATTTCAAGCCAAAACGGGTAGGGACAGGCCCAGAAATAGAGAAAAAGACATTCCCTATCTGGACCGTTTCTAAAAATTGGAAAACCTCATTCTTGCAGTATTTCAAGCCAAAACGGGTAGGGACAGGCCCAGAGAGAGAGAAAAAGAAATTCTCGATCTGGACCGTTTTTACGCGACTCAAACTAGGAAATTTCGAAAAAAGTAGCAAAAAAATTCAAAAAATTAAAAAACCTAATCCTGGCAGTATTTCAAGCCAAAACGTGTCGAGATAGGTCAAGAAAGGGTGAAAAAGAAATTCCCGGTCTGGACCGTTTCTACCCGACCCAAACTAGAAAATTCGGAAAAAAGTAGCAAAAAAATTCAAAAAATTAAAAAACCTAATTCTGGCAGAATTTAAAGCCAAACGGGTCCTGATAGGCCAAGAAAGTGTGAGAAAGAAATTCTCGAGCTGGACCGTTTCTACCCGACCGAAACTAGAAAATTCTGAAAAATGTAGCAAAAAAATTCAAAAAATTGAAAAACCTCATTCTTGCAGTATTTCAAGCCATAACGGGTAGGGATAGGCCCAGAAAGAGAGAAAAAGAAATTCTCGATCTGGACCGTTTCTACCCGACCCAAACTAGAAAATTCTGGAAAAAATAGCAAAAAAATTTCAAAAATTGAAAAACCTCATTCTTGCCGTATTTCAAGCTAAAAGGGGTAAGGACAGGCCCAGAAAGAGAGAAAAAGAAATTCTCGATCTGGACCGTTTCTACACGACCCAAACTAGAAAATTCCGAAAAAAAATAGCTAAAAAATTCAAAAAATTAAAAAACCTAATTCTGGCACTATTTCAAGCCAAAACGGGTAGGGACAGGCCCAGAAAGGGAGAAAAATAAATTCTCGATCTGGACCGTTTCTACATGATGTAAAGTAGAAAATTCCGAAAAAAGTAGCAAAAAAATTTAAAAAATTAAAAAATCTAATTCTGGCCGTATTTCAAGCCGTAACGGGTTGGGATAGGCTCAGAAAGAGAGAAAAAGAAATTCTCGATTAGGACCGTTTCTACCCATGCCATGATAGAAAATTCTGGAAATTGTTGCAAAAAAATTCAAAAAATTAAAGAACCTAATTCTGGCAGTATTTCAAGCCAAAACGGGTAGGGAGAGGCCCCGAAAGAGAGAAAAAGAAATTCCCGATCTGGACCATTTCTACCCGACCCAAGCCACAAAATTTCGAAAAAAAAAGCAAAAAAATTCAAAAAATTAAAAAACCTCATTCTTGCTGTATTTCAAGCCACAACGGGTAGGGACAGGCCAAGAAAGATGGAAAAAGAAATTCTCGATCGGGACCGTTTCTACCCGTCCCAAACTAGAAAATTTCGAAAAAAGTTGCAAAGAAATTGAAAAAATTGAAAAACCTAATTCTAGCAGTATTTCAAGCCAAAACGGGTAGGGACAAGCCCAGAAAAAGAGGAAAAGAAATTCTCGATCTGGACCGTTTCTACCCGACCCAAACTAGAAAATTCTGAAAAAAATAGCAAAAATATTCAAAAAATAGAAAAACCTCATTCTTGCAGTGTTTCAAGCCAAAACAGGTACGGACAGGCCCAGAAAGAGAGAAAAAGAAATTCTCGATCTGGGCCGTTTTTACACGACCCAAACTAGAAAATTCCGAAAAAAATAGCAAAAAAATTCAAAAAAATTAAAAAACCTAATTCTGGCAGTATTTCATGCCAAAACGGGTAGGGACAGGCCCAGAAAGAGAGAAAAAGAAATTCTCGATCTGGACTGTTTCTACCCGACTAAAACTAGAAAATTTCGAAAAAAATAGCAAAAAAATTCAAAAAATTGAAAATCCTCATTCTTGCAGTATTTCATGCCAAAACGGGTAGGGACAGGCCCAGAAAGAGTGAAAAAGAAATTCTCGATCTGGACCGTTTCTACACGTCTCAAACTAGAAAATTCTGAAAAAAGTTGCAAAAAAATTAAAAAAAAAATTAAAAAACGTAATTATCGCAGTATTTCAAGCCAAAAAAGGTAGGGACAGGCCTAGAAAGAGAGAAAAAGAAATTCTCGATCTGGACTGTTTCGACCCGACCCAAACTAGAAAATTCCAAAAAAAAAAGAAAAAAAATTCAAAAAATTCAAAAACATCATTCTTGCAGTATTTCAAGCAATAACGGGTGGGGACAGGCCAAGAAAGAGAGAAAAAGAAATTCTCGATCTGGACCATTTCTACCCAACCCAAACTAGAAAATTCCGAAAAAAGTAGCAAAAAAATTCAAAAAACTAAAAAACATAATTCTCGCAGAATTTCAAGCCAAAACGGGTCAAGATAGGCCATGAAAGAGTGAAAAAGAAATTCTCGATCTGGACCGGTTCTACCCGACCCAAAGTAGAAAATTCCTTAAAAAATAGCAAAAAAATTCAAAAAATTGAAAAAACTCATTCTTTCAGTATTTCAAGACAAAACGGGTAGGGACAGGCCCAGAATGGGAGAAAAAGAAATTCTCGATCTGGACCGTTTCTACGAGACCCAAACTAGAAAATTCTGAAAAAAATAGCAAAAGAATTCAAAAAATTAAAAAACCTCATTCTTGCAGTATTTCAAGCCATCACGGGTAGGGACAGGCCCAGAAAGAGGGAAAAAGAAATTCTCGATCTGGACCGTTTCTACACGATCCAAACTAGAAAATTCTGAAAAAAATAGAAAAAAAATTAAAAAACCTAATTATTGCAGTATTTCAAGCCAAAACGGGCAGGGACAGGCCCAGAAAGAGAGAAAAAGAAATTCTCGATCTGTACGTTTCTACCCGACACAAACTAGAAAATTCCGAAAAAAGTAGCAAAAAAATTCAAAAAATTAAAAAACCAAATTCTGGCAGAATTTAAAGCCAAACGGGTCGGGTTAGGCCAAGAAAGAGTGAAAAAGAAATTCTCGATCTGGACCGTTTCTACCCGACCCAAACTAGAAAATTTCGAAAAAAGTAGCGAAAAAATTCAAAAAATTAAAAAATCTAATTCTGGCAGTATTTCAAGTCAAAACGGGTAGGGACAGGCCCAGAAAGAGAGAAAAAGGAATTCTCGATCTGGACCGTTTCTACCCGACCCAAACTAGGAAATTCCGAAAAAAGTAGCAAAAAAATTCAAAAAATAAAAAAACCTAATTTTGGCAGAATTTAAATCCAAACGGGTCGGGATAGGCCAAGAAAGAGTGAAAAAGAAATTCTCGATCTGGACCGTTTCTACCCGACCAAAACTAGAAAATTCCGAAAAAAATAGTAAAAAAATTCAAAAAATTCAAAAACCTCATTCTTGCCGTATTTCAAGCCATAACGGGTAGGGACAGGCCAAGAAAGATGGAAAAAGAAATTCTCGATCGGGACCGTTTCTACCGGTCCCAAACTAGAAAATTTCGAAAAAAGTTGCAAAGAAATTGAAAAAATTGAAAAACCTAATTCTGGCAGTATTTCAAGTCAAAACGGGTAAAGACAAGCCCAGAAAAAGAGGAAAAGAAATTTTCGATCTGGACCGTTTCTGCCCGACCCAAACTAGAAAATTCTGAAAAAATCGCAAAAACATTCAAAAAATAGAAAAACCTCATTCTTGCAGTATTTCAAGCCAAAACAGGTAGGGACAGGCCCAGAAAGAGAGAAAAAGAAATTCTCGATCTGGACCGTTTTTACACGACCCAAACTAGAAAATTCCGAAAAAGATAGCAAAAAAATTCAAAAAAATTAAAAAACCTCGTTCTTGCAGTATTTCAAGCCATAACGGGTAGGGACAGGCCCAGAAAGAGAGAAAAAGAAATTCTCGATCTGGACAATTTCTACCCGACCAAAAGTAGAAAATTTCGAAAAAAATAGCAAAAAAATTCAAAAAATCGAAAAACCTCATTCTTGCAGTATTTCAAGCCAAAACGGATAGGGAGAGGCCTAGAAAGACAGAAAAAGAAATTCTCGATCTGGACCGTTTCTACACGACCAAAACTAGAAAATTCCGAAAAAAGTAGCAAAAAAATTCAAAAATTTAAAAAACCTAATTTTGGCAGTATTTGAAGCTATAACGAGTAGGGACAGACCCAGAAAGAGAGAAAAAGAAATTCTCGATCTGGACCGTCTCTACCCGACCCAAACTAGAAAATTCTGAAAAAAATAGCTAAAAAATTCAAAAAATTGAAAAACCTCATTCTTGCAGTATATCAAGCTAAAACGGGTAGGGACAGCCCAGAAAGCGAGAAAAAGAAATTCTCGATCTGGACCGTTTCTACCCGACCCATACTAGAAAATTCTGAAAAAAATAGCGAAAAAATTCTAAAAATTGAAAAACCTCATTCTTGCAGTATTTCAAGCCAAAACGGGTAGGGACAGGCCCAGAAATAGAGAAAAAGACATTCTCGATCTGAACCGTTTCTACACGACCCAAACTAGAAAATTCTGAAAAAAATAGGAAAAAAATTCAAAAAATTAAAAAACCTCTTTCTTGCAGTATTTCAAGCCAAAACGGGTAGGGACTGGCCTAGAAAGAGAGAAAAAGAAATTCTCGATCTGGACCGTTTCTACTCGACCAAACTAGAAAATTCCAAAAAAAATAGCAAAAAAATTCAAAAAATTAAAAAACCTAATTCTGGCAGTATTTCAAGCCAAAACGGGTAGGGACAGGCCCAGAAATAGAGAAAAAAAAATTCTCGATCTGGATCGTTTCTACAAAACCCAACCTAGAAAATTCTGAAAAAAATAGCAAAAAAATTAAAAAAATTAAAAAACCTCATTCTTGCAGTATGTCAAGCCATAACGGGTAGGGACAGGCCCAGAGAGAGTGAAAAAGAAATTCTCGATCTGGACCGTTTCTACACGACCCAAACTAGAAAATTCCGAAAAAAAATAGCAAAAAAATTCAAAAAATTAAATAACCTAATTCTGGCAGTATTTCAAGCCAAAACGGGTAGAGACAGGCCCAAAAAGAGAGAAAAAGAAATTCTCGATCTGGACAGTTCCTACCCGACCAAAACTAGAAAATTTCGAAAAAAATAACAAAAAATCAAAAAATCTCATTCTATTAGTATTTCAAGCCAAAACGGATAGGGACAGACCTAAAAAGAGAGAAAATGAAATTCTCGATCAGGACCGTTTCTACACGTCCCAAACTAGAAAATTTCGGAAAAAGTTGCAAATAAATGCAAAAATTTAAAAAACCTAATTCTGGCAGTATTTCAAGCCAAAACAGGTAGGGACAGGCCCAGAAATAGAGAAAAAGAAATTCTCGATCTGGACAGTTCCTACCCGACCAAAACTAGAAAATTTCGAAAAAAATAGCAAAAAAATTCAAAAAATCGAAAAATCTCATTTTTGCAGTATTTCAAGCCACAACGGGTAGGGACAGGTCCAGACGGAGAGAAAAAGAAATTCTCGATCTGGACCGTTTCTACCCTTCCCAAACTAGAAAATTCTGAAAAAAGTTGCAAAAAAATTTAAAAAATTAAAAAACTTAATTCTGGCAGTATTTCAAGCCAAAACGGGTAGAGACAGGCCCAAAAAGAGAGAAAAAGAAATTCTCGATCTGGACAGTTCCTACCCGACCAAAACTAGAAAATTTCGAAAAAAATAACAAAAAATCAAAAAATCTCATTCTATTAGTATTTCAAGCCAAAACGGATAGGGACAGACCTAAAAAGAGAGAAAATGAAATTCTCGATCAGGACCGTTTCTACACGTCCCAAACTAGAAAATTTCGGAAAAAGTTGCAAATAAATGCAAAAATTTAAAAAACCTAATTCTGGCAGTATTTCAAGCCAAAACAGGTAGGGACAGGCCCAGAAATAGAGAAAAAGAAATTCTCGATCTGGACAGTTCCTACCCGACCAAAACTAGAAAATTTCGAAAAAAATAGCAAAAAAATTCAAAAAATCGAAAAATCTCATTTTTGCAGTATTTCAAGCCACAACGGGTAGGGACAGGTCCAGACGGAGAGAAAAAGAAATTCTCGATCTGGACCGTTTCTACCCTTCCCAAACTAGAAAATTCTGAAAAAAGTTGCAAAAAAATTTAAAAAATTAAAAAACTTAATTCTGGCAGTATTTCAAGCCATAACGGGTAGGGACAGGCCCAGAAAGAGAGAAAAAGAAATTCTCGATCCGGACCGTTTCTACACGTCCCAAATTGAAAATTCCGAAAAAAGTTGCAAAAAAATTTAAAAAAATTAAAAAACGTAATTATGGCAGTATTTCAAGCCAAAACGGGTGGGGACAGGCCTAGAAGGAGAACAAGAATATCTCGATCTGGACCGTTTCTACACGACCCAATCTAGAAAATTCCGAAAAAAGTAGCAAAAAAATTCAAAAAATTATAAAACCTAATTCTGGCAGTATTTCAAGCCATAACGGGTAGGGACAGGCCCAGAAAGAGGGAAAAAGAAATTCTCGATCTGGACCGTTTCTACCCGTCCCAAACTAGAAAATTCCGAAAAAAGTTGCAAAAAAATTCGAAAAATTAAAGAACCTAATCCTGGCAGTATTTCAAGCCAAAACGGGTAGGGAGAGGCCCAGAAAGAGAGAAAAAGAAATTCTCGATCTGGACCGTTTCTACCTGACCCAAACTAGAAAATTCCAAAAAAAATAGCAAAAAAATTCAAAAAATTCAAAAACCTCATTCTTGCAGTCTTTCAAGCTATAACGGGTTGGGACAGGCCCAGAAATAGAGAAAAAGAAATTCTCGATCTGGACCGTTTTACCCGACCCAAACTAAAAAATTCTGAAAAAAATCGAAAAAATTAAAAAGCCTCATTCTTGCAGTATTTCAAGCCAAAACGGGTAGGGGCAGGCCCAGAAAGAGGTAAAAAGAAATTCTCGATCTGTACCGTTTCTACCTGACCCAAACTAGAAAATTCCGAAAAAAGTAGCAAAAAAATTCAAAAAATTAAAAAACCTAATTCTAGCAGAATTTAAAGCCAAACGGGTCGGGATAGGCCAAGAAGGAGTGAAAAAGAAATTCTCGATCTGGACCGTTTCTACACGACCCAAACTAGAAAATTCAGAAAAAAAATAGAAAAAAAATTTAACAAGTTAAAAAACCTCATTCTTGCAGTATTTCAAGCCAAAACGGGTAGGGACAGGCCCAGAAAGAGAGAAAAAGAAATTCTCGATCTGTACCGTTTCTACCCGAACTAAACTAGAAAATTTTGAAAAAAGTAGCAAAAAAATTCAAAAAATTAAAAAACCTAATTCTGGCAGAATTTAAAGCCAAACGGGTCGGGATAGGCCAAGAAAGAGTGAAAAAGAAATTCTCGATTTGTACCGTTTCTTCCCAACCCAAACTAGAAAATTTCGAAAAAAAATAGAAAAAAATTCAAAAACGTCATTCATGCTGTATTTCAAGCTAAAACGGGTAGGGACTGGCCCAAAAATAGAGAAAAAGAAATTTTCGATCAGGACCGTTTTACACGACCCAAACTAGAAAATTCTGAAAAAAATAGAAAAAATTAAAAAGCCTCATTCTTGCAGTATTTCAAGCCAAAACGGGTAGGGGTAGGCCCAGAAATAGAGAAAAAGAAATTCTCGATCTGTACCGTTTCTACCCGACCCAAGCTAGAAAATTCCGAAAAAAGTAGCAAAAAAATTCAAAAAATAAAAAAACCTAATTTTGGCAGAATTTAAATCCAAACGGGTCGGGATAGGCCAGGAAAGAGTGAAAAAGAAATTCTCGATCTGGACCGTTTCTACCCGACCAAAACTAGAAAATTTCGAAAAAAATAGTAAAAAAATTCAAAAAATTCAAAAACCTCATTCTTGCGGTATTTCAAGCCAAAACGGGTAGGGACAAGCCTAGAGAGAGAGAAAAAGAAATTCTCGATATGGATAGTTTCTACCCGACCCATACTAGAAAATTCTGAAAAAAATAGCGAAAAAATTCAAAAAATTGAAAAACCTCATTCTTGCAGTATTTCAAGCCATAACGAGTAGGGACAGGCCCAGATATGAAGAAAAAGAAATTCTCGATCTCGACCGTTTCTACACGACCCAAAACTAGAAAATTTGAATAAAATAGAAAAAAAAATTAAAATAATTAAAAAACTCATTCTTACAGTATTTCAAGCCAAAATGGGTAGGGACAGGCCCAGAAAGAGAGAGAAAGAAATTCTCGATCTGTACGTTTCTACCCGACCCAAACTAGAAAATTCTGAAAAAAGTAGCAAAAAAATTGAAAAAATTAAAAAACCTAACTCTGGAAGAATTTAAAGCCAAACGGGTCGGGATAGGCCAAGAAAGAGTGAAAAAGAAATTCTTGATCTGGACCGTTTCTACCCGACCCAAACTAGAAAATTTCTAAAAAAGTAGCGAAAAAATTCAAAAAATTAAAAAACCTAATTCTGGCAGTATTTCAAGCCAAAACGGGTAGGGACAGGCCCAGAAAGAGATAAAAAGGAATTCTCGATCTGGACCGTTTCTAGCCGACCCAAACTAGAAAATTCCGAAAAAAGTAGCAAAAATATTCAAAAAATTAAAAAACCTAATTCTGGCCGTATTTCAAGCCATAATGGGTAGGGACAGGCCCAGAAAGTGAGAAAAAGAAATTCTTGATCTGGACCGTTTCTACCCGACCCAAACTAGAAAATTCCGAAAAAAATAGCAAAGAAATTAAAAAAATTCAAAAACCTCATTCTTGCCCTATTTCAAGCTAAAACGGGTAGGGACAGGCCCAGAGAGAGAGAAAAAGAAATTCTCGATCTGGACCGTTTCTACCCGACCCATACTATAAAATTCCGAAAAAAATAGCGAAAAAATTCAAAAAATTGAAAAACTACATTCTTGCAGTATTTCAAGCCATAACGGGTAGGGACAGGCCCAGAAATAGAGAAAAAGAAATTTTCGATCTGGACCGTTTCTACACGACCCAAACTAGAAAATTCTGAAAAAAATAGAAAAAAAATTAAAAAACCTAATTATTGCAGTATTTCGAGCCAAAACGGGCAGGGATAGGCCCAGAAAGAGAGAAAAAGAAATTCTCGATCTGTACGTTTCCACCCGACCCAAACTAGAAAATTCCGAAAAAAGTAGCAAAAAAATTCAAAAAATTAAAAAACCAAATTCTGGCAGAATTTAAAGCCAAACGGGTCGGGATAGGCCAAGAAAGAGTGAAAAAGAAATTCTCGATCTGGACCGTTTCTACCCGACCCAAACTAGAAAATTTCGAAAAAAGTAGCGAAAAAATTCAAAAAATTAAAAAATCTAATTCTGGCAGTATTTCAAGCCAAAACGGGAAAAACCAAATTCTGGCAGAATTTAAAGCCAAACGGGTCGGGATAGGCCAAGAAAGAGTGAAAAAGAAATTCTCGATCTGGACCGTTTCTACCCGACCCAAACGAGAAAATTTCGAAAAAAGTAGCGAAAAAATTCAAAAAATTAAAAAATCTAATTCTGGCAGTATTTCAAGCCAAAACGGGTAGGGACAGGCCCAGAAAGAGAGAAAAAGGAATTCTTGATCTGAACCGTTTCTACCCGTCCAAAACTAGAAAATTCCGAAAAAAGTAGCAAAAATATTCAAAAAATTAAAAAACCTAATTCTGGCCGTATTTCAAGCCATAATGGGTAGGGATAGGCCCAGAAAGTGAGAAAAAGAAATTCTCGATCTAGACCGTTTCTACCCGACCCAAACTAGAAAATTCCGAAAAAAATAGCAAAAAAATTAAAAAAATCAAAAAACCGCATTCTAGCAGTATTTCAAGCCAAAACGGATTGGGACAGGCCTTGAAAGAGAGAAAAAGAAATTCTCGATCTGGACCGTTTCTACACGACCCAATCTAGAAAATTCCGAAAAAAGTAGCAAAAAAATTCAAAAAATTAAAAAACCTAATTCTTGAAGTATTTGAAGCCATAACGGGTAGGGACAGGCCCAGAAAGAGAGAAAAAGAAATTCTCGATCTGGACCGTTTCTACCCGACCCAAACTAGAAAATTCTGATAAAAAATAGCAAAAAAATTCAAAAAATTGAAAAACCTCATTCTTGCAGTATATCAATCCAAAACTAGTAGGGACAGCCCAGAAAGCGAGAAAAAGAAATTCTCGATCTGGACCGTTTCTACCCGACCCATACTAGAAAATTCTGAAAAAAATAGAGAAAAAATTCAAAAAATTAAAAAACCTAACTCTGGCAGTATTTCAAGCCAAAACGGGTAGGGACAGGCCCAGAAAGAGAGAAAAAGAAATTCACGATCTGGACCGTTTCTACCCGACCCAAAGTAGAAAATTCCGAAAAAAGTAGCAAAAAAATTTAAAAAATTAAAAAATCTAATTCTAGCCGTATTTCAAGCCATAACGGGTAGGTACAGGCCCAGAAAGGGAGAAAAAGAAATTTTCGATCAGGACTGTTTCTACCCATCCCAAACTAGAAAATTCTGGAAAAAGTTGCAAAAAAATTCAAAAAATTAAAAAACCTAATTCTGGAAGTATTTCAAGCCAAAACGGGTAGGGACAGGCCTGAAAGAGAGAAAAAGAAATTCCCGATCTGGACCGTTTCTACTCGACCCAAACTAGAAAGTTCCGAAAAAAAATAGCAAAAAAATTCAAAAAATTAAAAAACCTCATTCTTGCAGTATTTCAAGCCATAACGGGTAGGGACAGGCCAAGAAAGAGAGAAAAGGAAATTCTCGATCTGGACCGTTTCTACCCCGACTCAACCTAGAAAATTCCGAAAAAAGTAGCAAAAAAATTAAAAAAATTAAAAAACCTAATTCTGGCCGTATTTCAAGCCATAACGGGTAGGGACACGCCGAGAAAGTGAGAAAAAGAAATTCTCGATCTGGACCGTTTCTACCTAACCCAAACTAGAAAATTCCGAAAAAAATAGCAAAAAAATTCAAAAAATTGAAAAACCTCATTCTTGCAATATTTCAAGCCAAAACGGGTAGGGACAGGCCCAAAAAGAGAGAAAAAGAAATTCTCTATCTGGACCGTTTCTACACGACCCAAACTACAAAATTCCAAAAAAAAATAGCAAAAAAATTCAAAAAATTAAAAAACCTAATTATGGCAGTATTTCAGGCCAAAACGGGTAGGGACAGGCCCAGAAAGAGAGAAAAAGAAATTCTCGATCTGGACCGTTTCTACCCGACCCAAAGTAGAAAATTTCGAAAAAATTAGCAAAAAAATTTAAAAAATTAAAAAATCTAATTCTGGCCGTATTTCAAGCCATAACGGGTAGGGACAGGCCCAGAGAGAGAGAAAAAGAAATTCTCGATCTGGACCGTTTCTACCCATCACAAACTAGAAAATTCTGGAAAAAGTTGCAAAAAAATTCAAAAAATTAAAAAACCTAATTCTGGCAGTATTTCAAGCCAAAACGGGTAGGGAAAGGCCCAGAAAGAGAGAAAAAGAAATTCCCGATCTGGACCGTTTCTACCCATCCCAAACTAGAAAATTATGGAAAAAGTTGCAATAAAATTCGAAAAATTAAAAAATCCTAATTTTGGCAGTATTTCAAGCCAAAACGGGTAGGGACAGGCCCCGAAAGGGAGAAAAAGAAATTCCCGATCTGGATCGTTTCTACCCGACCCAAACTAGAAAATTCCGAAAAAAAAATAGCAAAAAAATTCAAAAAATTAAAAAACCTCATTCTTGCAGTATTTCAAGTCATAACGGGTAGGGACAGACCAAGAAAGAGAGAAAAGGAAATTCTCGATCTGGACCGTTTCTACCCGTCCAAAACTAGAAAATTCCTAAAAAAGTTGCAAAAAAATTCAAAAAATTAAAAAACCTAATTCTGGTAGTATTGCAAGCCAAAACGGGTAGGGACAGGCCCAGAAAGAGAGAAAAAGAAATTCTCGATCTGGATGGTCTCTACCCGGCCAAAACTAGAAAATTCTGAAAAAAAAATAGCAAAAAAATTCAAAAAATCGAAAAACCTCATTCTTGCAGTATTTCAAGCCAAAACGGATAGGGACAGGCCTAGAAAGAGAGAAAAAGAAATTCTCGATGTGGACCGTTTCTACACGTCCCAAACTCGAAAATTACGAAAAAAGTTGCAAAAAAAAATTAAAAAACGTAATTATGGCAGTATTTAAAGCCAAAACAGGTAGGGACAGTACCAGAAAGAGAGAAAAAGAAATTTTCGATCTGGACCGATTCTACCCGACCCAAACTAAAAAATTCCGAAAAAAATAGCAAAAAAATTCAAAAAATCAAAAAACGTTATTCTTGCAGTATTTCAAGCGAAAACGGGTAGGGATAGGGCTAGAAAGAGAGAAAAAGAAATTCTCGATCTGGACCGTTTCTACACGACCCAAGCTAGAAAATTCCGAAAAAAGTTGCAAAAAAATTCAAAAAATTAAAAAACCTAATTCTGGCAGTATTTCAAGCCAAAACGGGTAGGGACAGGCCCCAAAAGAGAGAAAAAGAAATTCCGGATCTGGACCGTTTCTACCCGACCCAAACTAGAAAATTTCGAAAAAAAAATCGCAAAAAAATTCAAAAAATTAAAAAACCTCATTCTTGCAATATTTCAAGCCATAACGGGTAGGCACAGGCCAAGAAAGAGAGAAAAAGAAATTCTCGATCTGGACTGTTTCTACCCGTCCAAAACTAGAAAATTTCGAAAAAAGTTGTGAAAAAATTAAAAAAAATTAAAAAACGTAATTATGGCAGTATTTCAAGCCAAAACGGTAGGGACAAGCCCAGAAAGAGAGAAAAAAAAATTCTCGATCTGGACCGTTTCTACCCGACCCAAAGTAGAAAATTCCGAATAAAGTAGTAAAAAAATTTAAAAAATTAAAAAATCTAATTCTGGCCGTATTTCAAGCCATAACGAGTAGGTACAGGCCCAGAAAGAGAGAAATAGAAATTCTCGATCAGGACCGTTTCTACCTATCCCAAACTAGAAAATTATGGAAAAAGTTGCAAAAAAATTCGAAAAATTAAAAAAACCTAATTCTGGCAGTATTTCAAGCCAAAACGGTTAGGGACAGGCCCTGAAAGAGAGAAAAAGAAATTCCCGATCTAGACCGTTTCTACCCGACCCAAAGTAGAAAATTTCGAAAAAATTAGCAAAAAAATTTTAAAAATTAAAAAATCTAATTCTGGCCGTATTTCAAGCCGTAACGGGTAGGGACAACCCCAGAAAGAGAGAAAAAGAAATTCTCGATCTGGACCGTTTCTACCCATCACAAACTAGAAAATTCTGGAAAAAGTTGCAAAAAAATTCAAAAAATTAAAAAACCTAATTCTGGCAGTATTTCAAGCCAAAACGGGTAGGGACAGGCCCAGAAAGAGAGAAAAAGAAATTCCTGATCTGGACCGTTTCTACCCGACCCAAACAAGAAAATTCCGAAAAAAAAAAAAGCAAAAAAATTCAAAAAATTAAAAAACCTCATTCTTGCAGTATTTCAAACCATAACGGGTAGGGACAGGCCAAGAAAGTGAGAAAAAGAAATTCTCGATCTGGACCGTTTCTACCCGTCCAAAACTAGAAAATTCCGAAAAAAGTTGCGAAAAAATTAAAAAAAATTAAAAAACGTAATTATGGCAGTATTTCAGGCCAAAACGGTAGGGACAGGCCCAGAAAGAGAGAAAAAAAAATTCTAGATCTGGACCGTTTCTACCCGACCCAAAGTAGAAAATTCCGAATAAAGTAGTAAAAAAATTAAAAAATCTAATTCTGGCCGTATTTCAAGCCATAACGAGTAGGTACTGGCCCAGAAAGAGAGAAATAGAAATTCTCGATCAGGACCGTTTCTACCCATCCCAAACTAAAAAATTATGGAAAAAGTTGCAAAAAAATTCGAAAAATTAAAAAAACCTAATTCTGGCAGTATTTCAAGCCAAAACGGGTAGGGACAGGCCCCGAAAGAGAGAAAAAGAAATTCCCGATCTGGACCGTTTCTACCCGACCCAAACTAGAAAATTCCGAAAAAAAAATAGCAAAAAAATTCAAAAAATTAAAAAACCTCATTCTTGCAGTATTTCAAGTCATAACGGGTAGGGACAGGCCAAGAAAGAGAGAAAAAGAAATTCTCGATCTGGACCGTTTCTACCCGTCCAAAACTAGAAAATTCCTAAAAAAGTTGCAAAAAAATTCAAAAAACTAAAAAACCTAATTCTGGTAGTATTGCAAGCCAAAACAGGTAGGGACAGGCCCAGAAAGAGAGAAAAAGAAATTCTCGATCTGGATGGTCTCTACCCGGCCAAAACTAGAAAATTCTGAAAAAAAAATAGCAAAAAAATTCAAAAAATCGAAAAACCTCATTCTTGCAGTATTTCAAGCCAAAACGGATAGGGACAGGCCTAGAAAGAGAGAAAAAGAAATTCTCGATGTGGACCGTTTCTACACGTCCCAAACTCGAAAATTCCGAAAAAAGTTGCAAAAAAATTAAAAAACGTAATTATGGCACTATTTCAAGCCAAAACAGGTAGGGACAGTCCCAGAAAGAGAGAAAAAGAAATTCTCGGTCTGGACCGATTCTACCCGACCCAAACTAAAAAATTCCGAAAAAAGTAGCAAAAAAATTAAAAAAATCAAAAAACATTATTCTTGCAGTATTTCAAGCGAAAACGGGTAGGGATAGGCCTAGAAAGAGAGAAAAAGAAATTCTCGATCTGGAGTGTTTCTACACGACCCAAACTAGAAAATTCTGAAAAAAGTTGCAAAAAAATTGAAAAAATTAAAAAACCTAATTCTGGCAGTATTTCAAGCCAAAACGGGTAGGGACAGGCCCCAAAAGAGAGAAAAAGAAATTCCGGATCTGGACCGTTTCTACCCGACCCAAACTAGAAAATTTCGAAAAAAAATCGCAAAAAAATTCAAAAAATTAAAAAACCTCATTCTTGCAATATTTCAAGCCATAACGGGTAGGCACAGGCCAAGAAAGAGAGAAAAAGAAATTCTCGATCTGGACCGTTTCTACCCGTCGAAAACTAGAAAATTTCGAAAAAAGTTGCAAAAAAATTCAAAAAATTAAAAAACCTAATTCTGGCAGTATTTCAAGCCAAAACGGGTAGGGACAGACCCCGAAAGAGAGAAAAAGAAATTCCCGATCTGGACCGTTTCTACCCGACCCAAACTAGAAAATTCCAAAAAAAAATAGCAAAAAAATTCAAAAAATTAAAAAACCTCATTCTTGCAGCATTTCAAGCCATAACGGGTAGGGACAGACCAAGAAAGAGAGAAAAAGAAATTCTCGATCTGGACCGTTTCTATCCCGAATCAAATTAGAAAATTCCGAAAAAAGTAGCAAAAAAATTCAAAAAACTAAAAAACCTAATTCTGGCCGTATTTCAAGCCATAACGGGTAGGAACACGCCGAGAAAGTGAGAAAAAGAAATTCTCGATCTGTACCGTTTCTATCCGACCCAAACTAGAAATTTTTAAAAAAGTAGCAAAAAAATTCAAAAAATTAAAAAACCTAATTCTGGAAGAATTTAAAGCCAAACGGGTCGGGACAGGCCAAGAAAGAGTGAAAAAGAAATTCTCGATCTGGACCGTTTCTACCCGACCTAAAAAAGAAAATTCCGAAAAAAGTAGCGAAAAAATTCAAAAAATTAAAAAACCTAATTCTGGCAGTATTTCAAGCCAAAACGGGTAGGGACAAGCCCAGAAAGAGAGAAAAAGAAATTCTCGATCTGAACCGTTTCTACCCGACCCAAAGTAGAAAATTCCGAAAAAAGTAGTAAAAAAATTTAAAAAATTAAAAAATCTAATTCTGGCCGTATTTCAGGCCATAACTGGTAGGTACAGGCCCAGAAAGAGAGAAATAGAAATTCTCGATCAGGACCGTTTCTACCCATCCCAAACTAGAAAATTATGGAAAAAGTTGCAAAAAAATTCAAAAAATTAAAAAAACCTAATTCTGGCAGTATTTCAAGCCAAAACAGGGACAGGCCCCGAAAGAGAGAAAAAGAAATTCCCGATCTGGACCGTTTCTACCCGACCCAAACTAGAAAATTCCGAAAAAAAATAGCAAAAAAATTCAAAAAATTAAAAAACCTCATTCTTGCAGTATTTCAAGCCATAACGAGTAGGGACAGGCCAGGAAAGAGAGAAAATGAAATTCTCGATCTGGACCGTTTCAACCCGTCCAAAACTAGAAAATTTCGAAAAAAGTTGCAAAAAAATTCATAAAATTAAAAAACCTAATTCTGGTAGTATTGCAAGCCAAAACGGGTAGGGACAGGCCCAGAAAGAGAGAGAAAGAAATTCTCGATCTGGACAGTCTCTACTCGGCCAAAACTAGAAAATTCTGAAAAAAAATAGCAAAAAAATTCAAAAAATCGAAAAACCTTATTCTTGCAGTATTTCAAGCCAAAACGGATAGGAACAGGCCCAGAAAGAGGGAAAAAGAAATTCTCGATCTGGACCGTTTCTACCCGTCCCAAACTAGAAAATTCCGAAAAAAGTTACAAAAAAATTAAAAAACGTAATTATGGCAGTATTTCAAGCCAAAACAGGTAGGGACAGTCCCAGAAAGAGAGAAAAAGAAATTCTCGATCTGGACCGATTCTACCCGACCCAAACTAAAAAATTCCGAAAAAAATAGCAAAAAAATTCAAAAAATCGAAAAACGTTATTCTTGCAGTATTTCAAGCCAAAACGGGTAGGGATAGGCCTAGAAAGAGAGAAAAAGAAATTCTCGATCTGGACCGTTTCTACACGACCCAAACTAGAAAATTCCGAAAAAAGTTGCAAAAAAATTCAAAAAATTAAAAAACCTAATTCTGGCAGTATTTAAAGCCAAACGGGTTGGGAGAGGCCAAGAAAGAGTGAAAAAGAAATTCTCGATCTGCACCGTTTCTACACGAACCAAACAAGAAAATTCCGAAAAAAGTAGCGAAAAAATTGAAAAAATTAAAAAACCTAATTCTGGCAGAATTTAAAGCCAAACGGGTCGGGATATGCCAAGAAAGAGTGAAAAAGAAATTCTCGATCTGGATCGTTTCAACCCGACCCAAACAAGAAAATTCCGAAAAAAGTAGCGAAAAAATTCAAAAAATTAAAAAACCTAATTCTGGCAGTATTTCAAGCCAAAGCGGGTAGGGACAGGCCCAGAAAGAGAGAAAAAGAAATTCTCGATCTGGACCGTTTCTACCCGACCCAAAGTAGAAAATTCCGAAAAAAGTAGCAAAAAAATTTAAAAAATTAAAAAATCTAATTCTGGCCATATTTCAAGCCATAATGGGTAGGTACAGGCCCAGAAATAGGGAAAAAGAAATTCTCGATCAAGACCGTTTCTACCCTTCCCAAACTAGAAAATTCTGGAAAAAGTTGCAAAAAAATTCAAAAAATTAAAAAACCTAATTCTGGCAGTATTTCATGCCAAAACGTGTAGGGACAGGCCTCGAAATAGAGAAAAAGAAATTCCCGATCTGGACCGTTTCTACTCGACCCAAACTAGAAAATTCCGAAAAAAAATAGAAAAAAAATTCTAAAAATTAAAAAACCTCATTTTTGCAGTATTTCAAGCCATAACGGGTAGGGACAGGCTAAGAAAGAGAGAAAAAGAAATTCTCGATCAGGACCGTTTCTACCCGTCCAAAACTAGAAAATTCCGAAAAAAGTTGCAAAAAAATTCAAAAAATTAAAAAACCTAATTCTGGTAGTTTTGCAAGCCAAAACGGGTAGGGACAGGCCCAGAAAGAGAGAAAAAGAAATTCTCGATCGGACAGTCTCTACCTGGCGAAAACTAGAAAATTCTGAAGAAAATAGCAAAAAAATTCAAAAAATCGGAAAACCTCATTCTTGCAGTATTTCAAGCCAAAACGGGTAGGGACAGCCCAAGAAAGAGAGAAAAAGAAATTCTCGATCTGGACCGTTTCTACACGACCCAAACTAGAAAATTCCGAAAAAAGTTGCAAAAAAATTCAAAAAATTAAAAAACCTAATTCTGGCAGTATTTCAAGCCAAAACGGGTAGGGATAGGCCCCGAAAGAGAGAAAAAGAAATTGCCGATCTGGACCGTTTCTACCCGACCCAAACTAGAAAATTCCGAAAAAAAAAATAGCAAAAAAATTCAAAACATTAAAAAACCTCATTCTTGCAGTATTTCAAGCCAAAATGGGTAGGGAGAGGCCCAGAAAGAGAGAAAAAAAAATACTCGATTCTGACCGTTTCTACCCGATCCAAACTAGAAAATTCAGAAAAAAATAGCAAAATAATTTAAAAAATTCAAAAACCTCATTCTTGCAGTATTTCAAGCTAAACCGAGTAGGGACAGGCCCTGAGCGAGAGAAAAAGAAATTCTCGATCTGGACCGTTTCTACCCGACCCATACTAGAAAATTCTGAAAAAAATAGCGAAAAAATCAAAAAATTTAAAAACCATTATCTGGCAGTATTTCAAGCCAAAACGGGTAGGGACAAGCCCAGAAAGAGAGAAAAAGAAATTCTTGATCTGGACCGTTTCTACCGCGACCCAAACTAGAAAATTCCGAAAAAAAATAGCAAAAAAATTAAAAAACCTAATTCTGGCAGTATATCATGCCAAAACGGGTAGGGACAGGCCCTGAAAGAGAGAAATAGAAATTCCCGATCTGGACCGTTTCTACCCGATCCAAACTAGAAAGTTCCGAAAAAAAATTGCAAAAAAATTCAAAAAATTAAAAAACCTCATTCTTGCAGTATTTCAAGCCATAACGGGTAGGGACAGGGCAAGAAAGAGAGAAAAAGAAATTCTCGATCTGGACCGTTTCTACCTGACCCAAACTAGAAAATTCCGAAAAAAAATAGCAAAAAATTCAAAAAATTGAAAAACCTCATTCTTGCAGTATTTCAAGCCAAAACGGGTAGGGACAGGCCCAGATAGAGAGAAAAAGAAATTCTCTATCTGGACCGTTTCTACACGACCCAAACTAGAAAATTCCGAAAAAAGTAGCAAAAAAATTCAAAAAATTAAAAAACCTAATTCTGGCAGAATTTAAAGCCAAACGGGTCGGGATAGGCCAAGAAAGAGTGAAAAAGAAATTCTCGATCTGGACCGTTTCTACCCGACCCAAAGTAGAAAATTCCGAAAAAAGTAGCAAAAAAATTTAAAAAATTAAAAAATCTAATTTTGGCCGTATTTCAAGCCAAAACGGGTAGGGACATGCCCAGAAAGAGAGAAAAAGAAATTCCCGATCTGGACCGTTTCAACCCGACCCAAACTAGAAAATTCCGAAAAAAAAAAGCAAAAAAATTCAAAAAATTTAAAAACCTCACTCTTGCAGTATTTCAAGCCATAACGGGTAGGGACAGGCCAAGAAAGTGAGAAAAAGAAATTCTCGATCTGGACCGTTTCTACCCGTCCAAAACTAGAAAATTCCGAAAAAAGTTGCGAAAAAATTAAAAAAAATTAAAAAACGTAATTATGGCAGTATTTCAAGCCAAAACGGTAGGGACAGGCCCAGAAAGAGAGAAAAAGAAATTCTCGATCAGGACCGTTTCTACCCGTCCAAAACTAGAAAATTCCGAAAAAAGTTGCAAAAAAATTCAAAAAATTAAAAAACCTAATTCTGGTAGTATTGCAAGCCAAAACGGGTAGGGACAGGCCCAGAAAGAGAGAAAAAGAAATTCTCGATCTGGACAGTCTCTGCCTGACCAAAACTAAAAATTCTGAAAAAAATAGCAAAAAAATTCAAAAAATCGGAAAACCTCGTTCTTGCAGTATTTCAAGCCAAAACGGGTAGGAACAGGCCTAGAAAGAGAGAAAAAGAAATTCTCGATCTGGACCGTTTCTACACGACCCAAACTACAAAAATTCCGAAAAAAGTTGCAAAAAAATTCAAAAAATTAAAAAACCTAATTCTGGCAGTATTTAGAGGCAAAACGGGTAGGGACAGGCCCCTAAAGGGAGAAAAAAAAATTCCCGATCTGGACCGTTTCTACCCGACCCAAACTAGAAAATTTCGAAAAAAAAAATAGCAAAAAAATTCAAAACATTAAAAAACCTCATTCTTGCAGTATTTCAAGCCAAAATGGGTAGGGAGAGGCCCAGAGCGAGAGAAAAAGAAATTCTCGATCTGGACCGTTTGTACCCGACCCATACTAGAAAATTCTGAAAAAAATAGCGAAAAAATCAAAAAATTTAAAAACCTAATTCTGGCAGTATTTCAAGCCAAAACGGGTTGGGACAAGCCCAGAAAGAGAGAAAAAGAAATTCTTGATCTGGACCGTTTCTACCCCGACCCAAACTAGAAAATTCCGAAAAAAAATAGCAAAAAAATTCAAAAAATTAAAAAACCTAATTCTGGCAGTATATCATGCCAAAACGGGTAGGGACAGGCCCCGAAAGAGAGAAAAAGAAATTCCCGATCTGGACCGTTTCTACCCGACCCAAACTAGAAAATTCCGAAAAAAAAAAGCAAAAAAATTCAAAAAATTAAAAAACCTCATTCTTGCAGTATTTCAAGCCATAACGGGTAGGGACAGGCCATGAAAGTGAGAAAAAGAAATTCTCGATCTGGACTGTTTCTACCCGCCCAAAACTAGAAAATTCCGAAAAAAGTTGCGAAAAAATTAAAAAAAATTTAAAAACGTAATTATTTCAGTATTTCAAGCCAAAACGGTAGGGACAGGCCCAGAAAGAGAGAATAAGAAATTCTCGATCTGGACCGTTTCTACCCGACCCAAACTAGAAAATTCTGAAAAAAATAGCAAAAAAATTCAAAAAATTGAAAAACCTCATTCTTGCAGTGTATGAAGCCAAAACGGGTAGGGACTGCCCAGAAAGCTAGAAAAAAAATTCTCGATCTGGACCGTTTATACCCGACCCATACTAGAAAATTCTGAAAAAAAAAGCAAAAAAAATTCAAAAAAGTAAAAAACCTCATTCTTGCAGTATGTAAAGCCATAACAGGCAGTGACAGGCCCAGAAAGAGAGAAAAAGAAATTCTCGATCTGGACCGTTTCTACCCGACCCACGCTAGAAAATTCCGAAAAAAATAGCAAAAAAATTCAAAAAATTAAAAAACCTAATTCTGGCAGTATTTCAAGCCAAAACGGGTAGGGACAGGCCCAGAAAGAGAGAAAAAGAAATTCTCGATCTGGACCGTTTCTACCCGACTCAAAGTAGAAAATTCCGAAAAAAGTAGCAAAAAAATTTTAAAAATTAAAAAATCTAATTCTGGCCGTATTTCAAGCCATAACGGGTAGGTAGAGGCCCAGAAAGAGAGAAAAAGAAATTCTCGATCAGGACCGTTTCTGGAAAAAGTTGCAAAAAAATTCAAAAAATTAAAAAACCTAATTCTGGCAGTATATCAAGCCAAAACGGGTAGGGACAGGCCCCGAAAGAGAGAAAAAGAGATTCCCGATCTGTACCGTTTCTACCCGACCCAAACAAGAAAGTTCCGAAAAAAAATAGCAAAAAAATTCAAAAAATTAAAAAACCTCATTCTTGCAGTATTTCAAGCCATAACGAGTAGGGACAGGCCAAGAAAGAGAGAAAAGGAAATTCTTGATCTGGACCGTTTCTACCCCGACTCAAACTAGAAAATTCCGAAAAAAGTAGCAAAAAAATTCAAAAAATTAAAAAACCTAATTCTGGCCGTATTTCAAGCCATAACGGGTAGGGACACACCGAGAAAGTGAGAAAAAGAAATTCTCGATCTGGACCGTTTCTACCTGACCCAAACTAGAAAATTCCGAAAAAAAAAGCAAAAAAATTCAAAAAATTGAAAAACCTCATTCTTGCAATATTTCAAGCCAAAACGGGTAGGGACAGGCCCAGAAAGAGAGAAAAAGAAATTCTCTATCTGAACCGTTTCTACACGACCCAAACTACAGAATTCCGAAAAAAAATAGCAAAAAAATTCAAAAAATTAAAAAACCTAATTCTGGCAGTATTTCAGGCCAAAACGGGTAGCGACAGGCCCAGAAAGAGATAAAAAGAAATTCTCGATCTGGACCGTTTCTACCCGACCCAAAGTAAAAAATTTCGAAAAAATTAGCAAAAAAATTTTAAAAATTAAAAAAATCTAATTCTGGCCGTATTTCAAGCCATAACGGGTACGTACAGGCCCAGAAAGAGAGAAAAAGAAATTCTCGATCAGGACCGTTTCTACCCATCCCAAACTAGAAAATTCTGGAAAAAGTTGCAAAAAAATTCAAAAAATTGAAAAACCTAATTCTGGCAGTATTTCAAGCCAAAACGGGTAGGGACAGGCCCAGAAAGAGAGAAAAAGAAATTCCCGATCTGGACCGTTTCTACCCGACCCAAACTAGAAAATTCCGAAAAAAAAAAGCAAAAAAATTCAAAAAATTAAAAAACCTCATTCTTGCAGTATTTCAAGCCATAACGGGTAGGGACAGGCCAAGAAAGTGAGAAAAAGAAATTCTCGATCTGGACCGTTTCTACCCGTCCCAAACTAGAATATTCCGAAAAAAGTTGCGAAAAAATTAAAAAAAATTAAAAAACGTAATTATGGCAGTATTTCAAGCCAAAACGGTAGGGACAGGCCTAGAAAGAGAGAAAAAAAATTCTCGATCTGGACCGTTTCTACCCGACCCAAACTAGAAAATTCCGAAACAAATAGCAAAAAAATTCAAAAAATTGAAAAACCTGATACTTGTAGTATTTCAAGCCAAAACGTGTAGGGACAGGCCCAGAAAGAGAGAAAAAGAAATTCTCGATCTGGACCGTTTCCACACGACCCAAACTAGAAAATTCAGAAAAAAGCTGTAAAAAAATTCAAAAAATTTGAAAACCTAATTCTGGCTGTATTTTAAGCCAAAACGGGTAGGGACAGGCCTAGAAAGAGAGAAAAAGAAATTCTGGATCTGGACCGTTTCTACCCGTCCCAAACTAGAAAATTTCGAAAAAAGTTCCAAAAAAATTAAAAAAAATTAAAAAACGTAATTGTGGCAGAATTTCAAGCCAAAACGGTAGGGACAGGCCCAGAAAGAGAGAAAAAATAATTCTCGATCTGGACCGTTTCTACCCGACCCAAACTAGAAAATTCCGAAAAAAGTAGCAAAAAAATTCAAAAAATTAAAAAACCTCATTCTTACAGTATTTAAAGCCATAACGGGTAGTGACAGGCCCAGAAAGAGAGAAAAAGAAATTCTCGATCTGGACCGTTTCTACCCGACCGATACTAGAAAATTCCGAAAAAAATAGCAAAAAAATTCAAAAAATTGAAAAACCTGATGCTTGCAGTATTTCAAGCCAAAACGGGTAGCGACAGGCCCAGAAAGAGGGAAAAAGAAATTCTCGATCTGGACCGTTTCTACATGACCCAAACTAGAAAATTCTGAAAAAAATAGCAAAAAAATTCAAAAAATTAAAAAACCTCATTCTTGCAGTATTTAAAGCAATAACGGGTAGGGACAGGCCCAGAAAGAGAGAAAAACAAATTCTCGATCTGGACCGTTTCTACACGACCAAAACTAGAAAATTCCGAAAAAAATAGCAAAAAAATTCAAAAAATTAAAAAAACCACATTCTTGCTGTATTTCAAGTGATAACGGGTAGAGACAGGTTCAGAAAGAGAGAAAAAGAAATTCTCGATCGGGACCGTTTTTACCCTTCCCAAACTATAAAATTTCGAAAAAAGTTGCAAAAAATTAAAAAAATTAAAAAACCTAATTCTGGCAGTATTTCAAGCCAAAACGGGTAGGGACAGGCCCAAAAAGAGAGAAAAAGAAATTCTCGATCTGGACAGTTTCTACCCGACCAAAACTAGAAAATTACGAAAAAAAATAGCAAAAAAATTCAAAAAATCGAAAAACCTCATTCTTGCAATATTTCAAGCCAAAACGGATAGGAACAGGCCTAGAAAGAGAGAAAAAGAAATTCTCGATCTGGACCGTTTCTACACGACCCAATCTAGAAAATTCCGAAAAAAGTAGCAAAAAAATTCAAAAAATTAAAAAACCTAATTCTGGCAGTATTTGAAGCCATAACGGGTAGGGACAGGCCCAGAAAGAGAGAAAAAGAAATTCTCGATCTGGACCGTTTCTACCCGACCCAAACTAGAAAATTCTGAAAAAAATAGCAAAAAAATTCAAAAAATTGAAAAACCTATTTCTTGCAGTATATGAAGCCAAAACGGGTAGGGACTGTCCAGAAAGCTAGAAAAAGAAATTCTCGATCTGGACCGTTTCTACCCGCCCATACTAGAAAATTCTGAAAAAAATAGCAAAAAAAATTCAAAAAATTAAAAAACCTCATTCTTCCAGTATCTAAAGCCATAACGGGCAGTGACAGGCCCAGAAAGAGAGAAAAAGAAATTCTCGATCTGGACCGTTTCTACCCGACCCATGCTAGAAAATTTCGAAAAAAATAGCAAAAAAATTCAAAAAATTGAAAAACCTCATCCTTGCAGTATTTCAAGCCAAAACGGGTAGGGACAGGCCTAGAAAGAGAGAAAAAGAAATTCTCGATCTGGACAATTTCTACCCGGCCGAAACTAGAAAATTCCGAAAAAGATTGCAAAAAAATTCAAAAAATTAAAAAAACCTAATTCTGGCAGTATTTCAAGCCAAAACGGGTAGGGACAGGCCCAGAAAGAGAGAAAAAGAAATTCTCGATCTGGACCGTTTCTACCCGACCGAAACTAGAAAATTCTGAAAAAAATAGCAAAAAAATTCAAAAAATTGAAAAACCTCATTCTTGCAGTATTTGAAGCCAAAACGGGTAGGGACAGGCCCAGAAAGCTAGAAAAAGAAATTCTCGATCTGGACCGTTTCCACCCGACCCAAACTAGAAAATTCTGAAAAAAATAGCAAAAAAATTTAAAAAAGTAAAAAACCTCATTCATGCAGTACCTAAAGCCATAACGGGAAGTGACAGGCCCAGAAAGAGAGAAAAAGAAATTCTCGATCTGGACCGTTTCTACCCGACCCACGCTAGAAAATTCTGAAAAAAATAGCAAAAAAATTCAAAAAATTGAAAAACCTAATTCTGGCAGTATTTCAAGCCAAAACGGGTAGGGACAGGGCCAGAAAGAGAGAAAAAGAAATTCTCGATCTGGACCGTTTCTACCCGACTCAAAGTAGAAAATTCCGAAAAAAGTAGCAAAAAAATTTAAAAAATTTAAAAATCTAATTCTGGCCCTATTTCAAGTCATAACGGGTAGGTACAGGCCCAGAAAGAGAGAAAAAGAAATTCTCGATCAGGACCGTTTCTACCCATCCCAAACTAGAAAATTCTGGAAAAAGTTGCAAAAAAATTCAAAAAATTAAAAAACCTAATTCTGGCAGTATTTCAAGCCAAAACGGGTAGGGACAGGCCCAGAAAGAGAGAAAAAGAAATTCTCGATCTGGACCGTTTCTACCCGACCCAAACTAGAAAGTTCCGAAAAAGAATAGCAAAAAAATTCAAAAAATTAAAAAACCTCATTCTTGCAGTATTTCAAGCCATAACGGGTAGGGACAGGCCTAGAAAGAGAGAAAAGGAAATTCTCGATCTGGACCGTTTCTACCCCGACTCAAACTAGAAAATTCCGAAAAAAGTAGCAAAAAAATTCAAAAAATTAAAAAACCTAATTCTGGCCATATTTCAAGCCATAACGGGTAGGGACATGCCGAGAAAGTGAGAAAAAGAAATTCTCGATCTTGACCGTTTCTACCTGACCCAAACTAGAAAATTCCGAAAAAAATAGCAAAAAAATTCAAAAAATTGAAAAACCTCATTCTTGCAATATTTCAAGCCAAAACGGGTAGGGACAGGCCCAGAAAGAGAGAAAAAGAAATTCTCGATCTGGACCGTTTCTACCCCGACCCAAACTAGAAAATTCCTAAAAAAAATTGCAAAAAAATTAAAAAAATTAAAAAACATCATTCTTGCAGTATTTCAAGCCACTACGGGTAGGGACAGGCTAAGAAAGAGAGAAAAAGAAATTCTCGATCTGGACCGTTTCTACCCGTCCCAAACTAGAAAATACCGAAGAAAGTTGTTAAAAAATTCAAAAAATTGAAAAACCTAATTCTGGCAGTATTTTAAGCCAAAACGGGTAGGGACAGGCCCAGAAAGAGAGAAAAAAAAAATTCTCGATCTGGACCGTTTCTACCCGACCCAACCTAGAAAATTTCGAAAAAAGTAGCAAAAATATTCAAAAAATTAAAAAACCTCATTCTTGCAGTATTTAAAGCCATAACGGGTAGTGACAGGCCCAGAAAGAGAGAAAAAGAAATTCTCGATCTGGACCGTTTCTACCCGACCCATACTAGAAAATTCCGAAAAAATAGCAAAAAAATTCAAAAAATTGAAAAACCTGATGATTGCAGTATTTCAAGCCAAAACGGGTAGGGACAGGCCCAAAAAGAGAAAAAAAGAAATTCTCGATCCGGACCGTTTCTACATGACCCAAACTAGAAAATTCTGAAAAAAATAGCAAAACAATTCAAAAAATTAAAAAACCTCATTCTTGCAGTATTTAAAGCCATAACGGGTAGGGACAGGCCCAGAAAGAGAGAAAAAGAAATTCTCGATCTGGACCGTTTCTACCCGACCCACACTAGAAAATTTCGAAAAAAATAGCAAAAAATTCAAAAAATTGAAAAACCTCATCCCTGCAGTATTTCAAGCCAAAACGGGTAGGGACAGGCCTAGAAATAGAGAAAAACAAATTCTCGATCTGGACAGTTTCTACACGACCAAAACTAGAAAATTCCGAAAAAAAATAGCAAAAAAATTCAAAAAATTAAAAAAACCACATTCTTGCTGTATTTCAAGTGATAACGGGTAGGGACAGGTTCAGAAAGAGACAAAAAGAAATTCTCGATCGGGACCGTTTTTACACTTCCCAAACTATAAAATTTCGAAAAAAGTTGCAAAAAATTAAAAAAATTAAAAAACCTAATTCTGGCAGTATTTCAAGCCAAAACGGGTAGGGACAGGCCCAAAAAGAGAGAAAAAGAAATTCTCGATCTGGACAGTTTCTACCCGACCAAAACTAGAAAATTACGAAAAAAATAGCAAAAAAATTCAAAAAATCGAAAAACCTCATTCTTACAATATTTCAAGCCAAAACGGATAGGGACAGGCCTAGAAAGAGAGAAAAAGAAATTCTCGATCTGGACAGTTTCTACACGACCCAATCTAGAAAATTCCGAAAAAAGTAGCAAAAAAATTCAAAAAATTAAAAAACCTAATTCTGGCAGTATTTGAAGCCATAACGGGTAGGGACAGGCCCAGAAAGAGAGAAAAAGAAATTCTCGATCTGGACCGTTTCTACCCGACCGAAACTAGAAAATTCTGAAAAAAATAGCAAAAAAATTCAAAAAATTGAAAAACCTCATTCTTGCAGTATATGAAGCCAAAATGGGTAGGGACTGCCCAGAAAGCTAGAAAAAGAAATTCTCGATCTGGACCGTTTCTACCCGACCCATACTAGAAAATTCTGAAAAAAATAGCAAAAAAAATTCAAAAAATTAAAAAACCTCATTCTTGCAGTGTCGAAAGCCATAACGGGCAGTGACAGGCCCAGAAAGAGAGAAAAAGAAATTCTCGATCTGGACTGTTTCTACCCGACCCATGCTAGAAAATTCCCAAAAAAATAGCAAAAAAATTCAAAAAATTGAAAAACCTCATCCTTGCAGTATTTCAAGCCAAAACGGGTAGGGAAAGGCCAAGAAAGAGAGAAAAAGAAATTCTCGATCTGGAAAGTTTCTACCCGGCCAAAACTAGAAAATTCCGAAAAAAATTGCAAAAAAATTCAAAAAATCGAAAAATCTCATTCTTGCAGTATTCCAAGCCAAAACGGATAAGGACAGGCCTAGAAAGAGAGAAAAAGAAATTCTCGATCTCGACCGTTTCTACACGACCCAATCTAGAAAATTCCGAAAAAAGTAGCAAAAAAATTCAAAAAATTAAAAAACCTAATTCTGGCAGTATTTGAAGCTATAACGGGTAGGGACAGGCCCAGAAAGAGAGAAAAAGAAATTCTCGATCTGGACCGTTTCTACCCGACCCAAACTAGAAAATTCTGAAAAAAATAGCAAAAAAATTCAAAAAATTGAAAAACCTCATTCATGCGGTATTTCAAGCCAAAACGGGTAGGGACAGGCCCAGAAATAGAGAAAAAGATATTCTCGATCTTCACCGTTTCTACTCGACCAAACTAGAAAATTCCAAAAAAAATAGCAAAAAAATTCAAAAAATTAAAAAACCTAATTCTGGCAGTATTTCAAGCCAAAACGGGTAGGGACAGGCCCAGAAAGAGAGAAAAAGAAATTCTCGATCTGGACTGTTTCTACCCGACCAAAACTAGAAAATTCCGAAAAAAAAGCAAAAAAATTCAAAAAATCGAAAAACCTCATTTTTGCAGTATTTCAAGCCAAAACGGATAGGGACAGACCTAGAAAGAGAGAAAAAGAAATTCTCGATCTGGACCGTTTCTACACGACCCAATCTAGAAAATTCCGAAAAAAGTAGCAAAAAAATTCAAAAAATTAAAAAACCTAATTC
Organism: Quercus ilex subsp. ballota; assembly: GCA_032727855.1. Classification (NCBI taxonomy): domain Eukaryota; kingdom Viridiplantae; phylum Streptophyta; class Magnoliopsida; order Fagales; family Fagaceae; genus Quercus; species Quercus ilex. The sequence continues at coordinate 49,448,050 of CM064918.1, forward strand.
TTGCAGTATTTGAAGCCATAACGGGTAGGGACAGGCCTAGAAAGAGAGAAAAAGAAATTATCGATCTGGACCGTTTCTACCCAACCCAAACTAGAAAATTCTGAAAAAAATAGGAAAAAAATTAAAAAAATTAAAAAACCTCATTCTTGCAGTATTTTAAGCCAAAACGGGTATGGACTGGCCCAGAAAGAGAGAAAAAGAAATTCTCGATCTGGACCGTTTCTACTCGACCCAAACTAGAAAATTCCAAAAAAAATAGCAAAAAAATTCAAAAAATTAAAAAACCTAATTCTGGCAGTATTTCAAGCCAAAACGGGTAGGGACAGACCCAGAAAGAGAGAAAAAGATATTCTCGATCTGGACAGTTTCTACCCGACCAAAACTAGAAAATTCCGAAAAAAAAAGCAAAAAAATTCAAAAAATCTAAAAACCTCATTCTTGCAGTATTTCAAGCCAAAACGGATAGGGACAGGCCTAGAAAGAGAGAAAAATAAATTCTCGATCTGCATCGTTTCTACACGACCCAATCTAGAAAATTCCGAAAAAAGTAGCAAAAAAATTCAAAAAATTAAAAAACCTAATTCTTGCAGTATTTGAAGCCAAAACGGGTAGGGAGAGGCCCAGAAAGAGAGAAAAAGAAATTCTCGATCTGGACCGTTTCTACACTACCCAAACTAGAAAATTTCGAAAAAAATAGCTAAAAAATTAAAAAAAAAATTAAAAAACCTTGTTCCTGCAATATTTCAAGCCAAAACGGGTAGGGACAGGCCTTGAAAGAGAGAAAAAGAAATTCTCGATCTGGACCGTTTCTAGACGACCCAAACTAGAAAATTCCAAAAAAAAATAGTAAAAAAATTCAAAAAATAAAAAACCTAATTCTGGCAGTATTTCAAGCCAAAACGGGTAAGGACAGGCCAAGAAAGAGAGAAAAAGAAATTCTCGATTTGGACCGTTTCTACCCAACCGAAACTATAAAATTTCGAAAAAAGTAGCAAAAAAATTTAAAAAATTAAAAAATCTAATTCTGGCCATATTTCAAGCCATAACGGGTAGGGACAAGCCAAGAAAGAGAGAAAAAGAAATTCTCGATCGGGACCGTTTCTACCCATCCCAAACTAGAAAATTCTGGAAAAAGTTGCAAAAAAATTCAAAAAATTAAAAAACCTAATTCTAGCAGTATTTCAAGCCAAAACGGGTTGGGATAGGCCACGAAATAGAGAAAAAGAAATTCTCGATCTGTACCGTTTCTAACCGACCCAAACTAGAAAATTTCGAAAAAAATAGCAAAAAAATTCAAAAAATTGAAAAACATCATTCTTGCAGTATTTCAAGCCAAAACGGGTAGGGACAGGCCCAGAAAGAGAGAAAAAGAAATTCTCGATCTGGACCGTCTCTATCCGTCCCAAACTAGAAAATTCTGAAAAAAGTTGCAAAAAAAATCAAAAAATTAAAAAACCTAGTTCTGGCAGTATTTCAAGCCAAAACGGGTAGGGACAGGCCCAGAAAGAGAGAAAAAGAAATTCTCGATCTGGACCGTTTCTACCCGACCCAAACTGGAAAATTTCGAAAAAAATAGCAAAAAAATTCAAAAAATTGAAAAACCTCATTCTTGCAGTATTTGAAGCCAAAACGGGTAGGGACAGGCGCAGAAAGAGAGAAAAAGAAATTCTCGATCTGGACCGTTTCTACCCGACCCAAACTAGAAAATTTCGAAAAAAATAGCAAAAAAATTCAAAAAATTCAAAAACCTCATTCTTGCAGTAATTCAAGCCGAAACGGGTAGGGACAGGCCCAGAAAGAGAGAAAAAGAAATTCTCGATCCGGACCGTTTCTATACGACCCAAACTAGAAAATTCCGAAAAAAATAGCAAAAAAATTAAAAAAACTAAAAAACCTCGTTCTTGCAGTATTTCAAGCCATAACAGGTAGGGACAGGCGCAGAAGGAGAGAAAAAGAAATTCTCGATCTGGACCGCTTCTACCCGTCCCAAACTAGAAAATTTCGAAAAAAGTTGCAAAAAAAATCAAAAAATTAAAAAACCTAATTCTGGCAGTATTTCAAGCTAAAACGGGTAGGGACAGGCACAGAAAGAGAGAAATAGAAATTCTCGATCTGGACCGTTTCTACCCGACCCAAACTAGAAAATTCCCAAAAAAATAGCAAAAAAATTGAAAAACCTCATTCTTGCTGTATTTCAAGCCAAAACGTGTAGGGACAGGCCCAGAAAGAGAGAAAAAGAAATTCTCGATCTGGACCGTTTCTACCCGACCCAAACTAGAAAATTCCGAAAAAAGTCGCAAAAAAATTCAAAAAATTAAAAAACCTAATTCTGGCAGAATTTCAAACCAAAACGGGTCGGGACGGGCCCAGAAAGAGAGAAAAAGAAATTCTCGATCTAGACTGTTTCTACCCAACCCAAACTAGAAAATTCCGAATAAAGTGGCAAAAAAATTCCAAAAATTAAAAAACATAAATCTGGCAGAATTTCAAGCCAAAACGGGTCGAGTTAGGCCAAGAAAGAGTGAAAAAGAAATTCTCGATCTGGACCGTTTCTACCCGACCCAAACTAGAAAATTCCGGAAAAAGTAGCGAAAAAATTCAAAAAATTAAAAAACCTAATTCTGGCGGAATTTCAAGCCAAACGGGTCGGGATAGGCCAAGAAAGAGTGAAAAAGAATTTCTCGATCTTGACCGTTTCTACCCGACCCAAACTAGAAAATTCCAAAAAAAGTAGCGAAAATATTCAAAAAATTAAAAAACCTCATTCTTGCTGTATTTCATGCCATAACGGGTAGGGACAGGCCCAGAAAGAGAGAAAAAGAAATTCTCGATCTGGACCGTTTCTACCCGACCCAAACTAGAAAATTCCCTAAAAAGTAGCAAAAAAATTCAAAAAATTAAAAAACCTAATTCTGGCCGTATTTAAAGTCATAACGTGTAGGGATAGGCCTAGAAAGAGAGAAAAAGAAATTCTCGATCTGGACCGTTTCTACCCGTCCCAAACTAGAAAACTCTGAAAAAAGTTGCAAAAAAATTCAAAGAATTAAAAAACCTAATTCTGGCAGTATTTCAAGGCAAAACGGGTAGGGACAAGCCCAGAAAGAGAGAAAAAGAAATTCTCGATCTGGACCGTTTCTACCCGACCCAAACTAGAAAATTCCGAAAAAAATAGCAAAAAATTTTAAATAATTCAAAAACCTGATTCTTGCAGTATTTCAAGCCAAAACGGGTAGGGACAGGCCCAGAAACAGAGAAAAAGAAATTCTCGATCTGGACCGTTCCTACACGACCCAAACTAGAAAATTCCGAAAAAAATAGCAAAAAAATTCAAAAAATTAAAAATCCTCATTCTTGCAGTATTTCAAGCCATAACGGGTAGTGACAGGCCCAGAAAGAGAGAAAAAGAAATTCTCGATCTGGACCGTTTCTACCCGACCCATGCTAGAAAATTCCGAAAAAAATAGAAAAAAAATTCAAAAAATTGAAAAACTACATTTTTGCAGTATTTCAAGCTAAAACGGGTAGGGACAGGCCCAAAAATAGAGAAAAAGAAATTCTCGATCAGGACCGTTTCTACACGACCCAAACTAGAAAATTCCGAAAAAAATAGCAGAAAAACTCAAAAAATTAAAAAACCTCATTCTTGCAGTATTTCAAGCGATAACGGGTAGGGACTGGTTCAGAAAGAGAGAAAAAGAAATTCTCGATCTGGGCCGTTTTTACCCTTCCCAAACTAGAAAATTCGGAAAAAAGTTGCAAAAAATTCAAGAAATTAAAAAATCTAATTCTGGCCGTATTTCAAGCCATAACGGGTAGGGACAGGCCCAGAAAGAGAGAAAAAGAAATTCTCGATCAGGACCGTTTCTACCCAACCCAAACTAGAAAATTCCGAAAAAAGTAGCAAAAAAATTCAAAAAATTATAAAACATAATTCTGGCAGAATTTTAAGCCAAAACGGGTCGAGATAGGCCAAGAAAGAGTGAAAAAGAAATTCTCGATCTGGACCGTTTCTACCCGACCCAAACTAGAAAATTTCGAAAAAAGTAGCAAAAAAATTCAAAAAATTAAAAAAACCTAATTCTGGCGGTATTTCAAGCCAAAACGGGTAGGGACAGGCCCAGAAAGAGAGAAAGAGAAATTCTCGATCTGGACTGTTTCTACCCGTCCCAAACTAGAAAATTCTGAAAAAAGTTGCAAAAAAATTCAAAAAAATTAAAAAACCTAATTCTGGCAGTATTTCAGACCAAAACGGGTAGGGACAGGCCCATAAAGAGAGAAAAAAAAATTCTCGATCTGAACCGTTTCTACCCGACCCAAACTAGAAAATTCCAAAAAAAAAATAGCAAAAAAATTCAAAAAATTGAAAAACCTCATTCTTGCAGTATTTCAAGCCAAAACGGGTAGGAACAGACCTAGAAAGAGAGAAACAGAAATTCTCGATCTGGACTGTTTCTACCCGACCCAAACTAGAAAATTCGAAAAAAAATAGCAAAAAAATTCAAAAAATTAAAAAACCTAATTCTGGCAGTATTTCAAGCCAAAACTGGTAGGGACAGGCCCGGAAAGAGAGAAAAAGAAATTCTCGATCTGGACCATTTCTACCCGACCCAAACTAGAAAATTCCGAAAAAAATAGCAAAAAATTGAAAAAAATTGAAAAACCTGATTCTTGCAGTATTTCAAGCCAAAACGGGTAGGGACAGGCCCAGAAACAGAGAAAAAGAAATTCTCGATCTGGACCGTTTCTACACGACCTAAACTAGAAAATTCTGAAAAAAATAGCAAAAAAATTCAAAAAATTAAAAAACCTCATTCTTGCAGTATTTCAAGCCATAATGAGTAGTGACAGACCTAGAAAGAGAGAAAAAGAAATTCTCGATCTGGACCGGTTCTACCCGACCCATGCTAGAATATTCCGAAAAAATAGCAAAAAACTTCAAAAAATTGAAAAACCTCATTTTTGTAGTATTTCAAGCCAAAACGGGTAGGGACAGGCCCAGAAATAGAGAAAAAGAAATTCTCGATCTGGACCGTTTCTACACGACCCAAACTAGAAAATTCTGAAAAAAATAGCAAAAAAATTCAAAAAATTAAAAAACCTCATTCTTGCAGTATTTCAAGCGATAACGGGTAGGGACCGGTTCAGAAAGAGAGAAAAAGAAATTCTCGATCTGGGCCGTTTTACCCTTCCCAAACTAGAAAATTCGGAAAAAAGTTGCAAAAAATTCAAAAAATTAAAAAACCTAATTCTGGCAGTATTTCATGCCAAAACGAGTAGGGACAGGCCCAGAAAGAGAGAAAAAAAAATTCTCGATTTGTACCGTTTCTACCCTACCCAAACTAGAAAATTCCGAAAAAAATAGTACAAAAATTCAAAAAATTATAAAACCTCATTCTTGCAGTATTTCAAGCCAAAACGGGTAGGGACAGGCCCAGAAAAGAGAGAAAAATAAATTTTCGATCTGGACCGTTTCTACCCATCCCAAACTAGAAAATTCTGGAAAAAGTTGCAAAAAAATTCAAAAAATTAAAAAACATAATTCTGGCAGAATTTCAAGCCAAAACGGGTCGAGATAGGCCTAGAAAGAGTGAAAAAGAAATTCTCGATCTGAACCGTTTCTACTCGACCCAAACTAGAAAATTCTGAAAAAAGTATCAAAAAAATTCAAAAAATTAAAAAAACCTAATTCTGGCAGTATTTCAAGCCAAAACGGGTAAGGACAGGCCCAGAAAGAGAGAAAAGGAAATTCTCGATCTGGACTGTTTCTACCCGTCCTAAACTAGAAAATTCTGAAAAAAGTTGCAAAAAAATTCAAAAAAATTAAAAAACCTAATTCTGGCAGTATTTCAAGCCAAAACGGGTAGGGACAGGCCCAGAAAGAGAGAAAAAGAAATTCTCAATCTGGACCGTTTCTACCCGACCCAAACTAGAAAAGTCCAAAAAAAATAGCAAAAAGATTCAAAAAACTGAAAAACCTCATTCTTGCAGTATTTCAAGCCAAAACGGTTAGGGACAGGCCCAGAAAGGGAGAAAATGAAATTCTCGATCTGGACCTTTTCTACACGACCCAAACTAGAAAATTCCGAAAAAAATAGCAAAAAAATTCAAAAAATTAAAAAACCTCATTCTTGCAGTATTTTAAGCCATAACGGGTAGGGACAGGCCCAGAAAGAGAGAAAAAGAAATTCTCGATCTGGACTGTTTCTAACCGTCCCAAACTAGAAAATTTCGAAAAAAGTTGCAAAAAAATTCAAAAAATTAAAAAACCTAATTCTGACAGTATTTCAGGCCAAAACGGGTAGGGACAAGCCCAGAAAAAGAGAAAAAGAAATTTTCGATCTGGACCGTTTCTACCCGACCCAAATTAGAAAATTCCGAAAAAAATAGCAAAAAAATTCAAAAAATTGAAAAACCTTATTCTTGCTGTATTTCAAGCCAAAACGGGTAGGGATAGGCCCAGAAAGAGGGAAAAAGAAATTCTCGATCTGGTCCGTTTCTACACTACCCAAACTATAAAATTCTAAAAAAATAGCAAAAAAATTCAAAAAAATTAAAAAACCTCATTCTTGCAGTATTTCAAGTCATAACGGGTAGGGACAGGCCCAGAAAGAGAGAAAAAAAAATTCTCGATCTGGATCGTTTCTACCCGTCCCAAACTAGAAAATTCCGAAAAAAGTTGCAAAAAAATTCAAAAAATTAAAAAACCTAATTCTGGCTGTATTTCAAGCCAAAACAGGTAGGGACAGGCCCAGAAAGAGAGAAATAGAAATTCTCGATCTGGACCGTTTCTACCTGACCCAAACTAGAAAATTCCGAAAAAAATAGCAAAAAAATTGAAAAAATTGAAAAACCTCATTCTTGCTGTATTTCAAGCCAAAACGGGTAGGGACAGGCCCAGAAAGAGAGAAAAAGAAATTCTCGATCTGGACCGTTTCTACCCGACCCAAACTAGAAAATTTCGAAAAAAGTAGCAAAAAAATTCAGGAAATTAAAAAACCTAATTCTTGCAGAATTTCAAGCCAAAACGGGTCGGGACAGGCCAAGAATGAGTGAAAAAGAAATTCTCTATCTGGACCGTTTCTACCCGACCCAAACTAGAAAATTCCGAAAAAAGTAGCAAAAAAATTCAAAAAATTCAAAAACCTAATTCTGGCAGTATTTCAAGCCAAAACGGATAGGGACTGACCCAGAAAGAGAGAAAAAGAAATTCTCGATCTGGACCGACTTGTTAAAAAACTCTAAGTACAATACATAACACGTTCTTGTTGATTTTAGGGGAGGAAAAAAACATCATAATCTAAAGAAAAGCTTTAGAGTTTAGATTGATAAGATATAATGAAAGAGAAAATTATAAAACATTTGTAAACTGGATGGGAACAAATAGTATATAGTTTTTAGGTACATCATAAAGATAGAGCATAATTACAAAGAACTACGACTACAATATATAGATTAACGTCAAATTGAAAATTAAATTAATAAGAATTTTTACTAAATAGAAATCATTTCAACCATGATCATGCAAATTGTAAGGACCCAAAAGAAAAACCCAAGCCCACTTAAAATAGTGGCTCTCAGTTCTTCAAGCCCAATACAATAAATTTGTAAGACAGTGGGCTTTCCGAGTCAATTGTAATGCTAAGTAGATTGCAAGCTTGAGAACAATAGGACTAAAGCAATTAATATGGACGAAAGAAGCACCAATTCAGCATAAATTCTTTCTCGGGTAGGTCTGAGGATGGATTGCTCATTAACAGTCAAAGCTGATATTTTTACAATAGGATCTTTAGTTCTCTCTCCTTTCATTTCCATCCCTTTTTCTAGAGGGGTTCATTTCGTTATATTGTCTTTTCCATTGCATCTCAACCCTCCATTTGTATGTTTCAAGGGAAGGATACTTGTCCCATCAGGACCCTTCTAGAGGTGGTAGAGAGAGTTGTGAGCTGTGAGTTGTGGCGTCACTGTTCAAGTGTCTTTTCCTCATAAATGCGGTTAGATCAGTTGGTGTAGAGTATTAAATGTGGAGCTGTTGGCAACCTTCCTAGATATTTTCCCTTTCCGTTACTTGCACAACTCTGGTGTCTTCCATAGTGCTTTACTTTCTAGTGTAGGGAGCTACATAAGGTACTCCCGGGTGCATTTGTTCCTCAGGATCCTCGGACGACGAGCCTACTAGCCTCCTTTCCTTGGACCTCTTATTCTAAGTTTTAGCCCACGTGTCAAACTTGGGTTGACATATGTATAGGCCTTTGATCATCCTCGGGCAAGGCCCATGGGCCTTGGAATGTCCTCATATCATTTGCTCCCACACAAATGATATCACAATATATATATGTATATATATATAGAGAGAGAGAGAGAGATGAGAAACATCCTACAAAAAGTATAGAAATCTATATAACATCAATGACTATTATACGTTTATGGAATCGGAATACTTCCCAACTAAATCAAAGATTAAGCTTAAGTGTTGGATTGTAGCACTGGGCAAATAAAATATTTGCATCAACCACTCGACCACCTTCCATGACCGCAGTGATAAACAAATTCTTCAAAAAAGTACATTTAGTTCAATTTCACTAATTTTGAAAATTTTTCAAACATAATTTTCATTCAATAAGGCATATCTAAAACTTTTTCTACTTTTGAGTTTTAAAAAAATATAACAATTTATAGTTTGATCACTAAACGAATGTTAAAAGAATTATTTTTTATTTTTTATTTTTTTGGAGAAAGAAGATAGTTCCTGCTTATTATTCATGAAAGTGAAGATCAAACAAAACAAAAGATAAAATGTCTGAAGGAACAAACTCAATCCAGACAACTGGAGGAAACGAATGTCTTGCTCTTTGGGCTAAGGCGTGTGCAACTGCATTACCTTGCCGAACAATATGAGAGAAAGAAATACTTTGAAAAGAGTTTACAAATGATAAGATATCTTTGATTAGGTGATCACCCTGAGATTTTTCCCAACCACCAAATCTGAGAGACCTGATCATAGACTCGGAATCTCCTTTAAGGACAGAGTTGGTGAAGTCTGTTTTGAGGGAGAAGCGTGTAGCTTGCTTGGCAGCAAGCAATTCCAAAGCTTCCACCGTAGTAGGCTTCTGGATCTTCTTCGAAAGTGTAGCCATAACTTCACCTTTGGAGTTTCGGATGATCACTCCAATGCCTGCCTCATTGGACTCCCCAAACATCGCGTAGTCAAAGTTAACCTTCAGAAATCATTTGCAGGAGGGTGCCACCTTTTTTGGGTACTACAGCGGGAACTGGGAGTTTTTGTTGTCAAGTTTTGAAAGTCTCGGAGATAGTCTTGGGCAAACACAACAATTTTATCCAGCCGCAGAGATGCTTCTTGGAGGCGAGACTTGTTTCGGTGGTCTTTCTTGGATTAGCTGCAACAAATCCGAAAATGAGCCCAAGGTAAATCTTGATCTGTTCACCCATCCAAAGTCAATAGCCCAGACTACCTGCACCTTGTCAATCCCCCATAAAGCATGACACATAACATCTTGCAGAATTTTCCGTTTCAGCAAATTTTCTTTTGTTGGCAAAGAGTTTGAGCAAGCTTTCCATATAAAATGTTTTACCTTACTCAATACTTCTATTTTCCAAATGCTTTTCCAGAAACTCTTCTGTAGTTCTGTGATTTGGGGTCTGTTCGCTTCAAGGTCTTGCAATTCACAAAAAAGTTTGTGCCTTGATTTCACAAAGTAATTGCCCAATTTCTCTTTAAGCCAAATCAGAATATCGGGTTGGGGAGTAGAGCATAGAGGAAAAGATTTTATGTGCTTTGCTTCCGGTGGAAAGAAACAGAGATCAATAAGATGAGTGTTCCACCACCCCGATGCTTGGCTGATAAGTGCGTTGACAGTAGACTCAGGAGCTAAAGTACCTTGTGGTGAAGAGATTCTGCCATCTTCAGTATTCAACAACCAAGCATCATGATAAATCCGTGTATAGATTTACCATCTTTCCCACTAAGAGTGTTTTATCTATATCATTTCTAATCGGGTCTTTGCTTACACTGGTATTTTCAATAGAACCAAGGCTGCCCATTAATTTACTCAGCCCATACCCGTATTGTAACTCCCTTTTTTTTTTGGATAACATCTAGTTGAACCACCCTTTTTCCATAAAGCCTTGTTGCACATATTTACATGAAAAATACAATAGATGAATAGTCATTCGATAAAAAATCATTTGAATATTTCATTAACTATCCTAATACGCATCCAAATACAATCACCAGGGTTCGATTAACAAAAAAAAACAACTAGTTGTTTAATTATTTCAATTATTTCTTTTTTCGATTTGAATTTGATACAACACACACGGGTTATCAAACAGAATATTTGGGTATCAAATTTGGTTTATTTTATGTTGCTTCCTATCTAAACCTATTAATTTCTTCATTATTTGTAACACTTTTGTACTTGGGCAGTTGGAATATCTCAATTCCATACATATTCATTGCTAAGCTTTTTGAAATAAATAAGGCATGTGAGGTCTTTAGAACGACAATCGGTATCTTTATTACATTAGCCAAAACTTATTTGTTCTTGTTCATTCCTATCAAAACAAGATGGACTTTACCTAGGCTAAGAATGGACCAACCATTAAATCTGGGAGGGAAATTTCTTTTACCTATTTCTCTTGGCAATCTATTATTAACCTCTTTCTAACTCAGTTCGTTGTAAGGGGATACTTTATTCTATATTTATGGCTTGCCTCAAACAAGAGAAAGAAACAAACATAAAGATTTTTAAAGATATTTACGATATGTTCCCTATGGTAACCAAGGTTATGGATTATGGTCAACAAACAGTATGAGTTGCAAGATATATTGGTCAAAGTTTCACGATTACCCATCCCATGCAAATCGTTTACCTATAACTATTGAATATCCTTATGAATAATTAATCTGATCAGAACATTTCCGCGGTCCCTACTCTCCACCTTGCTCATTTCTCAATCAGTTTTCTAGATCGAAGGAATTAAGTCAATCAATTGTTACAAAAATATCTCCCGAAAGCTACATTGATACTTCCTTCCAAAGAACTATACAAACACTTAATTCATATCATGCAACTTGAAGAATTGCTTTATTTCCTTCTAACTTTGGCTTGAATTTACTAATTAATTTGTCGTCTTCTTTTGTTGCTTTATCTATTCTCACCAACACCACCCTCATCATCTCTCTACTCCTCAAAAGGACCATACAATAGGATTATTATGATAGCGAGAGCGAGAGCGAGCTTGTAAGGCAAGTGTATTTTGTGTTTTACCCGAGGGATTTGCATATTGGAAAACATGTAGCAGTGAGGGAGAAGACTATTTATGTGCTTCTTATATAGATCATGGAAGTTTGATTAAGAGATAAAAAGGTAGATCCATATATCTATAGAATTCAAAAAGATATAATAATAAGAGAGTAGAAACTGAACCTATAAATTTTGTTGAAAAACCATAATTGGTTTATAATGCTAATAATGCATACTTCAAAAATACTAAATTTCCCTGATCAAAAATAGGAAATTAGAAGAAATCAATATATTGTTAAAATTTTATCATAATTATGACAAATATGTTTATAATAATTAGGAAATGCGGAGGCAGATCGAGGAGGTCTTCTCGCAGGCAAATGCGGATTCCCAATGCTGTTTGATTTGTGTTTTTAAATTGTTCCTGCAAAACAAAAGGAAGTGTCCCTTAGGCAATCTTGTGTTAACTTTCATGTTTAGTTCTTTGTCCTTGGAATTGCCCTTGATCATGTAGAAACTTTAACTGAGACAAGTTTAGAATTCACCTGATGAGGTCTTGTAGTACCAATTTAAACTTATCATGGTTGGCTCTATTGGAATCTACACTTACTTGAATGAGGCGGAGCTGAATGCCCCTAGTTTAAAATGAATGCATGATTTTTTGGAAATCTTGATGATGATTTTTTTTTTTTTTTTAAATGATGATGGTGGTCTCTTTTGAAAATGAATAAGACATGGGCGAATGCCCCTAGTTTGGAACATGAATTCATGAGTCTTGGGAAAAAAAAACTTGATTTGATCAGTTTTTGAAAACAATGATGCAAGTGATGATTTTTGAAAACAAATGAGTTAGGCATGTCAGAATGCCCCAGTTTGACCTAAAAAAATCTTTTTGAGTGTTAAATGATCCTAAAAAAATGTTCGAGAATGCAAAGTTGCATGGAATTGCATGGAAGTACAATAGAGGGGCTGCGTGCCACTTGGCACATGAGGAGTGCCATTCAGCACTTTTAGAGCGCCATTTGGCACTTTGAAAGTGTCAATTAGCACTTTTAGAGTGCCGAATGGCACTTGGCCATGCCATGACGTTTACGTCATGGTGGGCCAACTCCTAATGCTTTTCCAATGTATGTTTCGCGTTTTTGTGTTTTTTGAAAATATGTTCTTTGTTTGTGATCATGAAACACTCTCCTACTCAGCTACAAACTCTTTGAAACCTATTTAAAACTGATGTAGCTTATATTGATGATCTCTCCTGCAACAAATCTCTACATCAAGGTTAGCAAAACACAATAATTACAAGCAAAAGTCATCGATGGCTAACAATCAAAATTTTTCCCATTCAACAATTCATGATATCAACAAATGAGTTTGTAACTTTGATTTTAGTACCAAAACCAATTTTACAGCCTACAAATTGGAGGGAATTAAGGCTTTGAGGAACGTCAAGATCAAGTGGGATTTTCTTCGTGCTGCTGTGAGATTCTGGGATCCTGAAGATCATGTGTCCTGGTTTAAAACTACTAAACTCTATCCTACAATAGAAGAATTTTCCACCATCTTGGGCTATGATTCAGGAAGGAAATCTTTAGTGGTTTCCAGTAGTATGATTGAAGGACATATGGTGAATCTTCGTGCAATTGTTTCCAGGCTAATTGACAAACGCACCTATGGAGTGATCGACAATATGCAGAAAAGCTTTCGCTTGGCCCTATGCTTCGTGGGAGAATTTTTGTTTTGCTCTAGAAGGCACAGTTTCGTGGATGCTCGAGCCATAAGTGTTGTGAGTCAACTTAAGGATGGTGATAATCCTGTTTCTTTAATCTTGGCAGAAACTCTTCTAGGACTGGATGTTGTATTTCATGGTGGAGAGTCTCAAAACTTCCTAGGGAGTCCCTTCACTTTGCAGATATGGTTGATGGAGCGACTGGATATGATTGTCAGGCCTACAACAGGTAATTATGGGCCTAGTAGTTTTCTTAGCAGGACTGTAATTAAAACTGAGTGCCAAACTGAGAGTGATTGGGTGAAGTTCTTAAATAAGAAATCCAGTACCTCAATCCAATGGAATTGTTATTGGTGGAAGTGTCTACCCCCTCTACTGCAATCTCTAGGATCAGATCACATCTTCATTGTTGGGTTGTGAAGGGCAACCTTCTATAAGGCAGATAGACTCCTGAGGCAGTTCTAGTATGAGCAAGGAATGCCCGGTGGAAAAAGAAGAACTTTGTGGACACAAATCCTACTTCTATAAAGAACATGCTCTCGGGCTTGGAGATGGCTGACCAAGTGGACCAGTCTTTTGTCAAGGTTCACTTTCACAAGATGACTACAAAATACTTTAACTGGTTGGTGGACAAAATTGTTGACAAGGAAGCTGAGATGGTTGCTATGAGAAACCCTAAACCCTAACACAGAAGAAATCAGTGATCAACAAAAAGGAGAAAAGACTGAAGACAAAGTGGCCTTCTTATTCTTTGGCTTTGAACATGTTTATTTAAAAGTTGATACAAAAGCTCTTATGTTTAGGAATTATTTAGGATTTGCAGGTTAAGGGTTCTGTTTAAAATGTAGGTTTTTAGGGTTTGTTTGTTTTTTTTTTTTTTTTAATTATTTTTTTTTATTTTATTTTATTTTTATGGTTTGGTTTAGGGTTTGGGTTCTTGAGTTTTGGTTTGGTTGTAGGTTAGATTTAGAGTTTTGTGTAATGATATGGTTTAATGGAGTGGTTGAATTTTTGGAAACTTTTGGTCAATGGTCAAATGGTGGTTTTGGGAAATCATGATCGGACCAATGCATGGTTGCCTACGTACCCCCTTTGTAGAAGGACCAGGTCATCACGTAGTTCATTGATTTTTTTTTATTTTCCTTCATTTTTTCCTAGGCCACCCTTTCGGGTTTTCAACCTAGCAGGCTTTCTCACTTTTTTTTTTTTTTTACTCTCCTTTTGCATAGATCGCCCTTTTGGGTTTTCAACCTACCATTTTTTTTTCTTTTTTCTTTTTTGCTCTAATTTTTGCCTAGACCAAACTTTCGGGATTTCAGCCTAGCAAGCGCTTTTTTTTTTTTTTTTTTTTTAAGCCTAGGAAGGAAATAGCATAATTTACAACCACTTTAAATGTGGTGCTTTCAAACTACCACCTCAAACGTGATATTTCTTCAATTAATCCATGTTGGTTGGTTCAGTGAAAGGGTTTGTATCTAAGTCCATCAACCTTACTGCTCTCCAAGAGTATATCTGCTTGATAATGTATGGGTCTGCCCAATTTTGCTTGAACTTCCCGTTTGCATCTTGAACCGGGGGTCGGATTTCTTTCAACACTAAATCCCCCAACTTCAAATCTTTGGTTCTCACTTTCTTGTCAAAAGCTTTCCTAAGCCTCCTTTGGTAACCTTGAATATGATACAAGGCCTTGAGTCTCTTTTCATCCAGCATGCGTAACTGGTCATATCTGCTTTGCAACCAATCTGCTTTAGGGATTTCACTTTCCAATACTGTCCTTAGTGAACGACACCCATTTCAATGGGAAGGACTGCTTCCATCCCATATACCAATGAATAAGAAGTGGCTTCCGTGGAAGATCAAATTGATGTTCTGTACCCACAGAGTTCATAGGGCAACTGTAGGTGACAATCCTTGTAATTCTTTGTGCTCTTCTTCAAGATTCGCCCTATATTTTTATTAGCAACCTCAAAGCCATTGGTTTGAGGATGATAAGGTGAAGACTTGTGATGTTGAATATTAAACTGTTGTAGTAGCTTCTCTGTTTCTCCCTTAAAATGTTGCCCATTGTCAGAGATAATTTCATATGGTACTCCATATTTGTAGATGATATTGATCTGAATGAATTGAGCAACTTTCTTTGAATTTAGAACTTTGTATGAGGCAGCTTCTACCCACTTAGTGAAGTAATCAATGGCTACGAGTATGAATTCATAGCCATTGGATGTTGTTGGGTAAATTTTCCCAATAATGTCTACCCCCCATGTAGAGAATGGCCAGGGTGATGTCATGGTATGTAGTGGCATGGGTGGCAAGTGTTTCAAATCTCCATGGACCACAGTCATCTTCCATAGTAGTCTAGTAGTAACCTTGTCTCATTATCTTCCTTGATCGCATGTGTGCATTCATGTGGCCCATATCTTGACTCATGAACCTCTTCAATTATTTGCTGTGCTTCCTTGGCAGTTACACAAAGGAGATGAATTCCATCATATGATCTTTTGTAAAGCCTTTCACCACAAATAATGTAATTACTAGACAACCTCCGGATGGTTAATTGATCATTCTTGTTTGTAGACTTTGGGTATGTTCCATCCTTGAGGTATTGTAGGATGTTTGAATAGCATTCACCTTCCCCATTCTTTCCCTCATCTTCTTCTATTGTCATGCAGTAGGCTGGTTCTTCTTTTTGTTCCAACACTATCAGTTTAGCTTCATCTTCTTTTGGCCCATCCATCATGGATGCCATGGCACATATTGATATTGAATCTTGTTGAATTTTGATGCCCATTTCTGAATACATTCATGATAAGGCATTAGTCTTTCTTCTTTGATCTTCCATTTATTCTGAATCTGGGAAATTATCAAAGTTGAGTCTCCGTATACCTCCAACTCTTTCACTCCAAGGCCTAGGGCTACTTGAAACCTTATTATGCAAGCTTCATATTCAATGGCATTGTTGGTGGCAAGAAAGTTAAATCTACCAGAAAATGGAATGTGTGTCCCTTTTGGAGAAATTAAGAGAACTCCAATTCCACTTCCATTTTGATTTGTGGCTCCATCAAAGTACATCTTCCATGATTCTACCTCAATCCCCATGATGTCTTCATCCGAAAAGTCTCCTTGGATCTCTTAAGCTTCTTCTCGTGAACAATGGGCTAAGTTATCGGCAATTGCTCTCCCTTTCACAGATTTCTGAGTCACATACTTAATATCAAATTCGAACAGAAGCAATACCCATTTAGCAGTCGTCCCATCTTGCATAGCCTTTTCCATTAAGTACTTCAAAGGATCCATTCTTGCAATCAAAAAAATCTTGTAGGCAAGCATATAATGTCTGAGTTTGTGAGTTGCCCAAACAAGGGCAACACATGTCTTCTCTAATGATGAATACTTTTCTTCATAAGGAAACATCTTCTTGCTGATGTAGTATATTGCATTCTCCTGTCTAGTCTCCTCTAGGTATTGAGTAAGCAAAGCCCCCATTGTAGTATCTGTAGTGGTGAGATACAATAATAATAGCTTTTCGGGTACTGGTGGGACAAGTATTGGTGGCTTCATCAGATAATTCTTGATCTTTTCAAAGGCTTCTTGGCATTGTTCATTCCATATTGTAGGAACTTCCTTCTTAAGTAGTCAGAAAATTGGTTCACATATCATGGTGAGTTGATCTTTGAATCTGCTGATGCACTGTATCTTCTCCAAATATCCTTGGATCTCCTTTTTAGTTCTTGGGGGCTTCATCTCTACAATTGCCTTGATTTTGTCAGGATCAACTTCTATTCCCCTCTAGCTTACCATAAACCCCAATAGCTTTTTAGATATTAAACCAAAAGTGCACTTCTTTGGATTCAACCGTAACATGTAGAACCAGATTCTTTTGAAGAACTTTCGTAAAGTTGGCATATGTCCTTTGCAGTTTTTGGACTTCACCATCATATCATCAACATAAACCTTTACTTCTTTGTAGATCAAGTCATGCAACAAAGTAGTGGCTGCACGTTGGTAAGTAGCACCAGCATTTTTAAGGCCAAATGACATGACCTTGTAGCAATATGTCCCCTATGGAGTAATAAAGGAGGTTTTCTCCATATCTTCTGGAGCCATCTTAATCTGGTTATACCCTAAAAATCCATCCATAAACGATAGCAAAGTATGACCTGCTGTATTGTCAACTAGGACATTAATGTGAGGCAAAGGAAAGTTGTCTTTTGGACTGGCCTTATTCAGATCTCGAAAATCTACACACATTCTGACCTTCCCATCCTTCTTTGGCACCAGAACCACATTAGCTAACCATTCTGGATAGTTGACCACCCTCAGGAATCTTACATTGTACTGTTTCTCAACTTCTTCCTTGATCTTGAGAGTTTATTCTGGCTTCATTCTTCTCAACTTCTACTTGACTAGCTTCATGGTTGGATCTGTTGGAAGGTGCTGTACTGTATCTATATAATCCTTGGCATGTCTTCATACGACCAAGCAAAGACCTCTTTGAATTCTGTTAGGAGTGCCACTAATGCATTTTTCTCTGAAATGGTTAGGGTATTGCCCACTTGTATCATTTTAGGTTCATTATCAGTTCCCAGGCTATTGGATTGGGTTTCTTCTTTTATGGCTTCTAGTTGTCCATGTTTTAATTCCTTATTATTAAGAGTTTCTTTACTAATTTCAGAAATAAAAATATTCAAAGCCAACAAATAAGCAGAATCAGAAATCATATTAAAAGGAAAAGAGTTCCCAACAGACTCAACAGACTCAATAGACTTAACTAAATCAAACTCAATAGACTTAACTAAATCAGACTCAACTGGAAAACTATCACAAATGGACTTAACAGGAATAGAAATACTAGCAGAAATAGACTTAATTGGAGCAGAAACAATGTTTTTGGCAGGGGCAACTGCCTCGACGGTCTTGATCTTCTTGGCAAGTGTGACTGACTTAACGGTCTTGATCTTCTTCACGGAGTCCCCCATGGGGTGGGTGGCTCCCTCTCATGCCCAGTTCTTCAACCCGGTTATGGCTTC
This sequence comes from Quercus ilex subsp. ballota, assembly GCA_032727855.1. Taxonomy (NCBI): domain Eukaryota; kingdom Viridiplantae; phylum Streptophyta; class Magnoliopsida; order Fagales; family Fagaceae; genus Quercus; species Quercus ilex. Next base: position 49,466,067 of record CM064918.1, read on the forward strand.
CATAATGGTAGACGACTCCCAATAAGTTCCTTCTTCCCTCAGCATCAGTATTGTAGGATCTTCATCCATATAGTCCATGCCTTATTTGTCAATCTCCATATTTGTGGTCTTGTTAGTCTCCAAATGTGGGGGTTTCCCCTTGTGATGTGGGCAGTTTTTGTTGGGTCATTTAGATCGGTGTCTTGGGGTTTGAAGTGTCTCCCCCCATTTGTGGATGATGTTAGGCCATTTGATTGGGTTCGAAGTGTCTTCCCCTATTTGTAGGTATTAGGTTGTTTGATTGGGGTTTGAAGTGTCTCCCCCCATTTGTGAGTGCTTAATAGTTTGATTGGGGTTTAAAGTATCTCCCCCTATTTGTGGATGTTGGGTGATTTGATTGGAGTTTGAAGTGTCTTGTAGATCGAATATGGGAATGTGATGTTGCAACAGTGGAGTGCCTTCTATGCATACGGGCTTCAGTACTGTAATGGGATTGATGGGCTTGGAACTGGAGCTACTGGCTTGAGTGTTGGCCTTAGGTTCTCTTTGCAGCCTTCCTTCAGATCTTGACCTTGACCAAATTCTCCCCTAATGATAGGCTTGGTCGGGTTAATTTAGCTTGAGTGTTGACCTTAGGTTCTCTTTGCAACCTTCCTTCAGATCTTGACCAAATTCTCCCCTAATGACAGGCTTGGTCGAGTTAATCAAAACTAAGACCCCATCCACATCAATCAATCAACCAAACAAACACACACAACATGCAATGTAATTTTAACCAGGACCGACCTAAAGGTAGGTTCTAACTCATTAAGTTGTAGGGTGGGTTTATTGTTTCATTGTTTCGCATAGCTAGGACTTTACACCTCCCAACTTGTAATGTAATGAACATTGCATTGGTCCAAACGGCATGGTTTGTCCTTTACAGTCAACTGGAAATGATCCAGTGACTTTAGGCTATGGGTTGGTGAGTTCATCACTAGGTACCCGAATCTAATGAAGACCGATGATCCATGGTTACTATCACCACAAGTTGTTGAAAGGGGTGCATACATATTGTTTGGATGACACACACTATGACCATTGGGGAAAGCTTTTAACAAGCAATACAAACAACAACATATCATACAACATCTCAACAAACATAAATAAACAAATAGACAACAATATCATGCAAGACCATACAAAACAATGATACATATTTGGTCACTTAAGTCTAATATGAAGCTTAGCCCTCGACATCCCCAACAGAGTCGCCACTGTGAGAGACCGCAAAACCTGGGGTACTCTCAAAAAAGAGATTTGGTTACTTTTTAGGGCACCTCTCTTTTTTGGGTAAGTGGTGTGGAGTCGCCACTTATTTTGTTATAAAAAAAAATAAGAAAAACTAAATATTAATACATGACTGAATTGTTCATTTATCATTGATTGAATAAAAAAATACATATTTGAAAAATTGATAATTACATGGCTTTGGGTCCTAGTTACAAACTACCAAATAATTACATGGCTTTTTGTCCTAATTACAAACTACCCAAAATAAAAATAAAGACAAGGCTTAGTTCCACTTATCCCGAAGACCTAAGTTCGGAGGTTAGGTTATGGAATGGGAAAGTGTTAGGCACCCATTCCGCCCAGACAAAGTCTGGTCTTCCAGACTTTTGTGACCTATGTATGCATGCTATGAATGATATGTTGCACATGTAAAACGAAAATAAATCACATAAATTTATTTATGAATGTATCATCTTCTTGATTTTAAAACAATTCAGATCTGTTTTTATGAGTAAAAAAAAATTGATTTTGGTTTATAAAAACCAGATTTGTTTTTGAGAATCTAAAAACAAAAAGGTTTTAGTTTTCTAAAAGACCAGCTCTGTTTTTTTATGATAAAAAAATGGTTTTTTGATGACAAAAAAATCAAATCTATTTTTATATGTTCAAAAATATGGAAAAAAAAATTTTTATGAAGAGAATTTCATTCATAAAATAAATTTATGCTACACGGACCAAACAAAACAAAAAAAATAAACACAATCATGCATGATCTTTTTTCTTTAATTCAAAATCCGCATATGTTAAAAAAATCAGATTTGTATCTAAGGAAAATACAAATAAGTTCTTTGTTTTAAGAAAAATTCAGATCTGCATCTAAGAAAGATGCAAATCAGTTTTTTGATGAAAAAAAAATCAAATTTGCATCAAATGAAGATGCAAACCAGTTTTTTATTTGAGAAAAATTTAGATCTACATATAATGAAGGTGCATAGCCATTTTTTGTTTAAAGAAAAAATTAGATCTACATCTAATGAAGATGCAAATCCATTTTATTTTAAGAAAAAAAATTTAGATCTACATTTAAGGAAGATGCAGATCCGTTTTTGTTTGAAGAAAATTCAGATTTGCATCTAGTGAAGATGCAGATCCGTTTTATTTGAGAAAAATTTAGATCTACATCTAATGAAGATGTAGATCCATTTTATTTTGAGAAAAACAATTAATTATATGCAGACCTTTAAAATTAAGAAAAAGATCATACAATAATAAGAAGATCAAAAACATGCTTTAACAATATAGTTTAACAATTCATATTAAGGATATTTGGCACACCTCAACCCAACTTCATAGTTAGCCTATGTGTTCAAGTGGTTAATTATTATTTTAATCACTTACTTTCTAAATTAATAGAAGAGTATTTAATAAACTCATTATTTTATAATGCCTTTGAATAAGAATTGTAAAGATTATAAATACTTGAATGGCTAATCGTATTATGTATATATATTAAGTGGTTTAAGTTATTAGATATATAGTTATTGGTGTTTAATTAAGTGTATAAAGGTAAGAGTTTATATGCAAAGTTATTTTATTATTTGGGCCTTTCTAAAAATAGAACATTGGGGGGGGGGGGGGGGGTGAAAAGTATAAATACTAAAAGTTGAAAAGGTGACTTATCCTTTCTTTCCTTAGCACTATACGTGAATCACCCAAGATATTTTTGCTTGACTTCTTGGCTGCACCAAAAACTTCCTTGGTCCTTCTTGCTTTGCTTCTTTGTTTTCTTCCTTGTTCTAATTGGCTGCACCTTTATCTCTACTTTGACTTTCTCAAAGAAATAAGACTCAAGAAGCTCACTCCCTCTTTCATACCCACGGTCCAACACCAAAAGAAAGAAAAGCTCTCAACTCTTTTCTCCCTTTCACACCCAGCAACAAGAAGGAAGCTTCTTTCAACTTTCTCAAGCTTTCTACCTCTCATACTTTCGGATCTAGCCACTAGGAAAAGGAAATCCTTTCATGGAAGAGTGATTCTATGTCTATTTCCCCTCATGAACCATAAACTTGGTAAGGGTTTTAGCTACTCTCATCTTAGAATCCATGATTTCTTCAAGGAATTTTTAGTAATGGTATTTGTGGTTTGTAAAATTAGGAAATCATGAATTTGTAAGTCTATATATATATGCTGTTTTAAGAAGTTTTGATATTGTGTTGGTGATTTGTTGAAGGTAGATTAGGGTTTTTACTAATTAATGATTGTATATGATTAAGGAAGTAAGAAAAAGTTAGGATGAGTACTTTTGATGTTACTGCTGGGATTTTTGTTGTATTTAATTTTGCTATAAATGGTTAAATGACTGTATATAAGTGTTTTGTAATATGTCTAATGAGCGTATAAAAATCCCCATATGAAAATACCATCGTTTGATAATTGTTTGTGAATTTACAAGAAAATATTGCAAAGCTGTCATTGTGACAAATTCTGTGTTTATGCATGATAAATTATGTATTAAATTGTATACAGTGAATTTGGATGCTAGAGATATTTTCTATGAAATCTAAGACACATATAGTTTGCATGAAATTTTGTCAGGACAGATTTAAGTATGCTGTATTGTATAATTTTTAGTAAATTATGAATTTATTCTTTGACTCCGAAATTGATATGGTATTTACTAGACATTCAGAGGAGTTTCTTTGTAAAATTTCATGAAGATTGGATGTGTTTAAATAGCCCATTTGTATTTTACAAATGAGGTATATGCTGCTGGAATAAAACAGTGAACAGTAAAGGACATACCTAGATTTAAGGATTTGATTCTAAAGTAAGGGTGAATGATCTAAGCTATAAATTAATATGCTCATCATTTAGTAAGTCTAGATCATAGATAAATTTTTTATAACTTGGTTCAAGGTTTAGCACTCTAAAGGAGAGGTTCTAAACCATTCTACTGTTTTTCATGTTGCTGGCTTGTTCAACGTGTTGTATGCTGCCATATGAATGTATATGGTTACATGACCATACTTAAAGGATTTTATGTTTATGCAGACATTATTGCCCTAATCTCAAAGCACTTTTTGAAATAAAGTTGACTCTTCTAGAGATATGATATTAATATGAGAATGTTGGTTTTTCCTTAGTTTGGTACATCATTTGTTGATGTGTGCATTATATGTTTGTGGGAACCTCGTTGAGGTGGGATTAAGATTTCCTTGATTCTAAGAGATAGGCTTTGAGATGAATTTGTAAGTTTATTCTAAGGTATAATTGATAGTAATAAGTTTTGATATTTGGTTTAGATGTTACCAGTACGCAAGTCTGAGCTCCTTCGACTTTAGGCTATCGGTTCCTCTGCTTTTAGGTAAGGGATAAGTTATATGAGCATTTGGAAAGTCATGAGGTTATTTTAAAGTATATTATGCATTAAAAGGTTTTGATTAGAGATATGACATATAAGCATGTTTCAGATAAAGATATGTTCGTGAGCTTTCAAAACTTTATGTATATGATTTAAGCATATTGATACTATTGCTAATTCCACGAACATGATGTTTAAAGAAAATAATGGGAATACTATTATTGTGAAATGTAATGCAAACTATGAATTTCAGTATGATGTATAAGTAAGAAATGTTTTCGGGTTATGTCCTCTGATGATCTGAACTTTGCCAGTAGGGGTTTAATTACTGGCAATCCATGGAAAATGTTATATGATTGGCCATTAAAAGTGGGATTGGCTTTGCTGTATCCGGCCTTTTTGGTTACGGCCAACTTGTGGAGGAAGTCAATCGACCCCCATGGTTGAAATTATATATTATGATGTGATCCCGAAAATACCTAGCATTGTGGAGAATGCTGGATGCTTAGCATCGTGGTGCTAGAAGCCTCCCAAATAAGTACAGACTTATCAGTTATGGACTAACCAATATGTTATGAACAACTATATTATTTTATTGATCATGAGAGAATGATGTTGTTTAAATGCATTATGAAAAGTTAAAAGCTCTCATGAAAAGAAGTTTATGATGAAAAGAAAAGCTGTTCTTTAAAGATATGAGTTTTTGAAGTTTTGTTGTGCTTTAAAGATAAAGAATCTGATGAAAAGGTTTTAGTGTTCTATAAAGATAAAGTTTTGATGGAAGTACAAGTTTATGTTAAAAAGTCATTAGATATCTGTTCTTTATGAAATGTTAAGTTTTATGATTATAAACGTTATAATATTTTACGAGAAGAAGTTTATGAAGGAAAGTTTTATTATTCTTAAGGATATTTCTAGTTTAAGACAAAGTTACCGATTATCATTTAAGTTAAAATGATTATTTTGTAATGAGAATACATATATGGTGACTTTGTAAGAAATGAAATAAATTCAATCCGAAAGGTTTTGGTAATATTATTCTGATAAGAAAAATGAGAACAATTATTTTTCTACGAAGAGCGTATGAGTTATTATTATAAATAGTATAAAATACTATGCATGAAAAGATGTTCTCCTATCTGAATATTTATTAAATGAAATGATTTCATTTACATGCATCCTTATTAAATTCTCATAAATCTTACCTATACTGAGTTGTGTAGCTCACCCCTTCCACTCTTTCAGTCAATAGGTTTTATTTTGGAGCAGAGGGAGCCTTAGTCGAGTTTTGGAAGGAGCTAGTTTTAGTTTTGTTGTATAGATCCCAAATTAACAATTTTGATGTTTAGCTTTGTAGTATTGTGTATTTTAGGATCTAATGAAAATTGTGTACCTTAAAGCATTAAGAGATGTATTATGTGGAATTTAGAATTTGAGTAATTGGTGGATTATGTTATTCTTTGAGTATAGTGTAAATGCTCTAAATATCAAGTGAAAAGTTATCTCCAGAAGTAAAGAAACAAGAATGAAAAGAAAGAGGGAAGCTTTTGTAAAAGTTTTGAAAAAGTTAAGTTGGTTCTTGTTAATATCAGGTTTAAGCTTGATATTAGCCTGCCGGTCATGGTCACAAATCTGGGTATCAGGTTTGGGGCGTGACACTTTAGCCTTTTGGATAGAGGCGGTAATAAGGGTGGTGGAATCCTAATAATAGATAATAGAAATATTTTTTTATTATCAATGGCTAATTATAATGGGTCATTCTCTTGTACCCCTCTTTTTTTTAGGGGGTACGGTACCCTCCTAAGTTTTAGCCATTACATATAATCTTAGCCATTTGTATAATTTTAATAGGATATTAGTTAGTCAGGTTAACATATTAAAAAAAAAAAAAAAAACACACACACACACACACACACAACATACGGTTCTTCTTCTTCCCTTGCATTTAATCTGATCTAAAGCAAGTTCTTGTGGGTTCTTCTCTCTCGTCGTCTCTTCTCTCTAGCCTTCATTGTTGATGTTCTTAGGTAAATCACTGAATCTATTTTTTGGCATCTATGTCTTTACAATCTAGAGTCTCTAAATTTCTTATAGCATTCATTTAGGGATTTTAATTCTTAACCCTTTTCCTCTATATTTGTTGAAGTTAGGGAAAAACCATAGTGGTCTGTGTGCATGCCATGGATTCTGTCTCTTCCATCAATTGTAAATTTGAATCACAAAATATTTATAGGATTGTCTAGGTTTATTTTTGCCTCTGTGGGTTTCGTTGATTTGTTTATGGCCAGTAGATTCTGGGAATGATCTCTTAGGACAGAGAAGAATAACAAAGCAAAAAACAACAGAGAGGAGGAACATGTGGAGAATACAGCGAAACCCACATCGAAAAGCGAGTCAATTTCGGATCAAGAATCGAGGATAGCTCCCAAAACCAAGAAAAAGGTGGAGTTTTTGAAAGAATTCGAAGGTTCAATTAAAGAGGATTCCTTAGCTCCTCAAACATTGAAGAATTGAAAGCTGTAGATGTCTCTGTAGGGCCTCTCATACTCACAAGGTGTAAATCAGAACCAGCAAGAACCAGAGAGAAGCTTGATCCAGACTCTAATTTTTGGAAAAGAAGAAGGTTGGGTCTCACTGGTTCATACTCACAACCTGTTTTGTGATTAAATCCATTATTATAATTTCTATCTCTTTTATTTTATTTTATTACTAAATTAAAAATATTTTTGGGCAGCTAAATTTTGAATGGATTTTTTTTTTAATATTGAAAAAAAAAAAACATGTGGAGCTATATATATAGGAGAGAATCTCTATGACTCTATGGTAATATAAAAAGGTAAGTTTGGTCGTACACCGAAAGCTGAAAGAAATGAAATAGGTGTGTTCATCTATATCTATCTATGTGTTTTGCTTTGCTCTGCCACTCCTCATGGGCAGCTGTCTGTATTTACTACTTTTTATTTGTTTGTGTCATTTAAATCAGTTTGTGTTTTTTAAAAAATTTCATGGAACTAGAAGTTTGGGACTGTTCTCAGTGTTTTCTATTTTTGCTTTATGGACTGGTTTAGGGTAATGGGATTTTGATTAATATAATAAGCATCTTTGGATACTCTGACCAACTTCAATATTTGTTGAAAGCCTATTTGTATAATAGCTTTATGAGGTGACCCCCACATCTTATTGTAATACATGTTCATATCTCTGACTATTTGATATTTAGGGGTTTATCTATAGTATAAAGAATAATAAATATGAAACATGATTCTAATTTTTTTAATGGGGGCTAGTTTGCCACTTTGCCTTCCCCCCCCCCCCCCCCCCTGTTTCCAGAGAATTGCAATTAAGATTTTTGACCTCTTGTTTACTTTCAACTTTTAAAGATTTGTTGATCAAAAAGTATGGTCTAAAGGTTCTATGATTAATGTCTAAAATGTGAAAGTTGCGTGACCAAGTCGTTGTCTTATAGCTTTTGGACATTTCATTTCAAGATGATTAGGGAACATAATCCATCATCCATTTCATAATTCACATTAGATAAGAAACATAGGGTGGAAAATTTCCGTTTGAGCTAAACTTATTTGATTCAAACCACTTTACAAAGATTAGGTTGAGATAATTGAAACCTGGTACAGGGCATGTTTGCCTTAAGTGTTTTTTTTTTTTTTAATAAGTTTATTCAGCATAGGGACATCTATTTATCTAAACTTCACTGGTTGGAGTAATTTAAAAAGTGCAACTTGAGACCAAAATTCTTTAATTGTAAATATGCCAAAGATGAAAGTGAAGAACCAACAGGGAGTTGCCTAATCACTTCATCTTCTTATTGTACAACTTGTATGGTGACTAACACCCGCTATAACTTGTGTCTGCAAGAACTCTATATGAGCTTTCAAATAGTCATCTTTATAAGGTATGTTGTGTTACAACTCTGCCAATTTGCACATGTATGTTGTACTGTGTGATGTCAATATTATATAAAAGATTATATTGTTTGTAGAAAAGTTTGTTATTTTAGAACTTAATAAGTCTTAAGTTTTTGAAGTGTTTTGCTCTCCAATTAAGCTATTCTGTTAGGATTTGTGCACTTGCCATTTTTTTTTTCTCAACAATTACAGGTTCTTAAATCTGATTCTCTATATTAATTTGTCGAACCATTCATTGATGTTATTGCTTAATTCTAGCTCATCATAAGTAAGAGTCAACCTCATGAAAATCTGTCATGTAAGCATTTATCCTTCTAGCTCTCTCTTGCATTCGATGTTTTTTTTTTGGGATATAAGCATCCAACCTAAACCCAAAGCTGTTTTATCCTTGTTATTGAAAAATTATCAATTATCTAATTATAGTTGATAATTAGAATGACATCCATGTAAAAAGATAACATCCAGAATGCATATACACATACAATTGAAGTCCATGTAACAAGACCAAGCTCTAAAACAGAGCTGAAACATTGATATGCACCCATAATTATTTACATTATTACTCAACTTTCAGATAATAAGAAACCTCTCAAAAGTTCATTATATGATTATATCTTTTTTTAGCATGTTGTTGTTTACTAGATTTATTTATTTATTTATTAATAAACTTATTATATATGATTTTGAATTTGCTGATATTGTCAGGTTGAATTATATGAGCCAAAGTTCTTGAATAATAATAGTTATATAAATAAATATCTAAGGCTCTACGCAAAGAGATTTGCTCTTATGAACATCTCTTTTTTTTCAAGCGCTAATAGTTATATCATGTAAGTGTAGATATTTCTGTTGCCAGTGGAGTTGCAGAAGGGATAATAAGAAATTCCTACAAGTTAGAAGTGTTGGGGCTTATGCCCTAAAATCCAATTTATTGGCATGTCATAAATAATTAAATTGTTTAATTATATGAGACAATTTATAAATGAACTAATGAGACATTATCATAGTCCTTGTGATGCATTGTATGTGATTTATGTGATTTAGTCACAGAAAATATAAATCACAAGTTCTTTGTAAACTCAAAATATAGTTCGTAGTCAGTGATGAAATTAGGCATTTCATTTGCGAAGACTATAACACATCAACTAAGATGGTTTGTCTTGATCATGGAAGTTGGGACTTTTAGTTGATGTGTAGATGTGTCTTAAGTGTTAAGACATATTAAATTGGATCGCTGTGAGATTAATTATTCAACCAACAACTATCACCTGAATAATTAATCTCACGACTTCTAATTTTATAGACACTCAATCTTGAGAGGACAGTGAACCTGATCATGAAATATATGTTACTTTGATATATCAGGATTGAGATCTAATATTCAGGGTCAAAACCTCAGTATGTTGGGTAACCACACATAGTGTTGAGGGAACACATATTCTCAAGATAGAATCCATAATCTCTTTTTATAGAGACACGAAATATCCCTTTGAGATAAGTTTAATGGGAACTGGTTATTCAGGGCGCCCACTTTAGTAAGGAGTTACTAAAGTTTATATTTATTGAAATCAGATTTCAATAAATATGAATAACTAAAAGATTAAACTGGGTACTCAAGGATAAAATAGTTGTTTACAAAGTGACAGTTCATTATGACTTTGTTCACTATGGATATTTCATGGAGGGTTTAAATGATATCATTAGAGTCTTGCGATATAATTTATATATAAGGCTTAGAGTGCAATTATATTTATATAGTAGTATTAAATATAATTAATGGTAACTTTGGACTTGTCAAGAGTTGACAGATAAGCCCAAGGCCCATTGGAGCTAGAGTTTTATTCGTTCCCTTTGGTCCCATCTCAAGCCACCAACTAAAGCCCAATTGGGTAGGCCAAAAAGGCTAACCCAATTAGATAATCAGTTTTTATTTAATAAGAGTTATTAAATAAAGTAACTACCAAGGTAATTAGAATGTACGTATGATGAAAAGAAAAGAAAACAGTTTTTCTCTACAATGAGAAGAAGAAGAACTTTCTTTGAGAATCAACGTACATAAAGACTGATTGAGAGACTACTCTTTTTGGCCACCATGTGGAATTGAGATATTGATTAGAGGTATTCTCAAGTCTTGTTTTTTCTTTTCACTGCATCAAGATACGCTTTCTATTCTTTATTCTAGAATTCAAGGTTACATGTTATCTCTTATGAATGAAGTAGATCTGTGTTTGTTGCATACGCTGTGTGTTTTGTATGAGATGCAAAACTAGATTTTCTAACAAGAAGTTACCATGTTGAGAATTTAAAAATGAATGATCCAGAAATGCATATGCTTATGATTGTCACTTTTTCAATTGTTGCCATGATGGTATTCAAATATAGATGTGAACAAGACAAATTGTAGTGGATTTCTTTTTAAATGAATTTTTTCCTTTTTAGATGGATTTCTTTGTAGTTTGTATACTTCTTTTAGATACTTTGCAGCAAGAGACCGGCTTGTTGTTCATGAAAGTGAGTTATATATCAATTCAAGTTATAAATATTATGAGATGAAAATTACCATATTTAGATCCAAGTGCAAGTAGGTGGTCTGATTTCTTTGGATCATCTACGGCACATACAAGCAAAATTAGTGAATTTTATTATTTCAAATGTGAATTTATGGAAAAGTGATTTCTTAGTAAACAAATTGTGGCATATACATATGGAATATTTCCCTTGTCAATATATTAGTGGTATACTTCTCGATTTTAACTAACCTAGTAATCATAATAGATTTAATATATTTAGAAGTAAAATCTACCCCTACCTCATTGTGTTAAATACGTGGAAGTGCTCTATTAACCTGTTGGAACAAGTCATAAAGCCTAGTTTGCCTATCCAAAAATCTATTCAAGAAGGCATTCATGGCTTCACGATGTTGTGTAGTCTTGTACCTAGAAAAAAATGACTTCTCATGTAATATAATCTTTTGCTTGAATGTGCATGATTGTCCATAATATCTAGATTGATTGTGATTGTCCTCTCCATTGATAATGATTATAATGGAACAATAAAAATTATTTTTAGTAATATGATAAATTCATATTTTGCAAGTCCAAGTTGTTACTAATAAAAAATTATTAGTTGGCTATGATGACAGATTTTTACTCATTATCTTGTCAATTAGGATATTTCATTACCTCATGTATCTATTAAAAATGTTACTGAAATTAAAATGTTGAAGGTTTAAGAAAAAACATAATAGGAAAAAATATTTTATGATCTTAAATTCAAATTTAAATTTAGGTATCCAAATAGTGGAATTTCAAATCCTTCATTGTATAAGAAAACCCAAATAAGGAATTTTAAAATTAATAGATTTCAAATCAGGGCATTTTAAATCTGTTGGTTCAAAATAATCCAAATCCAAATGTTGCCATCCAATTGAATTTCAAATATTTTGGTCATTTTTTAGGTTCTAAAGGTAATCTGGACATTTTTTAGGTTTTAGGGGTTTTTGGTAATTTTTTTAGGTTTTAAGGGTATTACGGTCATTTTTTTAGATTCTAAAGGTTTTATTTGTCATTTTTTTATGTTTTATTGGTATTTCGGTCATTCTATAGGTTTTAATGGCATTATAGTCATTTTTTAGGTTTTAAGGGTATTTCGGTCATTTTTAGGTTTCAGGAGGTACTTCGATCATTTTTTAGGTTTTATGGTTATTCGGTCATTTTTTAGGTTCTAAGGGTATTTTGATCATCTTTTAGGTTCTAAGAGTATTCCAGTAATTTTAGTGGGTTTTAGGGGTATTTGGGCCATTTATAAGTTTCAAGGGTATTTGAATTAGTTTTAAGGTTTCTAGTCATTTCGGTCATTTGTGGCAAAAGTACTATCATATGTGATGTTGGTACTACTTAATGTGATAATGGAACCATCAAATGCGAGAAAAAAAAAAGGGAACTATCGAATATGACAAAAGTACAGTCACATGTGATGTTGGTACTACCCAATGTGATGATGAAACTGTTAAATATGAGTAAAAATTTAAGTACCACCAATTTGAGAAAAGTATGGTCAAATAAGATGTTAGTACTACCCAATGTAACAATGGAACCATCAAATGTGAGAAAAAAAATAAAGAAACCACCGAATGTTGTGATGGTGGTGGAAGTCATTTTTCTCTCTTCTAGATCTAGTTTTTTGGGGTGGTTTAATGGTTTTGGAGTGGTTATACCTGTGTTCGACACAGGTTTAATGTAATAATAATTTTATGAAACAAAATTGCATAGACACTTTAGTTGGGGTGGTTATACCCGTGTTGGACACAGTCATTTGGGACACTTCCACACACGTGGATCTAATGAAAATGCCTAAAAACATAAAACCTGGTGTAATAGCCTTGATTAATGACTATTTCATACTGGATCTGTAGTTTCAATTCAAGTGTTTACTGAAAATTTTTAAATTGTCAATAATCTTTGGATTGGAGTTTTTGCATAACTTGCTAATTGTATAGTCACCCTATTTCCAAACTTAGACACCACAATAAACACACAATTACGATTAATTAGTAGATGTTGCATAAGAACAATTAGAGAGCACATAAGGTTATACATCTTCAGTTTTATAGTATATATAAATAATAAAAATATAAACATCAAGAAAGTGACTTCAATTATGTTATTTTATAGGGAGGTATGCCCTTGAATGTGATGGAAGCTACCAAGGGAGATACGTAGGAAGTTAATTGGTATATCAATTAAGTGTGGAAGAAACCAAGATAAATCCAGCTGATTTTTTTGTGAACAAAAGTAATTATTGTGGTTGGGCTAATTTCTTGGGATGCTCTTTTCTTTTTCTTTTTTTTGGTTTTAGATTTTAGATCTAAATTTTTTAATAACTTTAAAAAAAATTACTATTGTGATGAGTGGTTATTAGTAAGTAAATAAGTGACTTCAATGGTAGGCTCAAATGTAAAAATTTGGTCAGATATGATATTGGTATTGCCTTCTGTGACAATTGAACTGTCAATTGTAAGAAAAAAAATAGGGTACCATCGAATTTGACAAAAATACGGTCAGAAGTGATGTTGGTTCTGCCCAATGTAATAATAGAACTGTTAAATTTGAGAATAAAAAATAGGGTACCACTAAATGTGACAAAAATAAAGTTAGATGCGATATTGGTACTACTTAATGTGACAATGGAACCATCAAATTTGAGAAAAAATAAAGGAGAAGAGCTGTCAAATTTGAAAGTGGAATTGTACAATGTGATAATGGAACCATCAAATTTGAGAAACAAATAAAGGAACCACTAAATGTAACAAAAGAACTATTAAATGTGATGTTGGAACTGCACAATATGACAATGGAATCTCAAATGTGAGAAAAAAAATAAGGGAACCACCGAATGTGACAAAAGAACTGTCAAATGTGATGTTGGAACTATACAATGTGAGGATGAAAGGGTCAAATGTGAGAAAAAAATAAGAGAACTATCAAATATAAGAAAAGAACTGTCACATGTAATGTGAGGATGAAACTGTCAAATGTGAAAAGAAAAGAAAAAAAAAACCATCAAATGTGACAAAAGAACTATTGCATGTGATATTGGAATTACACAATATGAGAATAAAACTGTCAAATGTAAAAAAAAAATAAGGGAACTACCTAATGTGACAAAAGAACTGTCACATGTGACAAAAGAACTGTCACATGTGACAAAAAAAACTATCACATGTAACAAAAATACAGCAGATGTGATGTTAGTACTGCTTAATATGACAATAGAACTATCAAATTTGAGGGAAAAAAAAAATAAAGGAACCACTATATGTGACAAAAGAACCGTCAAATGTGATATTGAAACTGCGCAATGTGATAATAGAACTGCATAATGTGATATTGGAACTGTCAAATGTGAGAAAAAAAATAAGGGAACCACTGAATATGACAAAAAAATTGTCAAATGTGATGTTGAAACTACACAATGTGAGAATAAAACCATCAAATGTAAGAAAACAAAGTAAGGGAATCACTAAATGTGAGAAAATTACTGTCACATGTGATATTGGACTGCATAATGTGATGATGAAACTGTTAAATATGAGAAAAAAGTAAGAGAACCACCAAATGTGACAAAAGAACTGTCACATGTGATGTTGGAACTACACAATGTGAAAATAGAATCGTCAAATGTGAGAAAAAAGTAAGGAAACCACTAAATGTGATAAAAGAATTGTCACATGTGATGTTGGAACTGTACAATGTAACGATGGAACCGTCAAATGTGAAAAAAGAAAGAAAAGGAAACCACTGAATGTAATAAAAGAACTGTCACATGTGATGTTGAAACTACACAATGTGACGATGGACCCGTCAAATGTGAGAAAAAAATAAGGGTACCATTAAATGTGAGAAAAGAACTGTCACATGTGATGTTGAAACTGTACAATGTGAAGATGAAACCATCAAATGTGAGAAAAAAAAGTAAGGGAACCACTAAATGTGACAAAAAAACTGTCACATGTGATATTGAAACTACACAATGTGAAGATGGAACTATCAAATGTAAGAAAAAAGTAAGGGAACTACTAAATGTGACAAAAGAACTGTCACATATGATGTTGAAATTGTCACATGTGATGTTGGAACTGCATAATATGATGGAACTGTCAAATGTGAGAAAAAAGTGGGGGAACCACTAAATGTGAGAAAAGAACTCTCACATGTAATGTTGAAACTGCACAATATGAAAATAGAACCGTCAAATGTGAGAAAAATGTAAAGGAACCACTAAATATGACAAAAGAACTGTCACATGTAATGTTGGAACTACACAATGTGATGATGGAACCGTCAAATGTGAGAAAAAAAATAAGGGAACCACCGAATGTGACAAAAAAACTATCACATGTAATGTTAGAATTACACAACGTGAGGATGGAATCATCAAATGTAAGAAAAAAGTAAGGGAACCACCAAATGTGAGAAAAAAAACTGTCACATGTGATGTTCGAACTGCACAATGTGAAGATGAAACCGTCAAATGTGAGAAAAAAGTAAGGGAACCACTAAATGTGACAAAAGAACTGTTACATGTGATGTTGGAACTGCACAATGTGAAAATAGAACCGTCAAATGTGAGAAAAAAAATGTGGGAACTACTGAATGTGACAAAAGAACTGTTACATGTGATGTTGGAACTGCATAATGTGTGAGAAAAAAGTAAGGGAACCACCAAATGTGAGAAAAGAACTGTCACATGTGATGTTGGAATTGCACAATGTGAGGATGAAACCGTCAAATGTGAGAAAAAAGTAACCCAGGATAGCAGATTACCTACTAGTGGGTATTGTACCCCCCCCTTTTGGGGGGGGGGATATCGTAGAATTACCCATTATAAATAGGCACAATAATTTTTTGGGTAGTGTTCACATATAGTTTCGGTATTTTCTTTTTATAGATTATTAATGGCTATTTTTTGCAATACATAGGAAAATTTCTTCTAGGTTACACGCGATTTATAGCCGGTTGGATAGAGGTGCTAATAAGGATGGTGGAATCCTAATCATTGATAATAAAAAATAGGCTAAAAAGTAAAACTCATCCTTTATGTTTCACTAAAATTCATTTCAGTTTTCTAACTTTGTTTACGTTCAGTTCAATCCTTCAAGTTTCAAATTTATTCAATTAAGACCTTTTCCAGTAATTTTTGTTATATGTTATGGTTAATTGTCCAATTATTTAATTTTTTCTTCAAATTTTTTAATTAAAAAAAAAATCTAATTAATGATTGAAAAATATTTTTCATAATTTTTGTTTAAAAAAAATTAACAGATGTCAATGGAGATGTCTTAATTGAATAAATTTAAAACTTAGAGGATTAAAATGAATAAAAGCAAAATTAGAAAACTAAAATGAATTTTGGAGAAACTTAAAGGTCGGTTTTGCATTTTAGCCTAAAAAATATTTATATGTAATACATATTTAATTAATAAATACTTGAAGAAGTTGCACTTTCCACCCTGAACTATATTTTATTTTTTCCTTACCTCCTTAAACTACAAAAATGCACAATCGCCCTCTAAAAATTGTGTCATAGTTTTTTACTAGATTATTTTGCTATTTATCTATAAAATATCCCAATAATCCATTGACGAATATCAATATACTTTGTAAATCTTTGCTTCTTTTTTTATATAAAAGACATGGAATAAATATTAAATAATAAAGGTAACGTAGATATTTTATTAATTATGATTTTGGATCAATCCTAATTTATTTATAGTATATAATAATCACTAAAAGTGTGTGTGTATATATATATATATATATATATATTTCAATAAAGAATGACTCCGGAGTAGGGCTGTAAATGAACAAAGCCGATCATGAACAACTCGGGCTCAGGTTAATAAAAAAACTCTTTTATATTTGTTTGTTTATAAATAAGCCAAGTTTGAGCCTTAGTTTTAGGCTTGTTTAATAAACAGGTCGAGCCCAAGCGAAAAAATTTGTTCACAAACAAGCTAGTGAGTTATAAGACTTGATACAAAACAATTCAAGCATAGATTCAATTATAAGTTTATATTTGTTAGAAAAATATACTCATTATACATGTTTTAATAGTGACATGACCAATATAGGACCACTACCCATTGCCTTAATTTTTTTCATTCCCTCTAAACTGACCAAGAGCCACTTTAGACATTAGTTACATTTAAAAATAAATTAATTAATTAAGTGAGCCACATATGATTCTTCCCCATCAACCATCTATTATAAAATTATAAAATTATAAAACATGTTAGTATTTTCCCATTCAAAATAGTTACAAACAAATATGTTTTAGTTCTTTACCATTTAACGTGAATGTAAAAATTGTATTTTACACAATTACTGAAACTGTAGATAGGAAATGAAGAATGAATAGATTTAATTATGTAAATTTTTAATTTGAATAGTCGCTAGTCATAAGTAGGACTAGACGCATGATAAAATGATTATACTATTTTTTTTTTCTTAATTTTAGAGATTTTTAAGCATTTGATAATCTAATTTTCTTAGATCTCAAGTTCAAAAACTTAACTTGAGCTCGAATTTAAGCTTGATATTAAGCTTGAGCTTAGCTTGACTAATTTATCAAACCAAACTCAAGCTCAAGCTTTTTGGCTTTCTCACAAGCTCAAACTCAAACATTATGTTTAGACTTATCACAAAATCGAGCAAGCTTAAGATTTTGACTTTTTATAGCGAGCTAAACTTGAACATATATTGCTAACAAAAGTCTACTAGTTTACAGCCCTATTTATCGATAATTTGACAAATATTGTTTTTTAAATTTGACCTGGCATGGAAGGTCCCATTTGCAACTTATAAGAGCATTCCCATCAAAGGTTCTAAAAAATTTAGCATTTAGCATCTCAAAAATCAACTTTATAACATTTAACACATTACTTTACAATACAACCTACATCAAAACTTCTATTTTTTTACCACTTCATTTAAATATTCTTTTTTAATTATTTTTTATTCTTCCTCTCTCTCCTTGTCACTCTCTCCTCTGTCTCTTTTTTTCTCAACCCAACTATTCTTAGCACCGCCGGCCACCACACTAGCAACAGTCACCATAAAACTCACCACCCAACCACCCACCACCCATACCACAACCACCACAAACCTATCACCCATGCCACAACTAACAAAAAAGAAAAGAAAAAGAAACCTCCACCTCCATATCCACATCCACATCCACCCCACAACCACCACATCCACCCACAAAGCAAAAAACACACACAATAAACCCATATCCCAATCCATCATTGCCAATCAAACCACCAAGCAAAACACACACACACACACACACACACACACACACAAATCCACCATGGCAACCCTCCAATTTGGATTCAACCCACAACATCAAACCCACCACAGCAAACCTCCCCAAAAGCAAACCCATCACGCCGAACCAAAACCCAGTAGATCGGTGACTAAAACCCATAGGAACCCAGTAGATTGGTGAACCAAAACCCATCTCACACCACACACAAACCCAATAGATCGGTGAACCAAAACCCATGCAGAACCAAACCAATGACCATTGGACCATCGAACCCATGACCCATGCCCATCGGACCACAATTGTCGACCATCGAACCATCACTACCACCACCCATGACCATCGGACCATCAGATCGCAACCCACAACCATCAGACCACGACCCACAACCCAAAATCAAAACCCATAGTCATTGGACCAACGGCCCTGACCATCGGACCACGCAGAACCATGGGAGAGAGAAGAGAGAAGAGGGAAGAGAAAAGTGAGATTGGAAAGAGAGACAAAAATGAGAAATAGATCCGTTGGTGAATAAAAAAAAATTTTTTTTTTTACAATCTAGCCACAGTGAGATGTTATTGAAAACAGCCTACTGTAACTCAGTGTTAAATTTTTTAAGATTTAGCATATTTAATAGAAGTGTATTTTTATTATTTGTAGTACTAAAAATGCTAAAAAATAGTATTTAGAATTTTTAACACTTTTCATGGGAATCCTCTCAACGTAAAAAAAAACCGTCCGTACTAAATCCTGCCCCACTTGAGATGACAGTGAGGTGACACGTAAACGCTCAAATGTGTGGGTCGCCGGACCCCAAAATTTGGTCAAGTCCAGCTAATAATAATAATAAAAAAAAAGAAAAAAAAGAAAAAAAGAAAAAGAAGCAACGGCCCTTTAATTTTAGTGTTTATGGGTTCTATATATATATGGAGAAAGTCACAAACACAAACACAGGCACAGAAGCATAAACAGAAACGGATCTATTATTATTATTTAAAAGTCACAAACACAAACACAAACACAAACACGAGAGAAATGGCCCCGATTGCAGTTGGCAACGTGATCCCAGATGGTACTCTCTCCTACTTCGACGACAAAGACGACCTCCAATCTGTGTCCGTACACTCCCTCGCTGCCGGTAAAAAGGTCATCCTTTTCGGCGTTCCCGGTGCCTTCACCCCCACTTGCAGGTAACCTCCCCTCCCTCTTCACCGCGATTCAGATCGTTTGACAGAAATAAGTCTGGGTTTTCGGTTTAATTTATTTATTTTTTTAAGAATAAGAAAAAAGTGGACTCGGAATTCAAGTGAAGTTTCCCAGTTTGTATTTGTTTTTTTTTTTTTTTTTTTTGGGTTTTAGATAAAAAAAGTCTATAAATCATCCCTCAAATATCATCGCTCCAATCACTCATTTTCCACCGCTCAAAATATCCCAAAAATCACCAACTCTTGTTAATCCGGTCATGGTTTTCATTGACAAAAACTCCAAAACGCGGGCCCCACTGTCTGACCTACCACTGATGACTTTTGTTTAATTCAGTGGTAGGTGTTTTGTTTAATTGGGTCATTAGAGCCCTGGTAGCACGGTATTGGCAAATGGAGTCTGAAAACTGAGGTGACATTGTCTGACCCTGGGCCCCCACACTTGCTGAAAATTACAAAAAATGCAAGTTTATCACTGAGTCATGTCTCTGTTTTACTCGAAATCCAGAGAATTGAGTGATAGGTATATCACTGAGTTAGGACGTCCAAACAAGCATTGGCATTGGCATTGGCATTTGAGGTCCACTGATTTTGGGTTATTGGCGATGAGAATTGGGTGATGGGTGATGGAAATCAAGAAATCCGTCCCACTCCCTCCCACCTTGTCGATAATTGCTAAAATTAAAATACAGCTTAATCTGTTAGTCGGACGGTCATAGGTTGTCAGTTATTATGTGAATTTTGGACCATCTGATTTAAGTTGATTGATTATTTTGTCTGTGTGTGGGGCACAGCTTGAAGCATGTACCTGGATTCATTGAGAGAGCGGAGGAGCTGAAATCAAAGGGCGTTGACGATATTCTCTTGGTTAGCGGTATTTCTCAACTGATTTTTTGCTTTTTCTTCTTCTTTTTTTGAAATTTTTTTTCAGCCTTGTTATTTAATTAGTCTCATATTAGGGAAAAGTTTTTAACGAATAATAAATGAGCTTTTATGATTTTTTTTTCTTTTGTTTTTTAAGTCCTCAGCTATGCTGGCTAAAGGGAAATAATTCTTTTCTTTCTATTATTTAGGCATGGAAATGAATTCCATGTTTCATCCATTTTAAGTTCAATTTTGTAGGAATGGAAAGAAATGGAATTCGTTCTAATTCCCCTATTTTTCGTGTGTGCTTAAATGTCTATATCTTTTATTTTTATTAAAAAAAGATCTCAACAGTATTGTTGTATAAAATCATTCATTTCCAATTACTACTTTCTCTTTGACACTCAAACAAATCCCATTCCTTTCGTTTCAAATATTCAAACAAAGAAAGATAAATATATATATATATATATATATTAATTGCTTTCCATTCTTTTATAAACTTCCAAACATACATGTGGATGATCATTATTCATTATTAGAACTATAATAAGCTTGAGATTACTCCAATTTGATTTGGAGAAAATCTGTGTTTGTCCTTAATTCGTTGTGCTTTGCCTTTGTCTAGTTTAGTATTGTCACAACGTTTTTGTTGCTATGTATTGGTGTGGTCCAATCTTGAGGTTGATGTGCTGCATGTTTACATGACCTTGTAAGAGCAAGTCTCAACTGCACCTAGTAGTGCCGGGATTTCTGGGGTAGCGTGGTTCTAAAAGTAGTAATAACAAACAATGAATGAGATTTCTCTCATAGTGAATGCCTATAAGAGCAAGTCTCAAGTGTAGCCATGTAGTGGTGGCACACTAATTTGGTGGCTTCAATTTTATGCTGATAATAAAGGAATGACTCCATTTGTGTTACCAAATTTTGACATTGGTTGAGACTTGAGAGAATTATTCTAGACTAAGTCAAGTATGTTCTTCCTATCAAATCTTATTAGTCTATTAGATGCGAAGTTTGTTTGTAATTTTATCTTGTGTTTGTTTTAAAATTTTTGTATATGGATTTTCCTCGGACGTAACTGAACGTGTGTATCTTCATGTATCTAAAGTACTATAGATCTTCTAAGTTCAATAGAATACATTAATCAAGTAAATGCCTACCATTTGTTGAAGAAAGAAATCCCACCTCTGTTGGGCATTGACTTGGTTATGGGCTTATGTATTAGACTATTAGTTAAGCCTCTTCACCCCCTAGTTAAGTTTTTGGGCATGCTTTAACACTATGTAACGAGTACACTACAGTATCAGCATCTTACTGCAACCTTGGACATACCGTATGTATGTGACAATTTGATTCTGTTTTGAGCACAGCCATATCTTGTGCCTTGTCTTGTTTTTAGTTTATACAAGCAAGGACTGCCCATGTTAATAGTTTTCCTTGTAACCTAGCTTTGGGAACTACTATATATATTTAAGATTATATTAAATCTTCTGTGCAAGCAATTTAGTGTGAGTTAATTCCTTTTTAGACACTAGTTATATATGCTTGAGTTGTTGAATCTAATCTGAATAATCATTTTGTCCTCTTACATTGTTAAATTCTCATGATATCATTTGGAATGAAAAGTTGACCTTGACACCTATTCTATGTTTGATCTTGAAGTTCTGTCAGCCAAATCGGCAAATCCATCTATTATGTCTGCCTCAACAGCAAGCTATAGTTGAACTATCAAAAACCTTAATTGTCCATTTGTTACTTAAATATGAGACCACAAAACCATTTTAATTCCGGGTGATTGAGATGAATCGAGCATTTGCATCTATCTTATTCTTATTTTCTCAATAGGCTAAGCAAATAACAATGATTTCAAGCATGTCAGGATATATAGCACTGGATGATTTATAGGATATTTAATTCAAGTTTTGACACACATTTGCAGTTAACGACCCCTTTGTGATGAAGGCATGGGCCAAATCTTACCCTGAGAACAAGCATGTCAAGTTTCTTGCCGATGGCTTAGCAAAATACACACATGCTCTTGGTCTTGAGCTTGACCTTGGAGACAAAGGACTTGGCACTCGTTCAAGGAGGTTTGCTCTCTTGCTCGATGATCTCAAAGTGAAGGTTGCAAATATTGAATCTGGGGGTGAATTTACTGTCTCCAGTGCAGAGGAAATCATCAACGCTCTTTGAATATTAATTAAGACACATGGCTATCTTTTGTCTCTATGCTCTTTCTCCTCGCTAGGCTCTCGTTCTTGTCTTCAAATTAGGATGTGGCGGATATAAAAATAAAGTTGTTTTAACTATTGTTGTGGATCGTGGAACAATCAGTATGCTTATTATATGATCTTATTCCTTTTGGCCGTAGATTCTGCCTACATTTTACGAATGTGAAATTGAAAATGTTGTTTGTTACTTATTCTTTTGGTTGTGTAAATTGTGACAGTGGGACCGTGACATGCTTTGAGTCAAGCCAAACCGACTATTGCATGATCAAACTATGCGTGACAAAAACTAATAAGAGTTTCAAAACTTGGCTCGGAGCTTATCATATATGTCTGAAGTTGGGCTTGTTAAAAATTCAATTAGTTTAAGCTTGGCTCGGTTTTGCTTGATTGGCTTCGGTTTAATACTACCAGCAGCATTGTATATGCTTATTTAATACTACTAGCAGCGATAGGGAGTGTGCAATAGCGAGTATGGAACAAGGGAGCTAAAAGAAAAGGAGAGAGAGAGCACACAATTTTTATTGCATTGGCTTAAGTCACAAGTAATCCATATATGTAGCATGGTAGTCGTGTTTGGCTTAGAGCATTAATAGTGGGCCTGCCAAATGCCAAATGTAAGGTACATTCGGCATTCAGGCACAAGGGAGCTAAAAGAAAAGGAAAGAGAGAGCACACAATTTTTATTGCATTGGCTTAAGTCACAAGTAATCCATATATGTAGCATAGTAGTCGTGTTTGGCTTAGAGCATTAATAGTGGGCCTGCCAAATGCCAAATGTAAGGTACATTCGGCATTCAGGCACAAAATATGCTCAGCAACTGGAAGGCCAAAACTGAGAAAGGCCAAATTTTTTTGGCATAGTGCTACAGTAGCATTTTAAATGTGCGATGGTACTGTAGTGCTATGCCAAAACAAAATAATATATTTTAATCCTTTTATTTTCTCTCTCCTCTGTGTCAGAATTTCTTTCTTTCTCAGCATCTCTCAGTATTTCGGCTCCCCCTCTCTCTCTCTCTTTGACTTCTCTCATCACTCTTTGTGCTGGTGCTTGAGGTAGAAGACATTGGAGTCGCCGGTGGCAGCGAAGGGGATGAGTCTGGTGTCAAGGAGCTTGAGGATTTCATCGCAGATGTTGGAGAGCTCCGACTTGATGGGGTCAAAAAGCGCCGCCGAAGTGGGTTGCGCCGCTGAAGTGGAAATTGACTAAACCGATTTGGGTTGTGCCGCTAAAGTGGAGATTGACTAAAGGAAGAGGTCTAGTGTTTTTTTTTTTTTTTTTTTCCTTTGTTGTGACCGATGGCTAAAGGAAGAGGTGGGTATGGTTGAATTGGGTATGGGTTTGATACGGATGGTGGCTGAATTTTATCTTTGCTCTTTCTTTCTTTGTGAGTATGGCTGAATGCAGTGAAGAGAAAAAAAAAAAAATCAAGGCTTTTTTCAAGTTGCAAGCGTGTATTGGTGGGTAGTTGTTTTGAGTTTGGGTTGGTGGTGGGTGGATGAGAGAGGGACAAACATAGAGACAGAGATAAAGAGAGGAGAGAAGAGAGAGAGAGAGAGATTTTTTATATTATTTTATTGTGTAATTTATATTATTTTAATATGTAGTATGAAAAAATAAAATATGGGTTGTTGGGTGTATTGTAAAATGGTATGGTATAATTGATAAAGTAGCTTTTTAGGATGGTAAAATAGGATGGAATAACATTTCCGGTTGTGGATGCTCTTGCTTGAAGATAAATGCTAAATAAGTAATCAATGTATCAGGGCGAGAAAAGTCTTGAGTAGCACATGGAACACGCGAGCTGGTCAGGTTAGTTGAAAAACTGACCCGCAATCAACCGAAACATGGGTTAGACCCGCTGGGTTGGATCATCGGTTGGAACGGGTCGAATTTAACGGTTTGGCAGGTTGGACCACTTATTGGGCCTTTTTGTAAATATTACTAGATTTAATTTTTTTTTGGGCCTTTTTGGCCGAAATTGTTGGGCTTTTCAATGAATTAATAGTTTTTGAATCTCAGATTGGGCCTGTTTTTACTTAATTTCTTTTAAAATGGGCCTCTGTACTTGAATTTGTCCAAAACTCCAAATTCATACTTCCCAGACATTGAGGATGAATTCATACTCCCTACAACTCTATATGAATTTGGCCAGAACCCACATATTGAGTACTGACATTTGGGAACAAAAAAAAAAAAAATACAAAGTAAAACCTAGGTACCTGCTAAAACATCAATATCATGTAAAACCTAAGCATTAATCAAACAAATAAAAACACAATGCCATTTTGTTACCACCTGTTAAACCTACCAACCATTCCACACATCAACTAAATTTCTAGAACCACAGCAGCAAGCATTACTTAAAATACTACATCTTCATAATTCCATATATATATATATATATATAGTAAGCCATAGAGGCAGCAGAGAAGGCAGTTACTACACAAGGCTGTAAGGCACAAACTACCAAGGCAGTAGGCAATATTCCCAACAGTATATATAATTAGTTACAATTATGAAATACTATAAGTATTTCCAAAAAATAGCTTTCCTAAAGCAGTAAAGAACTACTCTATTATCTATAGTTAACAAGTCCATAACTTATAGAAAGGAAAGCTTACACAGATGCTAGTTTTCCTTCCTATAAGCAAGACAAGAGTTCATGTATAATTAGAAAAGCTACACATCTGTCCAAAAAAGCTTCAAAATATATCCAAAAAAACTGCCTCCTATTTAAAATGCGACCTTCCTTCCTCCTACAATACAAGGGGAAAAAATATATATCAATAATATATAAAGACAGAACAAAAGCTACAGAATAACCAAAAAGGAAGTAACCAATATGAACAAAAATTATAAGGGCAGAAACATACCCAATCAGTGATCATTCATCAATATTAACTGTGGTACGAGTACCACCTTTGCTTGAGCAAGAACTAGAACCTCCTACTGTTGTTGCTTGATTTAAAACTAGAAAAGAAAAAATTGAGACAATAGATTAAATTTTGCTCAAGTATATGACACATTTAATAACACTTAATAGACAAGGAAGTTTGGAAGTTAAACATATTACCTAATTCATGAAATTCATCCTCCAAGGCCTCCATCTCGTCCTTTGACTTGCGAAAAGAAATTGGGATGTAGGCTTGCAGCCAGTTTTGAGCACAAACAAGATTTTGAACCATGAGAGGGGAGAGTGAACTTTGAAATGGATCAAGTATGCGCACTCCAGTACTAAATGCTGATTCAGAAGCAACCGCAGAAACAGGTACAGCCAGCACATCCCTAGCCATTTCGGACAGCACTTGGTACCTATCTGAATTGGCTTTCCACCACCCCAAAATCTCAAATTTCACATCCTTTCTACTCTCACAATTTTCAGCCAAATATTTTTCAATCTCATTGCTACACCCTGTAGACTTCTCAGCCTCTAAAAAACACTCATATCGTGAATTAACCATCGCATATGGATCACTACAACCAATTGTATCACCTTCCATGTGTGTCCTCTCACTCTCACTTGGTACAACCACATTTGGTGAATCAACCCTAGAGTAATCACCATACAACCTATCCTTGGTATCCCTTGCCAACTCAACCATTTCATCAGCCACTTCATCCCCAGGAATTTCAGAAAAAGAAAACTTCAAAAACCTCATTTTCTTCCTTGGATCAAGAACCACAGCCACATACAAAAGCTGATTAATTTTATCCCTTTTCCCCCAATACTTCTCAAATTTAGCTTCCATTTTAGTTGCCATGTTTTTCAAGAGATGATTTTGAGATTTAATTAAATGAGCAATATTCTCTTGAATCACAAACATCTCATCAAAGAAGGTATTTGAAGTAACATACAAAGAACCGGAGAACTTTTTTGTTGCATTGTAAAAAAGTTTCAAGAAACTCACAAATGTCCTACAATTTTGAAAATCAACCCCACAAGGAGATCCCAAACCACCACTATTTTCCTTGTTCAAAAAGTATGAAGAATAGCTATCATCCTCAAAGTCCATTCTTAAGAACTCTTTCTCAAAAGCAGTATCTAACATGAGATAGGTAGAGTTCCACCTAGTAGGTACATCTAGACTTAGTAAACTCTTGGATTCAATACCTAATCTCTCCACAAAACTCCTAAAAGTTTGATTTCTATTTGGTGAGGACTTCGCATACCTCACTGCTTCACGCACCCTAGCAATGGACGCATCAATTTCTTTTAAACCATCTCCCACAATCAGATTTAGGATATGTGCACAATACCTCATGTGCAAGAACTCATGTTCTAAAACAGTCCCCTTCCAATCTTTAGTTACTGTTTGTAAAAATTTAATGGCAGTACCATTAGAGGTAGAATTATCCACTGTCAAGGTGAATATGCCATCAACACGCCACTCACGCAAACACATCTCAATCTTTCTTCCTATAGTCTCCCCCCTATGGTCTTCCACTTGACAAAAATTCAGAATTCTCTTATGCAAGTTCCAATCATCATCAATAAAATGACTTGCGAGGGACATATAATTTAGATTTTAAATACTAGTCCATGTGTCCGTAGTAAGGCACACCCTACGACCTTTCAAGGCTTCCCTTAGTTTCTCTCTCTCAACACCGTAAATGCCAATCACATCCCTAGCCATAGTTTGACGAGATGGGATATCCCTAATTTGCAACTTTGGTTGTAAGGTTGTTGAATATCTTTGAAACCCATACCCTTCAACAAACCTAAAAGGCAACTCATCTATTATAATCATTTCAGCAAGTGCCTTCCTAGAAGCCTTAATAGTAAAGGCTGTTGGTACAAGCTGAAACCCTTCCTCCCCATTCATTTTGGGTTCAAATGTTAAGCTTTGTTGCCCTGTAAGTGAAGCTCTATTAGGGTTCTTAACACAGTTTGGTGTATGATTCAATAAATTGGTAGTAACATGACCCTTACTATTAGCACGGTAAGTTTTTTGGCAATAATGGCAAACGGCCTTAAATTGACTATCACTAATCTTTATTTTTTCAAAATGATCCCAAGCGGTAGACTTTTTCCTATTATTACCACAATTAGCAGCTATCTCACTCACCTTGGTTTTATCATTAGGTTTAGGTGGAAGTGCCTTAGCATTAGTTGGAGTGGCAACAGGTTCAGCTTGGATAGCAGGTCTAGCTTGGGCAGCGGGTGTTGTTTGGGAAGGGGGAGCATCACTAGAGGTTTCCATAACCTAAAGACATCAAATTTAAGCATTAGCAAACAACCATAAAAAAACTAATCCTAAGAAAGATCATTGTAGTTGACCTCTTAAAGGGCAAAGTCACATACACTGGAGCTTTGTAGAATATGAAATATCATTATCCATAAGTATCGACTTCACAAGTACTGATTTCGTTTAACAATTAGAGTTTTGTATCAAGGTAAATTACATGGCACTTCATGATTTCATTTAAATTACAAGTATGTATGTTTAAGAGTCAAGACAAAACTAAGAATTGACAAAACTAAAGACATCAAATTTAAGCATTAGCAAACAACCATAAAAAAACTAATCCTAAGAAAGATCATTGTAGTTGACCTCTTGAAGGGCAAAGTCACATACATTGGAGCTTTGTAGAATAAGAGATATCATTATGCATAAGTATTGACTTCACAAGTACTGATTTCATTTAACAGTCAGAGTTCTGTATCAAGGTAAATTACATGGCACTTCATGATTTCATTTAAATTACAAGTATGTATGTTTAAGAGTCAAAAACTAAGAACTGACAAAACTAAAGACATCAAATTTAAGCATTAGCAAACAACCATAAAAAAAACTAATCCTAAGAAAGATCATTGTAGTTGACCTCTTGAAAGGCAAAGTCACATACATTGGAGCTTTGTAGAATAAGAAATATCATTATGCATAAGTATTGACTTCACAAGTACTGATTTCATTTAACAGTCAGAGTTCTGTATCAAGGTAAATTACATGGCACTTCATGATTTCATTTAAATTACAAGTATGTATGTTTAAGAGTCAAGACAACACAAAGAACTGATATAACTATAAGCATTTGAAAGAAATTTTCCTTGGCAAAAGTTCTTATATCCATAAACAATAAAGATAAGAGGGACAGGATGTAACTATAGATCGAAATACCTATGAGCTCCTTCAGCACAATAACCGAGCAACCTCACTAAATTCTTATGCCGAACATGTCCAATTGCTTCAACTTCAACCTTAAACTCCTTCTCAGCTTGTCCTCTAAAGCAAAAAAAAAAAAAAAAATTACCCCAATTAAGCTTTCTCTGCCATAACCCCCACAACACAAAGCACATGAACAAGATCCCTTCAGTTGGTTTTCATAAAATGATAAACCCATATCACAAACACAAAATACAGAAAAAGATGGATGAAAAGGGAAATTTTTTTTACTTGATCTAAGACTAGGAAGCCGAGACTGAGAGGCTGAGAAGACTCACGGAGTGAAGAAACTAGAAAGATTTTGAATTTTTGATGTAGAGGAGTAAAGAACTTGGTTTGTTTCAAAATAAAAAAGAGAGATTTTGAAATCACTAGAGACTAGAGAGCAAAGAGAAAGGTGAGAACTCAGAGAAGACCAAATTATAAGAGAGAGAGATGAGGGTTGAGATTTAATTGTTAGCCGAGTAGATAAAGGAAATTTGATTTGGTTTTTGATTTGAAGTGTAGCCGAGACTCGGGCATGGGGAAGTGATTCATGACCATGGTAGAGTCTTGAAACCCTAAACCATGAATCATGACCATGGGCATGGGAAAGTGAAAAATTTCCATCTGATTTGAAGTGTAGCCGTTCCATATCTTCAGTCTGAAGTGTAGCCGTTTCAGCAGAAGATTTTCTTTGAGTGGAAATAGTGTGATATGAGCTTTTCTATGCGTGGAAACTGTGGGAACAAGTGGTTTTAGGGATGGATATTACTCAGTGGTTTAGCCTTTTAGTCCCATCACTCTTGCAGTCTTGCCGTGTAGCACTAAACAAATCATCTTTTAGTCCAATCATTCCATTTCCCCATTTAGAGTTTCAGACTTCACGGGTTGTACAACATATATAATTTTATTTTTTTATTTTTATCTTAAACCATCAGTTGGGTTAGACTCTGCGGGTTTTTAACCCATTAACTCGCCACCCGAACCGATTCTTCGGGTTTTATTAGAGAGGGAACCGAAACTAACCCACCATGGACTTTGGGTCCACCTGCTGGGCCTCGGGCGGTTTGGTTGGGTCTTTTACCGCTGGACAGCCCTAAGTACCATCTTAAATGTGCGATGGTACTGTAGCGCTATGCCAAAACAAATTAGTATATTTTAATCCTTTTATTTTTTCTCTCTCCTCTGTGTCAAAATTTCTTTCTTTCTCAGCATCTCTCAGTATTTCAGCTCCTTCTCTCTCTCTGACTTCTCTCATCTCTCTCTTTGTGCTGGTGTTTGAGGTAGAAGACATTGGAGTAGCCGGTGGCGGCGGAGGGCATGAGTTTGGTATCAAGGAGCTTGAGGATTTCGTTGTAGATGTTGGAGAGCTCTGACTTGATCCTGGTCAAAAAGCGCCGCCGAAGTGGAAATTGACTAAAGCGATCTGGGTTGCGCCGCTGAAGTGGAGATTGACTAAAGGAAAAGGTCTGGTTTTTTTTTTTTTTTTTTTTTTTTTTTTTTTTTGCCTCTGTTGGGACCGATGGCTAAAGGAAGAGGTGGGTATGGCTGAATTGGGTATGGGTATGGTTATAGAAAAATTAACTAAAATAGTCCAATTAAAACTATAAATCCATATTTTAACTATGTCTAATATATCCATCTATAGCCCAAATATGAAATATCTATCCAATAATAATAATAACCATTTTTTTATAAAAAGAAAATTAAAAGCATCATATTGTCTTTCCAGGTTCCACTTTCCAATGTTCACGTGACCAGCTGTCTAGCTCACATTCATAAACCTAAAAAAGCACTAGAAACAAAAGTGAATGAAATTAAAGGAAGAGATAAAAAAAGCAATACAAACAAAAGCAGATGAAGAAAGAATTGTGATGTTATATCCACAATATTTTTCACAATATTTTTACAAGAATCACATCAAAATCTTATGTGGAAAATTGTTACTAGTTCTAATTTGAACCCACCACTGAAATTATTTTTTTACTCACCAATATTAGCTAATAACAATCTATTACTTAAAATTTATTGTGAAAATATTGTGGTAGTATTTCTTAATTGTCATTTCTTAATATTAAATACCACACGTTTGAATTAAAAAAAAAAAAAAAACCACACAATTACATAACAAAAATAATAATAAAACTATGGGATAAAGACCACCACACATTTTCATACGAACCCAATTTATTACTCAACTCTAAACCTCACATACACTTCACAGTTATCACATTCACATATTCAGTTCACATCAGAGAAAAGAAAAGAGAGAAAGAAGAATCTGAAGCGCCGTAGATTGAAGGCCAGCGGAGATCGGCGTTCACCAACACTACCTCGTCCGCTTCCCCACCGTTGTTCGTCCTCCTCCCCACCACTAGATTGGGTCAGATCGGCTTCTTCTTCTTCTTCTTCTTTTTTTTTTTTTCTTCATATTTGCTTGTTCTGATTCAACTTTATTGTAAGAATTGGATTTTGTTTTGTGTTTTGTGTTTGGATTATTTGAGACGGTCTTTTAGAGTGAAGCAAAGTCAGATCGGCTTGTTCTTCCCAACAGTTGTGTCTCTTTTTCTTTTTTTTAGGTTTAGATTCAAAGGGAACCGTGAGAAGCGGTTTGATTACGGTTCTCAGAACCGTGCAGTTGAACCGCGGTTCGAACGGTTCCCTACTTTTTTGGCATAGACCGGTTCTTAAGCTTAAAGAACCGTGTTCACGGTTTTTTCGGTTGGACTGTACGGTCCGTTCCAGGTTTCAAAACCTTGTATATATGTAGTGAAATTTGATACTAAGGCTACTGAATTGCTCAGAAAAATGGCATTTTTTGAATTTGTGACAAAGTTATATGAGTCTTTTGGCTAAATATTGTTCAAATCATATAGGCTATACATGTGTAGTAAAATTCGGTACCAAGACACAAATTTGCAAGAAAGAGGAGAGAGAATATTGATAAAGAAAAATAAAAGGATAGATGAGACAAAGGACAGAAGAGAGCAACCAATTTTTAGGAAGAAATAACATGATGTGAAATAGAGAGAATAGAAACTTCTATGAGTCTTTTAGCTAAATATTACTTAAATTATTGGGTAAATTGCAAATTAGATTTTACGTTCTGAAGTTTTAGAATTTGGATTTTATCCCCTGAAACTTGGGGTGTTTAGATTTTACACCTTGACATTTCAGAACTTGGATTTTACACCCTAAAGTTTAGGGTTGTTTTACACTCCCAAATTCTGAAACTTTAGAATGTAAACTCCAAACACCCCAAAATTTTAGGGAGTAAAATCCAAACACTTCTAAAATATAGGGGGTAAAATCCAAATTCTGAAACGTCAGGGTGTAAAATCCAAACATTACCAAACGTCAGGGGGTAAAATCTAAATTCTGAAACTTCAGGGTGTAAAATCCAATTACTTCCAAACTTTAGGGGTGTAATTTGCAATTTACCCAAATTATTTATAGGCTATATATATGTGTTGTGAAATTCATTACAAATGCCCAAATTTGCAAAAAAAGGAGAGACAATATTGATAGAGAATAATGGGACATAGGACAAGAAGAGAGCACAACCAATTTTCAGGAAGAAATAAAAATATTCGAAATAAAGGGAATAAGGGGACAGATGGTATAGAAGAGAGCCTATTTCAGGAAGAAAGAACAATATGTGCCTAAATATTGATAGAGAGAATAATGATACATATAGAGTCTTTCGGCTAAATATTGACAAGCCAATTTTTAGGAAGAAATAACAATATGTGGCTAAATATTGATAGAGTGAATGAGAGGACAAATGAGAGTCTTTTGGCTAAATATTGATAGAGAGAATAAAGGAACATGGGACAAAGGACAAAAGAATTGATAGAGAGAATAATGGGACATATAGGAGTCTTTTGGCTAAATATTGATAAGCCAATTTTCAAGAAGAAATAACAATATGTTGCTAAATATTGATAGAGAGAATGAAGGGATAGATGGAAGTTTTTTGGCTAAATATTGGTAGATCATAAGGGGACAGATGGGACAATAAACAAAAAGAGAGCTTACTACTGTAAGGGATTAAACATCTTCTCTTTAGAGGAGAAGTGTTAGTTTAAGAATTAACCACTAGACTATTCCTCACTTTTTTGTTATTATTGGAAGCTCAGATTATTTGATCTAAAAAAATTTAGATATTTCCCCCCCAAAAAAAAAAGTATATATATATATATATATATTTGTCAAAGGATAATTTTGACAACGAGAACGATGAATTTGAACTTTAAACATCTTAGTTGGAAAAATTAGAAATTGCCAATTATCAAATATCAATAAAAAAATTTTGTTTTAATTTTTATTCTTATTGATATATTGATAGATTTTTATTGCAATTAATCATCTTTAAAAATAATTTTTTTAAATTGAAATTATTTGTTTGTTTATGCAATTATGACATGGACTTAAAGAATTAAATTTTTTTATATATCTCTCATGTAATATGTTTGAAATTTTTTTAAATTTTGGTGGATACTTTTTTAATAAAGGTTAATAACTTTTATAAATTGATTTCATTTTTTTTTTTTTGGTATTTATTAAATGTTAAATCTTGATTTGACCTCAAAACCTTGAACATATCTATTTTACAGTTCTTTAAACAAGCTATTTTCTAAACCTTTCTTACCATTAGCATTCACAACCAATAAAGTTATGAACGAAATCGTATAATATTCTTTTTGAGAATAAATTTAGTATGACTTTATTCAACTTCTAAAAAATCTGATATAGTTAAACGATAAATATCTAATGGAACAAACTTCATCCATACTAACAACGAAATAAAAAAGTTTTTCTTTTCTAACTAAGACATGAGCTACAACATTACCAAGTCTACCTATATGAGAGAGAATGATTCTGAAGAGAACCAACAATGAATCATATAGTATGAATATAAAACTAACCTAACTTTTCTTTTCTTCCTTAAACTTTAAATACCAAAATCATCTAACTATACAGGAATTCCAATTAAAAAAAAAAAAAGATTTGAAAAAAAAAGAAAAAAAAAGAAAGAGAATAAACTACATAGAAAATCTTAGATTATTAAAAAATGAAATAAAAACATAGCAAATAAAAGATATTTACTGTATTCATTATCTTTCCTGAGAGAAGCCTTTGGATTTTCATTTAGTTCATTCTCTTTCTTTCTTTTTGTCACATCTTTTCTAACTAAGACATGAGCTACAACATTACCAAGTTTGCCTATATGAGAGAGAATGATTCTGAAGAGAACCAACAATGAATCATATAATATGAATATAAAACTAACCTAACTTTTCTTTTCTTCCTTAAACTTTAAATACCAAAATCATCTAACTATACAGGAATTCCAATTAAAAAAAAATAAAAAAAAAAGATTTGAAAAAAATAAAAGAAAGAAAGAGAATAAACTACATAGAAAATCTTAGATTATTAAAAAATGAAATAAAAACATAGCAAATAAAAGATATTTACTGTATTCATTATCTTTCCTGAGAAAAGCCTTTGGATTTTCATTTAGTTCATTCTCTTTCTTTCTTTTTGTCACATCTTATAATTTTTATTGGAATTCTTGTATAGGTAGGTGATTTTGGTCTTTGAAGTTTATTGGGGAAAAGAAAAGTTGGATCAGTTTTGTATTCATATTATATGATTCATTGATAACTTTATTTGTTGTAAATACTAATTATGAAAAAGGTTTAAAAGATAGCTCATTTAAAGAACTGTAAATCAAATATATTCAAGATTTTGAGGTCAAATCAAGATTTAATATTAAATAAATAAATAAGCAAAAGTCAGTAACCTTTACTAAAAAAAATTCACTAAAATTTAAATAATTTTCATACATATTACATGAGTTTTTTATTTTTTTATTTTTTTCATAATAAACTTATTCCTTTAAGTACATGGAGTAATTGCATAAACGAACATGTGATTACAATTTTCAGAATATATATATATATATATATATATATAGAAGACTAATTACAATAAAAATCTATAAATATATTAATTAGAATAAAAATTAAAACAAAATTTCATTTATTTAATTGATACATTCTAACTAGAACTTTCTAATATTTCTAATGGAGATGTTCAAAATTCAAATCCACCATCCACATTGTCATAACTATCCTTTTTTTATTTTATTTATTATTATACTTAAATATATATAACGTTTTTAAGAATTAATTATTTTATCTTACAATACTAATCATAAAGTGAGGAGTAGTCTAGTAGTTGGTTCTTATACTTACACTTTATAGGCTACTGTTTTCTCAAATGCTAGAAAATATTGCTCAAATCCACATTTTCGAAGCTACTTTTGAGGAAGATGCTGAGACAGTAACAAATGCTCTTAAGGATGGAGGTTCAAACCATTCTGAGTTTGGTCATGTCATTAATGATTCTCTTGTCTTAGCTAGTGATTTTTGTTTCTGCAGTTTTTCTCATGTAAAATGATCAGGAAATTCAATTGCCCATTTTCTGCTTGCCAGAAAATCTAAGTTTGGTAATGAGCTACAGGTATGGATTGAATCCATTCCTGATGATATAGCTCCCCTTGTATCTCGTGACTCTTTGTAGTTCCCTTTCTATTCAATAAAGCTGGCCTTTGGGTTTGGATTCTCAAAAAAAAAAAGAAAAAAAACGATTGCTTTCTCAAGTGCTAGAAAAATCTACGGGCCATGTAATAATCTGAATCCTTATTATTTTAAGATTAACTCTTTCACCGATGTTCATGAACATAAAAAATGTCAAACCTACAACTAATTTTTCATGAGTTTTGCCAAATAAATAGTTTAAAAAAAAAAAAAACTTACAAATTAATATGATAATAAATACGATTAGTTTACTTAAACAAATAATCAATGAATATTTGATTTACTTGTTTGTGAATGATAACACATTAGTTTGGTATTAAAATTACAAGGAAGAATCTCTTGAGGTGGCCCAAGATATTAGGTTTTATTTTATTTATTTATTTATTATTATTATTATTATTATTATTTTATAATTCAATAGTTTGAGAATGAAGATTTAAATTTTAGACATCTCCATTGTAAACACAAGGAGGTATATCAATTAAGTTACAAAACTCTTGGCAACCAAAATA
This sequence comes from Quercus ilex subsp. ballota, assembly GCA_032727855.1. Taxonomy (NCBI): domain Eukaryota; kingdom Viridiplantae; phylum Streptophyta; class Magnoliopsida; order Fagales; family Fagaceae; genus Quercus; species Quercus ilex. The sequence continues at coordinate 49,501,994 of CM064918.1, forward strand.
TTGGTTAAAGGTTTCAAACACAAAATCTCAATGAAGACTTAATAAGTTAATAACCACTAGGTCCTTAGGACTCATTGCAAACGTATTGATCTTATAATATCCCCCTTAGATAAAACTCATTTCCATCAAATTTATCAAATTCCACCCATTAAACAAGAGGACTTGCTCCTCTGCCCAACGTCTGTCATCCATAGTGAAAGGGAATGAAGTACCAAAATGCATCCAACAATACATCCAACAACCTATTTTATCTATTCTAACACATCACTTTACAATACATGCAACAACAAACGTTCTATTTTTTTTACCACTTCATTTAAGTATACTTTCTTTATTCTTTTTTTTTTTTATTCTTATTCTCTCCTCTTTCTCAATCTTCGTCTCCATCTCTTTCTCTTCTCTGCCACCCACATCTATTGCTACCATATCTTTCTCTTCTCTGATACTCATCCATTGCCACCAACCACCACAACCGGTTAAAAAAACATCAAACAAGAACCCGTAACTCACTGCCAGCCACCACCGCCATTACCACTAGAAAAATTAATAAATAAATAAATACACCATAAAACTTCAACCACAAACAAGCACCCAGCAACTTGCAACCCATTTCCAACCACCACCACCATCGGGTGAAAAAAATAAACTACAAAACTCATCACAACCACACCCACAATCGGCCACAAATCCCACCATAAAAAAAAAAAAAAATAAAAAAAAATAAATAAACCACATTCACAACCACAGCTAGCACCACCACTGTCCCCACCAAAAGACCCCTAAAACCCAACAAGCCACAGCTCATAAAACCCACAACCCACCAAACAATAATCTCCACCACAAACTCTACAACCTGCCAAATAGTAACCACTAGACCCACCAAATGGCAACCACAACCCACATCAGACCACCCATGGCCATAACTAGAACCACCATAACCCACAACACAACCAAGAGAGTGACAGAAGAGAGAAAATCTAAAATTGAGAGAAGAAAGAAAATCTGAGAGTGAGGAGAGATTAAAGAGAGACGTTGGGGAGAGAGAAGGAAATGATTTTTTAATTGAAGAAAGAGAGATAGTAGAATAAAAAATTGAGTTTTATTTTTAACTTGATGCTACAGTGAGTTGCTATAGATAGTAGCTTAGAGCATTCACAAAAAAAGGTGTTAAAATAGCTAAAAAGCTATTTTAACACCTCAAACCATAAAAATCAAGCTACATCAAAATTGCTATATCTATAAAGATTTAGCTTTTGACTATAGTAAACTACTATCTATAGCAGCTCACTGTGGCATCAAATTATAAAATAAAAAAAAAAATAAAAAAAAAAACTCGAAATTTTTTCTACTATCTCTCTTTCTTCAATTAAAAATTCAATTTCTTCTCCCTTCCCAATGTTTCTCTCTTTAATCTCTCCTCACTCTCAGATTTTCTCTCTTCTCCACTCTCTTGATTATGTTGTGGTTTATGGTGGTTCTGGTTGTGGCTGTGGGTGGTCTGATGTAGGTTGTGGGTTGTCATTTGGTGGGTTGTGGTTGCCTTTTGGTGGGTTGTCAAGGTTGTCGTGGTGATTATTATTTAATGGGTTGTGGGTTTTGTGAGTTGTGGCTTGCTGGGTTTTAGGGGTCTTTTAATGGGGATGGTGGTGGTGTTAGTGGTGGTGGCTGTGGTTGTGACTATGGTTTTGTTAGGGTTTTTTTTTTTTTTTTTTTTTTTTTTTTTTTTTTTTTTTTTGTGGTGGTGGTGGTGGTGGCAACTGGCAGTGGGTTGTAGGTTCTAGTTTGATGTTTATTTTTTAATCGGTGGTGGTGGTTGGTGGCAGTGGGTGGGTGGCAGAGAAGAAAAAAAGATGGTGAAAGTAGGTATGGGTGGTAGAGAAAAGAAAGAGATGGAGTAGAAGATAGAAAAAGAAGAGAGAATAAGAATTTAAAAAAAAAAAGAAGAAGAATAAAGTAAGTACATTTAAATGAAGTGTTAAAAAATTATAATCTTTGATGTTGGATGTATTGTAAAGTGGTGTGTTAAAATAGATAAAGTATGTTTTTAAGGTGCTAAAAGCTAAATTTTTTACTTATTTGCTATGAATGCTCTTATTGTAGCTAAAAGCTAAAAAATTTTAGATATAGCAATTTTTGATGTAGCTTGATTTTTATGGTTTGAGGTTTGTGCATAGCTTTTTATTTTTATTTTTTACCTTTGTTGTGAATGCTCTAAATAGATAAAGCATGTTTTTAAGGGCTTATTGCGGCGGTTCAAAGCGCCGTTATAGGTCCTCAATTGAATTTATTTTATTTTATTTTTTCGGGTCGGGCTTATTGTGACAGTTTCAAGTGCCGCTATAAGTCTTGTATCCAACACACACACACACACACACACACACACATATATATATATATATATATATTTGGGTTGGGCTATTGTGGTGCTTGTGAAGCGTCACTATAGGCCCTTGTAAGACTAGGACCTATAGTAGCGTTTCTAAACGCCGCTATAGGTCACTTATTATTATTATTATTATATTTTAGGTTTGGCCTATTGTGGTACTTGTGAAGCGCCACCATAGGTCCTTGTAAGACTAGGACCTGTATGGGTGTTTATAAAATGTTGCTATAGGTCCCTCAATTTATTTATTTATTTTTTTGGGTTAGGCTATAGCAACATTTGAAAACGCCACTATGGGCCCTTGTAAGACCAAGGCCTGTAGTGGCGTTTTTAAAACGATGCTAAGAATGGCAATGGCTTGAGTTTGGGGCGGGTTTCTTTATAGCCGAACCCGCCCAGCCACCTATAACCCAAACCCACCTTGTTAACTAAACAAGTTTTTTTTTACTCCCATACCTGCCCCTATGGGCCCCCACGGGCTTCGCCTGCCATGCCCCTTTAGGGCCCAATCTAAAGTCCCTAAACCGGGTTCCAATTTATATATATATATATATATATATGTATGTAAATCAATATCATTTGACAACAAAATCACACAAATCTACAGTAATTTAATTTCACACAAATCTACAATAATTTAATTTCAGATTTCTCATTTTCCCTTTTAAAATCACAAACCTAAATACAAAAATCCTATATACGTAACCTTCAAAATACATTTGACAATGAAATAATACATAAAATCACAAACCCAAATATAGAAATCCTTAATACATAACCTTCAAAATAAATTTCACGATGAAATAATACATAAAAATCAAAAACCCAAATACAGAAATCTTAAATACATAACCCAAATACATTTAAAAAAAAAAAAAAAAAAACCTTCATTTGTCCTTTTACACCAACACAAAACAGCAACTGATCTACCCTTTACAACCCAAAAGCTACCACTGTTTCAACCCCTCCAAAACTCCAAAAACAAAACCACAACACACCTAGAAAACCCAACAAAAATCCCTCATTTTTCCAATCAAGGTGAGGTAAGGGAGGTAGGGAGGAGGGAGTGGCATCTGTGACGAGGTGGAGGAGTGAGCAGCACAGTAAGGGGGGTAGCGAGGATGGATCAGTAAAGTGGAGGAGGGACCGACGACAACAAGGTGGAGGAGGGTGGCGGTAGCAAGTGAGAGTGAGAGTGAGGGAGAGGGAGATAGCTGAGACTTAAGAGTGAGTGATGAGAATAAGAGATTAGGATTAGGGTTAGAGATAGTTTAGTATTTATAGTTAGGGTTTTTAAATTTTTTTAATATAATATATGTATACAGGTCAGGTTCGGGGCAGGTATGCATAATACTCGCACCCAACCCAAACCCGCCCCATTTGCTTTGTGGGTCGGGTATCTGCGGGTCAGGCAATTTTTGCTATCCCTAAATGCTGCTATATACCCTTCTAAATGCTACTATAGGCCCAGTGTTTTAAAACACCACTAGAGACCCTTGAAAATGCAGCTATAAATTTTATATTATAGCGTTTGCCATAAACGCCACTATAGGTACCTATAGTGGACCCTTTTTATAAACGCCACTATAGCCCTTGTTTTTTGTAGTGTGAAGAAATCTCATCCAATCTATTTTGTAGTGATGCATATAATCAACAATGTACTATTTAAACAATTCATGTGACTAAAACTAAAAGTACATGTAAATAGTTTTATCAATTCTCATGTAATGGGTTAGAAAATTTTTTTCAAACCAGTTTGGAGGTAAACCTTTTCCATTCCCAATTAAAATAATTTCATGCCATTCTACTTTTATCCTTAAATTCTGGATAATGTCTTTCTAATTTGCCTTTATTTATGTAATTATTTATTACAAATGATTATCTTATCTAAAAAACTATAATTATTTATCTGTTTATTACGGACATATGTCTGCATCCTAATGTGTCTAGTGCAATTGGACATTGGACACAAGCTCACTTATTATATAATCTTAGAAATTTAAAGGACTTAAACTGTATTCTATCCCTTGATGCAATTTTTAACTGCCTCGCTTTCCAGTTTCCACAACTGCAATTTTAACTTTTAAGACTTGGATTTTAGTTGTAAACGAACTTACATGGTACGTTCTCTTATGCTTCCATGTGTCGGCATGATCGTGAAGTTTCATACTAATTCATTAACTAAATTGATCCATTGGTTTGGCCGCTTATATTTATATTAATATATTCTAAAACTTATTATACTTGACCCATCTTACGAGAGCATTTGTATTTATTGGATATATCTTTCTTATCATACTTAAATTATGCATAAAAGAAATAATAATAATAATAATCTATATTAGTTTATGAATTACTTTTTGGTTTCATCTGTGGAGAGTTCAACTAACGTCTAAATTTATGGAGGGACGGACAGTAGACCAGCCTAAACCCAAAGAATTGCCCGAAGTATCTAATTCCAAACTGTAAAGTTGTAATTTACAACTATGTTTTATGTTCGCTTTATTCCATGACAAAAAGTGTTGTAATTTGCTTTAATTTTGTTCCTTGTATTTTGTGGGATTTTATTGTATTTGGTTTAGTATTAAGTTGGTGAAGACTCAAACTTAATTGAAGATCAATGCATTTCGCGACTAGCTTGCAAGAAGTTCGCAAGAAGGGTTTTCGAGAAAAGGGCATGTGAGAAGCATATGACTGGAAGCTGAAGAGTTGTGCCAGGCTGTCAGTTTCGCGAGTATTTCGTGGGTAAGGCATTCCCACTAAATACCCGCGAGACTCTCTGCCTAGAGGAATTTTAAGTGTGACTTTCTTACCTTTCACCCATACTATATATACCCTCATTACCCACAAAAGTGTAAGGAGACCATTCAGAGAGAAAAACACTAGATAGGTTTTCTATAACACACACACCCATCTTTTAAAGAGAGAGCTACTCACCCTTAGTGAGAAATCATTCTAGCTTCTTATCCTTCCCTCTCCCAGTGTCATACCTTGAGAGGAGAAATGTACCCAAACACAACCCACACCTATTCAGAGTGTAGAGAGTGTTTTGAAACTTGGGAAGCTTTGGGGATTTGCTAAAAGAAGCCGGTGAGGCTTGGCGGATGCAATCGGGTGTATTGCGGGATTCGGAAAGCTAGACAAGACACGGTTCCGAGAAGCCTTGTTGGAGTAGGAGCTTGGAGGGCTTAGGTATTTTGGGTAGATTAGGCTTGAAAGGTCTCTTGCTATTTGTGTATCCCAACTTATTGTCTAGTGGATCGATTTACCGCTTGGAGGGTGGCGAAGAGGTTTTTTGCCGCGTTCTTTGGTTTCCTCTTCGATAACACATCGTCATGTTATCTTGCGTTTGCATCTCTCTTCCCTAACTCTTGTGCTTTACTTTTATTGTTTGTTGTTCATGTTTATGCACTAGAGTATTATCGGTTGATTGCACTTCATTTACTCTTGTTTCCGCACTTAGATAAGTTAGAGTAAAAGCAATCTAGCCATAATTTTTTAATTGGGGGTCTAAACAGCTCTTGTGTTTTAACACAGAATCATGCTTTCAAAAACCAAACCTTAAAATATGTCTTCCAAATTTGTCATCATCATGTTCTTCTTAGTTTGAATGACATATTTATATTTTTACCATTTCTGAATTCTCATCTTTTATTAGGTCATTAGGAATCTACTTGAAGTGATTTGGACCATTTCACCAACATAACAAAATTAGATGATAATATTGATTTTAAAATGAGTGATACTAAGAGTATTGCATAAGTCTCATAAACTTGACTTTAAATACAACATAAAATAGTAATTAAAAATTTATATATTATGTTGTTGATTTGACACTAATCACATTACTATCTTCATTTACAAGCATTTTATAATAAAATTAATAATTTTATATTTTATATTTTCCTTATAACTTGTTTGGATGGATGGAGAGTAAAGGGGAGTAGAGTAGAGGGAGGGGAGTAAGTTAAATTACCTTGTTTGAATGTTTTTTAAGGGAGAAGGGGGAGGGATTTGGAGGGGTTTGGAGGGGTTCTAACTACTTCTTACCCCTCATTTTTAATTCTCCCAAATTGGAGAAAATTGAAGAGAGAGTAGAGTATAAAAATGATTGACCAAATGAATTACCGAATTTATTCTTACCATATTAACAAAATTACAAACTATGGAAATACTAATTATTCCTCTCCCCCTAACTTAATTTTAAAAACATCCAAAAAAGGTGGAGGATAACCATCCCCTCTACTCTCCTCTCCCTCCAAACTTCCAAACATAGCTTTAGGTGTCTGCCAACTTCATTCATTACTGAAATTCTCATATAACTCATGGGCAGCTAACATGCCACCCAACCGAAGGGATTTGTCCCTCAAGTTTTAAGTCTCTCTTTCCCCGCTATAATGATTTTCAACAAATCGAAAAACATATATGTTTTTGCAAATCATGCATCATTTTTTTCCATTTTCTTTTAATACGGACCTTCCTTTTTCATCAAAAGTTGCATGGTACCATTTTCTTTTTTCTTTATTTTTAGCAGATCTGTATTCATCATGTAAAGCAATTAAATCAAAATCAAATGCTATGTTTATAACAGTTAATTGACTATGAATAATGGGAGCAGCAAAATCAGAAATTTAATTTTTGAAAACCATTTTGCAGTAATAAGTATGTTAATTAGACAAAGCATATTAGTATCAAAAAGAATAATCTTTTGACCAGTACTAGCCCCATCGTTATGCTCACCATCTTGTTCATTATCAGAATTATTGTTTGAGTTGTTTTGATCACATTGTTTATCAATTTCCAAAAGTAATATTTCTTGTTTCAAACTAGTTTTTGTTAGGTTCTAAGGTCTTAGGATTTTATGTATTTAGAACTCTAATTTGTAATGTTGGCAAACCATGATCAAAACATTGTATTTAGTCTCATTTAAACTTGCTCAAAGTTGGTTTAATATTGTAAAGTTGGAATCGAGTGGCTGCAGAAGTACTTGGGACTTTTGGCCTGGCTCGATTGATCGAAGAATAGACTCGATCGATCGAAAATCGCACAGGTTGATTTTTCTGCAGAATTTCCAACTCAGCCCTACTTCATTAAAACGTTTAGGGTTTTATGTTTTTACCCTAGGTATATAAACTAAACCCTAGCCACGTTTTTGAAGGTTGTCCATATTGCTTTGTTGCTCATACATTGCTGTTTTGTGTGAATCTCTTGTGAGATCTTTGAGGAGCTTTCCTTTACACAAAATTTAGGGTTTTCATAGTAGAGATGATTTCAACATCTTGAAGATCATTACTGTTGCAACCATTGGAACTTAAAAGAAAAAGCAAGCGGGGAGCTTGTAGCTGATTGAGGAATTCAAGAAAGAAGTAGTCCGTGGATTTGGAGCCTGCGCGTGGTCGTGTCAGGAAGTTCTACTGGTGGGTAGCATTAGGAAGTCGAGCGGGGAGCTTGTAGTCCTTTTGTAAGAACTTCAATTCTTTCATAGTGAATTCTGTTATACCTTGAGGATCGGTGGGTCAAATCCTCCCCAGGTTTTTACCGTGTGGTTTCCTGGGTGATCATATCTTGTGTTATTTATTTTCCGCTGCTTTATATTCTTGATATGATTGTTTGGATTGTTTTAACCTAGAATTGCTTAATTTGACTAAGTAACAACTTGTCTAATTAATCTAGACTACGCAATCTGGTTGTTTAAGGGGTCTAAATTCCCATCAAGTGGTATCAGAGCAGGTAGCTCTTTTTGTTTGAGATTTTTAATCTCTGAGCTGATCCTTGACCCCTGTTGTCATGGATAATTTGAAGTGTCTTTCTGCTCATGCTTCTGCTAATTTTATTGATGCCTGTGATGTTTTGAATAAAAAGGACACTGTTGTTTCTGTTGATTTTTTTGATGCTTTTGAAACTCTTCGTAAGGAATTATCTAAATCTTTGAAAATTTCTAAGAAATTCAAAGAAGAGTTAAAATTGACTAATCTTGAAAAAGAGGAATTGCTTGTTAGATTAGATGAGTCTAATAAAAAGAACGATTTTTTGAGAAATCAAATTTCCTCTCAAGATGAGAAGATGAAAAGTTTGGAACAAAAGTTAGCTGAGGCTGAAGCTAAATTGGAAAATTTGTCTAATACCAAACTTGCTGATGATAACAGAATTGGTTCTGTTTCTCTTAAGCCTAAAACTGAGAAAGTTTATATCCCTCCTTTCAAGAGGAATAATAATGAAAAGGCTTATTTTGCTAAGTTAGACAAAGGTAAAAGTTCTGATGTTAACGTTGAAGTTTCTAAACCTAAGTCTGAACCTATTGTTAGAGAGCATAATAAATCTGTTTTTGTGCCTACTTGTCACCTTTGTGGTGTTGTTGGTCATATTAGACCAAATTGTTCTTTGTTGAGGCAAAAAACAAAATCTGAGAATAGATTTGTTGTTAGGAATACTGATGTTCCTATATTTGTTCCTGTTTGTCACTTTTGTGGTGTCTCCGGTCACATTCGTCCTAATTGTCATAAATTGAAATTTAAGCATTCTATGTTTCAATCTAGGATTTGTGATGATATTTCTCCTGCCATAAGTTCACATAAATTGTTTCATATTCTTTTAAAAAATTTGAGCTTGTTGGCTTGTGAAAGGAATTTGCAGGATTTCAGTCTCTCTCAGAAAATTGGTGTTATCTCTCAAATACACTCCACTTCTCATGGATTTTCACCTACAAAGCCGAAGAATCGTGCTATATGGGTGAGAAAAGATCCTTTAAGGTGAGTGTTGCTAACTTGTCCTTGATTTAATTCTTTCAATTAATTGTGGACATGTTTTGTTTTTGTTTTTGGTTGTTTTGTTTTTTAGGTTGTTTTGTTTTCTTTAAAAAAAAAATCCAAAAACATTGAAAAATTTTCAAAAAGACAAAAATATTTTATTTTGTGTCTTGTTTTATTTTTCTTGAGGATTACATGAGTTTTAATATCTCTCTTGATTTAGAACATGCTTGACATTGTGGAGAAACTTGAATAGTTTGTGCTAAGCTATTTTTGATTTTGTATGAGTATGTACTAGTTTGTACATGTACTCATGGGTTAATTAAGAAATTGATATTTCTTGTCTGTGTACCCTCTATAGCTTAGTTAAGCACTGTCATGCATTACTTTTGCATTGTTTATTTTGTAATATGTGCTTTTTGTTTTTGGTCATAAAGTTTGTTAAAACCAAAAAGATTTTTGTGTTTTGTATTATAGATCTTGGATTTATAATCAAGGTTGGCCACCTTATCTTTACATAACTAGTTTATGTACCTTGTTTAGCTTTGATGAGCTTATTTATTGCACTTTACTAGTTAAAGTTTTGTAGTGCATGTTGTGTGGGAAAGATGTTTATGGTATTTATCACTTTATCTTAATCTTGAAGTCACATGTTATTTGACTGTCGAACTTCATCCTTTTGAGAAAGGCATAAATAACCATCTCACCACTATTCACTAGCCAATCATGAACACCTTAGTGCATATCATAAGATTTTGTGCTCGAGAAAGTGTAGCACATGCACAAAAAGAACATAAGGTGTAGCCTCTTTAATTGCTTAATACTTAAAATTGGTGTGTATTATTAGGCTTGATGCCAATTCACTTAATTCAAACTGGTGTGTACTATTAGGCTTGATGCCATTTCACATAATATATTTCACATACTAAGGGGGCAAAAATATAAGAAACTTACATGATTGCAAGCTTTTGTTCTAGGAGATGTGGGAGTTATAGGATGTAACTCTTTAGGTGATAGTCTCTTTCAAATTCTATGTGATGAATTTTATAGACTTTGTGATTGATTGCTATTCACATATCACCTCACATGTATCTCAAGCTTTTGCTAGTTGCATACACTACACAAGTTACTCTTTGTTAAACTTGGTACATTATATTGTGTGTGATTTTGTTGTGGCCATCCAAAATTAAAAGTTCCCTGATTTTAATACAAAATGTGTTTCAAGTTTGAAAATTTTGAAAATATCTTGAGATTTGTGCTGAACATATTTGTTGCTTAAGAAAATTTCAATGGGAGAATGATTGAAACTTGTTTTGAGAAAATTGGGTTTAAAATTTTGGGTTTTTGAAAAAGCATTCCATCTCATACTCATGCATTTTGCTTTCATTGTTTAATGTTTTGAGGAGTTGTTTTTCAAAATTAGGTTTGTGTCTTTCAAAACTGTGTTTTTTTTCTCAAAATTTAGTGAGCCTCTGCCCATTTCGATCGATCCAGTCTGATTTTCGATCAATCAAAAAAAAGCTTTAATTTGTTTAAAAATGACTGTTTCATTCGATCAATCGAATGTATTTTTCGATCAATCGAAAGTCGCGAATCAGGTTTTTAAAAAAGGGTTTGTTCTTGATCCGAATTGGGGCTTTTGTGAAATTGAGTTGAATTTGATGAAATTGGCTTGTTGTTTGGATGTAATTAAGCATTATACTCTGTGAGTTGTGTTATGTGATGCTCAATTCTTCAATTTGTTTTAAAAATTCAACAAGTGGTTTTCAAATTTTTGGGGTTTCTGTTAGAAACTCTATGCTCAAACCAATTTTGTCAATTTGATCTCAATTGAACTTAATATTTTACTGCATTAGTACATGCATCATGGCATTGTATTTGTTCATGCATCATATAGATTTTTATTCTATATTGTTTTTGTGCTAATTTGTAGTCTGCCCTTGGTTTGTGTTTAAGATTCACATGCATTGCATTGATTTCTGTATCCATCTTGCAGTTTTGCAGTCATATCTCTTATTGTTGTCACACATAGCATGCATACACTTTGCTAAATTGGGTACTCAACTTGATTTAAAAATTGATTGATTAATTTTTAAGTTATGTACTTTCTAGTATATGCTATTTCTTATGTGTGAATTGTAGAAAATATTTTTCTTAAGAGATATGATGGATAATCAGTGTGCAAATATTTTCTCTGCTTATGCAACTGTTTATGGGTCACATAGTGCCATGTTTGCATTTTATTGAAAGAGAGAATATTTTTTCTTCATGTGTATCCTCACCTTAATTTTTAACTTTGGTTTGTGTGTTTTTAACTTTGGTCCTGCTGGTGAGGATGTTCCTGATCCTGTTGGTGATGCTGCTGCTGCTGCTGATTTACCCCCCTCCTTTATTTTTCCCCAAAACTGTTTTTCTCAAAACTTGTTTTGTTTTTCCTATTTTTATAGGGGGAGAAAAGTTTTTTTTTTTCACCTGTGTTGTTCATAGGGGGAGCTGTCTCTATTTTCTATAGAGTTGGATTGTTCTGTATCCCCTTGATTCTCTATTTTCTCTTATCCTTTATTGCGTATGTTGACTGTTTACTCTTTGTATGAGTTGTCTTTGTCAATACGTGACAAAAAGGGGGAGAAATTATTGATTTATGGGAATCATGTTGATATGTGTGGAAAATACAAAGATATTCATGTTAGGGGGAGTAACATTGATTGATATACATGTTATTTTTTATTGATTCTTGTTGCTTTGTGATTCACGCGTATTGATTTATATTTTTGAGTTGATCATTCATATATGTCTTTATTTTGAATTGTGTGAATCTTACAAGAATGTTATACCTGTTGTTTTACTCTTTTCTGTCACACATGCGTTTATGCATTTTGTTTAGTGTTTCAGGAAATATACAGGTTGATTCAATTGAGCTGCTGTCTACACTTGCAACTGATGGATAGTAGTTAGGTTGGATTTGTTGTTATGAGCATTTTTTTGTAATGGGCTGTTTACTTGTAAACTTTGAGCTTTTAATTTGTGTTTTGTCACGGATTGCCAAAGGGGGAGTTTATTAGGTTCTAAGGTCTTAGGATTTTATGTATTTAGAACTCTAATTTGTAATGTTGGCAAACCATGATCAAAACATTGTATTTAGTCTCATTTAGACTTGCTCAAAGTTGGTTTAATATTGTAAAGTTGGAATCGAGTGGCTGCAGAAGTACTTGGGACTTTTGGCCTGGCTCGATTGATCGAAGAATAGACTCGATCGATCGAAAATCGCACAGGTTGATTTTTCTGCAGAATTTCCAACTCAGCCCTACTTCATTAAAACGTTTAGGGTTTTATGTTTTTACCCTAGGTATATAAACTAAACCCTAGCCAAGTTTTTGAAGGTTGTCCATATTACTTTGTTGCTCATACATTGCTGTTTTGTGTGAATCTCTTGTGAGATCTTTGAGGAGCTTTCCTTTACACAAAATTTAGGGTTTTCATGGTAGAGATGATTTCAACATCTTGAAGATCATTACTGTTGCAACCATTGGAACTTAAAAGAAAAAGCAAGCGGGGAGCTTGTAGCTGATTGAGGAATTCAAGAAGTAGTCCGTGGATTCGGAGCCTGCGCGTGGTCGTGTCAGGAAGTTCTACTGGTGGGTAGCATTAGGAAGTCGAGCGGGGAGCTTGTAGTCCTTTTGTAAGAACTTCAATTCTTTCATAGTGAATTCTGTTATGCCTTGAGGATCGGTGGGTCAAATCCTCCCCAGGTTTTTACCATGTGGTTTCCTGGGTGATCATATCTTGTGTTATTTATTTTCCGCTGCTTTATATTCTTGATATGATTGTTTGGATTGTTTTAACCTAGAATTGCTTAATTTGACTAAGTAACAACTTGTCTAATTAATCTAGGCTACGCAATCTGGTTGTTTAAGGGGTCTAAATTCCCATCAGTTTTATTAAATCTTATCTCTTTTAATTCATTTTAAAAATATTATTATCAAAATAAACACTTACAGGAAATAGTGGTAGAAACAAGTATTCCTAAGCAAGAAAGAAGAAAGATTACAAGAGTAGATAGCTGAGAAAGTAACGGAGAATATGAAAGCTAAAAATTAAGCTCTAATTACAAATGAAGAGAAACAATCCTTTTATAGGTAGAAACAAGCACTATTTGAATAGTGGGGAGTAGCAGGAATCACAGATGAATAGTAACCAATAAATTTAACTTTTTTACTATTCATTTCACCAGGGTAGATCCATTGAAGGCAAGGAGAACAACATAAATGAATAGTCATGTCTGGTGGATTTAGCTAAGGTTTGATTCCCTACTTCAACCCCATGATTGCAAGATTGCTATTGTTGGCACATACTGACAAAATTGCTGAAGTCATTACTACTATCACCAAACATGACACTATTCATCTACAGTATTCCCTTTGCTTTCGGTGGATCTACCTTGGTGAAATGAATGTAAAAAAAATTGAAATTTACTATTTACTATTCATATGTGATTCTTGTTGCTCCCCGCTTTTCAAATAGTGCATATTTTCGCTTATAAAAGGACTGCTTCTCTTCATTTGTAGCTTTCATATTCCCGATGGACCCACAGAATGCTGAAGATTTCCCCATTGCTGAGCCTATTGCTTAAACATCTATTTATCCAGTTACTCATGCAACTATGCCTCAACTTGCTTCCTCTTCTAGTAAGTCTGCTAAGTCCAAAAAGAAGTTTGTTTACAACAGACTTAAGAAAAAAATATTTGATTTCCCTGTTAAAGCAATCCCTTCGGGACGATGAAGATGATTTAGATAATGAGTCCAAGGCATTCCCTGAAGCCTCTGTTGCTAATGATGATAATCCTTACAATCCTTATGATGAATCTCTGTTTAGACATGACCCAATTGTTACTCCAGATTTAGCTGAGGTCTGATTCCCTGCTTTAACCCCATGATTGCAAGATTACTGTCGGTACATAGCTAGAGAAGTAAGAAGCAAAGATTATAGGAGTAGACAGTGGGGAAGTAAGGGGGAGTAAGGGAAAATAAGAAAGCTAAAAATTAAGCTTTGATTACAAATGAAGAGAAGCAGACCTCTTATAAGTAGAAACAAGCACTCTTTGAGTAGTGGGGAGCACTAGGAATCAAGGATTAATAGTAAACAGTAAGTTGACTTTTTTACTATTCATTTCACCAATGTAGATCCACCGAAAGTAGGGGGAATACTGTAGTGTAATGTTTGGTGACAGTAGTAATGACTTAAGCAATTTTTTCGGTATGTGCCGGCGGTAGCAATCTTGCAATCATTGGGTTAAATCAGGAAATCAAACTCTAGCTAAATTCGGAGTAACAATTGGGTCATGTAATAATTCGAAAATCACACGCGCTCCGCATATGCAATGAGGCTCTTTTATTTTATTTTATATTTTAATGTTATTTTTAAATTTGAATTTATCTATTGTTATTAGTGAGGTTACACAGAAAGAGATTTTTAAGAAACTAAAATTTAGGATTTAAAAATGAGTAAACTACTAGATTTAGTGTGTGCTAGTTTTTAGGAAAAAAAAAATGTATAAAATGTGCGTAAAATATATTTAAATAGAGAGTGTGCTAATTTTAGAAAAAAAATTTCTCTAGTATTTTTTTTTTTTGGAATTTTGTTGAATTAAAATTTTAACCCTATTTTTTATTTTTTAAGAATAAGAATTATCTAATTAGATTAAGGGTATTTTTAACATTTTATGAAGCCATAACTAATTTTCTGAATCCTCTTAATATATATAGCCTCATCACACACGTTCTGCATGTGTGATAAGGCTCTCTTTTTTTTTTCTTTTTTTTTTCTTTTGAGTTTAATGTAATTTTTTAATTTGAATTTATATATTGTTAGTGAGATTACACAAGAAAGAATTTTTAAGAAACTTAAAATTTATGATTTGAAATAAAGTAAACTGCTGGGTTTAGTGTGTGTGCTAGTTTTTAGAAAAAAATGTATCAAATGTGCGTGAAATATATTTGATAGGCCAAGAATGTATTGACCCCTTAGGGTAAATTAACCAATTAATTAGGTCAATTAACATGCAATACGCATGGTCGCACAAAAAAAACCATCAACTAAGTTAAATGCAGCGGAAAAATTAATTTGACACGGTAATTTGTTTACGAATGGAAAAAACCTCCAAGGCAAAAAACCCCACCAAGTGAATTTAAGGTCACCACTCCCGAGAATCCACTATTATAAAAAACAAACAATTACAAGTAAAGGAATCCCAATACCTTATACCAACGTACAGTTGAAACCTTACCCCAATACACAATTGGATTTGTAATGTAGTGACACTCTCTCCTTTCAATGCATAGGTCCCAATACATGACTAACCAATCGATGCATGGATTCAAGTACATGACTAACACTCCAACCTGAGAAGGATATTGGCTGCAAATTTCTTCAGTTCATCCACACGATGAAGATCAAGAAGCTCCTTGGTCACAAAACCCTACGGCGTACAAACGCAGCAGCTTCTTCAAGAGAAAGATGAACTATGGCAAACTGTCTCCGGTCACAATATGCTTGCAACAACAAGTGCAACCCTTCATGACGGCCCTTAAAATAATCCTTATATATGTTTAGGGTTGTGAGAAAAGAAAACCTAAAAACATAGCTTCGATATGCTTGAATAACAGTTCTGAAAAACTGATTTTCGTAATTCTCTATAGATATAGTTGTCGAGCTTCACATTTTAAATCTCGATAGATATATCTGTCGAGCTATTTGTTGAGCTTTAAAACACAACACTTCTTCACTTGATTCTTGGACAAATTTGCATGACTTCAATATTTGAACTTTAACTTTTGTTCCTTGAAGTATTAAACACATCCTAGATCTACCCAATTATAAGTAAAGTGCGTTTTGTCAAAGGATTAGCCAATTCTAAATGATATATGTTCTTAACATGATCCATATATGTCCTAACAATATTTAAATAGAGAGTGCTAATTTTTAGGGAAAAAGTTTCTCTGGTAGTTTTTTTTTTTTTTTAATTTAAATTTTGTTGAATTACAATTTTAACCCCATTTTTTATTTTTTAATAATAAGGATTATCCAATTAGATTAGGGGTATTTTTGACATTTTCTGAAACCATAACTAGCTTTTTGAATTCTCTTTATGTGTGTGTGTGTGTGTGTGTGTGGTGGATGACCTTCAAAGACGAAATTCAAATTCTCATTCTCACATTTCTTTGAAATTACATTATGGGTCCGATTGATTTCCTACCTTTTCAAGTTACACTTTATAGCTGTAGATAGTTTTGCTCGATTTCCCATGAAATTGTCAAACACACGTTCGTTGAGACGATGTATCTGAACTTTACACTTTACAACCCATAAGCACTTGGGAACATGTAAATGATCATGAAATGCGAAAAAGTCTATATAGTCTGTTAATCGAATATAAGCAACAAATTAGACTTAATTAGATAACACAATTTTTTGGGTTGTAAAACGGTTTGCTAGGAGCTTCGATTTGTAAGAGAGCTATTGATCTTGACCTTTTTTGAAACATTTTGTTTTGAAAGACCAAAAAAAAAATACGCCATTATGTAAATAATTCCTCAATTTCATTTTCAATTATGGTGATACTTTAGTTATGATCAAATCTTTAAAGAAAACAAGAAAAAAAAAAACAACAAAAAAACAATTGAAGCACACATTCAAACCTTGTTTTAATAAATTGTTAGTGTATTTAGCACTACTCTTCTAAATTGGGTTAAGTAATGTGTTTGAGTTTAGTGAGAAAGTGTTATTCAGTGTGTGTATTTTAACAATTAGTTTGTTTATTAAAAAAAAAAAAACACATTTCTTCTATTACCAAATGGCAATAAATAACCAAACTCACAAGATTCACTTAACAACAGCTATGTTGTTGTAACTTGTAAGTGGAATTAAGCCACTAATTAGACATGTTTTCCTGGAAAGTTAACAGAATTAGAGAGAGAAATCAAGAAAGAGATTTGGAAAATATCTGAATTGTGTTGAATATCTTAATCTAACCTCTAACTTTGTTTATATACACACTAATTCCAGAACTAACAAACTAAATTTTGTTGGTTACATCACATGTGAACACAAGTGTACTGCACATGTGTGAAAATATTTAATACACTAAACTACTTATAGCATTACAGATTTCTATTGTTTTACAAACACTTGAGTCGTTTAACTCTTGACTTAATTTTCTTGACTTGCATACCTTCTAATTTTCTTGCTTCTAAACTTCTTTTCCTTTACTGCTCTGAATTTTGTAACTTTGACACTCCCCCTCAAGATGAGAACTAGAACTGTGTATGTTAATGATGCTCATCTTGGAAAGTAAAGAGAATAGCTGTTGAGAACTAAGGGCTTTGGTAAACAGGTTTGCTAGTTGAGAATGAGTTGGTGTGAAACAATCTGATGGTGTTATCTTGCACTCTATCTTTGACCACATGACAATCTACTTCAATATGTTTAGTTCTCTCATGAAACACAAGATTCTCACCTATGTGCATTGCTGCTTGATTATCATAGAATAGCAACCCTGGTAAAGCCATCAACCAAACTACTTCTGATACAATGATTGCCATGGCCCTATATTCTACTTCTGCGGATGACCTTGACACTATAGACTGATTCTTGGACTTCCATGAGATTAAAAAATCTCCCAAGAAAATACAATAACCAGTAGTAAACCTTCTGGTATCAACACATGCTGCCCAATCTCCATCTATGAATGCTTTCAAGTGTAAGTCTAATTTGGAAGATAAGAAAATCTCTTTTATGTATTGCAATACTTTATATGATGCATCTAGATGTGTTTTTCTGGGTTTATCCATATATTGGCTAAGCTTATGAATTGTATATGTTATATCAGGTCTGATAATGGTGAGATACAACAATCTTCCAACCAGTCTTCTATACACACCAGGATTAGACAGGAGCTCACCTTGGAACTTACTTAACTCCAAATTCTACTCCACAGGAACCTTAAAAGTTTTGCAACCTATGAGTCCAGCATCTTGTAATACTTCCAAAGCATATTTCCTTTGACACAAGCTTATCCCTTGATCCAATATGGCCACTTCTAAACCAAGAAAGAATTTCAGATTCCCAAGGTCTTTTAGCTTGAACTGTTGATCTAAGAAAACCTTCAAATCATCAACTACTTGAAAATCAATGCTTGCTATAAGTATATCATCTACATAAACAAGTAATGCTATGAAAGAGCCTTTGTCACTCTGAATGAAGAGTGAATAGTCTAATTTGGACTGTTTGAAGCCACACTACAAAATGGTAGTAGAAAACTTAGAGTGCCATTGTCTTGATGCTTGCTTGAGTCCATACAAAGACTTGTTGAGCTTGCATACCAACTTCCCCTTATTGTGAAACCCCTGAGGCATTATTGACATCTAATTGTGTCAAATGCCAACCTCTCGTAGCAGAAATGGCAAGCAAAACTTTGACAGTAGCCATCTTAGCCACATGAGAAAAAGTTTTCGTGAAATCCAACCCCTCTTGTTGAGTGAACCCCTTAGCAACTAATCTTGCTTTGTACCTCTCTATGGTTACATCTAATTTGCGTTTAATTTTGTAAACCCACTTGCACCCAATGACCTTCTTGTTGGGAGGCAAAGTAGTGAAAGTCCAAGTATTGTTAGATTCTAAGGCTTTGATTGCAGCATCCATGGCCTCCTGCCATTTAGGATCATGAACGGCCTCATAATATGAAGTGGGCTCAATAGCATTGGTAATGAGGGAACAAAAATGTGTATAGGAAGGGGACAATTTTGAAGTACCAATATCTTATAAAGGATAAGGAGTACCTATCTTGTTGGATTGAGTGGACTAAGCAAACTTTTCACAAGAAGTACTGCACTTATAAGATTGCAAATAGGAAGGGGGTATAAACGCCCTTTATGACTTTTTTGTAGGAAAAGGAAGAGTGGGCAAAGGAACAACAGGTGGTGAAGTAGAAGGTGGCAAGATAGATTCAAGTTCTGCAAAATCATGAGTACCTACAGAATCAAGAGTAGTAGGTTTACTAGTGTCCACTACAAATTCAATAGAGAGAGATGGGGAATTTGTAGTGTGATCAGAAGTGAAAGGTAAGTCAAAATCAAAAGAGATTGAAGGTGTTGTGATAGGGGGAAAAAGGTGAGAAAAGGTAAGAGTAAAATGAGGTGACGTATGATTGGAAGAGATGAAAGGAAAGGTGGTTTCATGAAATACAACATCTCTGGATATGAAAACCCTTTTGGTAATTAGATTGAGTAACTTGCAACCTTTGACACCAAAAGGGTACTAAATGAAAACACAAGGGTCAGACCAATTTATACCTATTATGACTTAGAGTAGAAGTTGAACTAAAATCTAAGTTGAACTAAAATCTAAGTGCCATGGCTATACTCAAGATATGTTGATGTTTCCTCTCCACAACTTAATTTTGCTGTGGAGTGGCAACACGAGAATGTTGCTGAGTGATGCCATTTGCAGCAAAGAAGTCTTTCATGAAAAATTCATGAGCATTATTAGTCCTAAAATTTTTTATTCTCTTATTGAACTATGTGTAAATCATATTATAGAAAGATTGAAGAAAAGGTCTAGTTTCAGTTTTAGGTTTCATCAAATATAACCATGTAGATCTAGTTGCTTCATTTACAATGGTAAGAAAGTATCTAAAACCTTCTTGAGTGGACTAAACAAAAGGCCCCCATACATCATAATGAATGAGATCAAATGCATTTTGAGCTAAATGGTTAAACGAAGGAAAAGGAAGTCTCTTTTGCTTAGCAATAGTACAAACAATACGACCTTTATTACTATGAAAATCATGTACATCTAGAATGACAGATTGTAAAGCTAACAACTTATTATCGTAAACATGTCCAAGCCTAAGATACCATAAAATGGCTTAGAAACAATAAGAACATTGGAAGCAGAATTAACAAGGGAAGTAAGAACATATTGTAAGACTGAAGAAGAAGAATCAAGAATGAAATTGCAATATGATGAAGTCTACAGCAAGTATAGATCACTATGTAGCATACCCACTCCAATTGTTCTCCAACAAACAAGGTCCTGAATAAAATAGTAGGTAGAGAAAAAAACAAAACAACAAGAAAGTTATGGTGGTCCTTTCCCAACAACCTTGGGATCTTGGGCCTAGACCCCCAATTTACTTGTATTCTGAGGGAGTTAAACTATTGTTCTTGGTCCTAAACACCCTTGATCTTGGCTCAGCCGAGAGGATGGTTATATAGTTGAGCCCCTTACCCTAAAATTTGAACATGATTTCTTAATTCCCGAGTTATATTTTTCCTTCTATTTATAGCCTCCCCTTAGTGGGGTTGTCATGATAAGGGGATTTTCCCCATGTCAATGGGTTTATTTACCCCATATCCCTGACCTGATGGGACCCACTATTTACTGCTGATATGACTTTTTAGTAACTTGTGCCTATCGTCAGTTATTGCTTGGTGGGTGGATTCCCCCAAGGCATTATCTTTGATTCATGGCAAAATCTTAGGGTATTTGGTCTATATGTTCGGCCAGGCACATCTTAGCCCTACATTTGATGTGTTTAGCCAAATGGGCTGCATGGGCCAAGACTATTCAAAGCATAGGCCTGCAGCTCGGGGATAGGCTGATCTTCTTGGTACATACAATAGACCCCCACAATCCCATTCCCAGATCGTGGGAGTGGGACTGTGGTCACATCCTCAGCGCATAGGGGGTCATGCTTCATGTAATCGTTAATTTTTGGGGATGCCAAACATCAAGCAATAAATGCGCCAGATTTGACAACCTGCCCCTTTTGCAAGCACTAAACCAGCTGTCAAGATCAACGGTCAGGATTGCCTAAACGTTTAGTTACCGAGGCGTGCATGGTTCGAAGGGCGGGGTGGTTGGTAATTTTCTTGCCTAAAGCATTAATTACAATCCCTCTATAATTTACACCTGAGTTTCTCTAATTTACTTGCTAATCCTAAGCCTTCCTTCTCCTGAGAGTACTATCCTCCCGAGAACGTTTCTTCCTTTCTAAGTCCTTTAACCCTTACCTTCTTCACTTCCTAGATTTTGTAATGGGGTACGCCCACCTAGTTAACACTGATATTGTCACAGAGGCCTTTAAGGCCAAATATAATATCCCCCAAGACGTACTCATCAAGTACTATCCGAAGGGGGATATAGAGGATGAGAGGGTGACGAGGGTGATTTTTATCCCCTTAATGGCAATCTTAGAGGGTGGAGTTAGGTTTCCATTAGACCCCTTATTGCTAGGAACCCTTAGGTTTTACAATTTCAACCCGTGTCTGCCAAATTTTATAGGGTGGTCGGCTGCGTCAGCTTGTTAAATAGGTTGTACAACCTTAAGCTCACCTATCACGACATAAATATTTTGTACAGTTGTTATGGTAGCCTTGAAAATGGTTATTACCTCAAAGTCCAGGATCCTTGAATAAGGCTGATTTCCTACCGCCCGGATTCTAATAAGAATCCCCAAGGGGAGTTCATTAAGGTGAGCTGGAATTGGCTTGCCGATGAGCTTACTTGCTCGACCTCTCCTCGGAGGGTAGGTTGGTACTCCCACAGTTTTGTTTTGTTTTGTTTTTTTTTTAAATTGTCATGCTTCATATTTTGTTTTACTAACTACTGCTCCTTGGCTATTTTCGCAGATTCTAGGTACATAAGATAGAACTTCAACTTTGTTAAAGTTTGGGATCTGAACAAAATTCTATGCTCCAAGGTGTTAATTCATACCAACGAGCAACTCCGAGCTTCACATCTGATCATCAGCAGCACTCCCTCATACCGGATTTCAAGACCCAAGAGTTGCTTTTCGAGAAAAGCACCCCCTGTTAACATACATAGATGTATGGATAAAGGGGTTTCTTCTTGAAATTTTGAATTAACGAAGCTCTGGAAAGGGGCCTTTGTAGGAGAAGGGCAGATTCCCTGGAGCGTTTTGGCAACGATTTAGGAGATATAGTCTTCCAGGCGTAAATTTGACACATTCCTGTGAACAAATCTGAGGTAACTGAAGTAGACCAGACTATGGTCCAACGGAGGGACATCTAATTGACCAATTACATCCCCGAGATTCGAGCTCTTGAGGGACAGACACCTCCCCCCCAGCCCACCCTTCGGCCCTCGGCGGTGACTCCTACTCATGGACGAAAAAGGTAGAGGGTTGCCCATAGCCTAGGGGGCCAGGTTGGAGTTCAACCCAGGGAGCGCGATGCTCCTACTACCCTTTTTACAGCAGACCCATCAGTACCCTAGCCGAACATCCCCACTGAAGGGCTAGCCAACCCCCCGCCGACCGTCAAAACAAATGGGGCTTCATCCTCCACCCCACCACCCCCAGTCTACTAACACTCCTTCATGTTGGGTGAAGAGCCCTTTCCTGCTACTGCATTCCTACGAACGTATAGGAAGGGTGAAAGTGGTCGAGTAGCTGACAGTCTCGAAAAGGCCTTAATGCTTTTGTGGATATGCATCTCTGGGAGGTCGTAACAAATAAGGATGTTTTCCTCAACCTCAAGTGGCACACCATAGCATTAAGTGTTTTTCTTCAGCCATTCTTCAAGCAACTTATTATAGACATTGCCTTGCAGTCTCTGTACTAACCATTCTTTCTCAGATTACAGGCTGCGGTGCATCTACTGGAGGATCAGCTAAAAAAGGCCATTGAAAAGGTGGACAGTGAAAAGACTTTGAAGAAGGTTGCTGAGTCCACCCTCTAGGAGAAAACTTGAGAGGTTGCCCAGGCAAAAAAGAAGTTGGCCACCGCTAAAAGGGCACGGAACTCCACCAATCACAAGGTGGAGGTTTTGAAGGGGAAGTTAGAAGAATCTAACACCAAGCTTGCTCAAGCACTGATTGTCGTCACGGCTCGGGGTGAGGAACTCGGGTCCATGAAGAAGAGACTAGAGGAGGTCGAGCAGACTTACTATGACCTCGATTTCGACGATGTTAAGTGTTACATGGCCAAATTTATTAAGGAGGCCAGTCTGGTAGGATTCATGGAGGGGTGGGTGGCTTTTCTTGATACTATACCCCTTCCTAATACTTCCCCGTACAGGGATCTGTCCAAGGTCCCATTGCTTAAGGATCCGCTAGTTAAAGAAGTTCGTCAAAAGGGGGAGACAACCCTAGTTTTAGGAAGCTCTTGGAGGAGATAGAGGCTCACACGACCAATGCCGAGGTCATCTACCTTGTTGGGTTAAGATAGCTTGACCACAATTAATTAATTCAATTACCCAAGTTGATTAATTAGGTCAAATTACATGTAAATGATAGAGTAACCAACAAATCACCAACTAAACTAAATGCAGCAGAAATTAAATTGACACGTTGATTTGTTGACAAATGGGGAAAACCTTTTACAAAGAAAAAACTCCACTAGGTAAATTTAAGGTCACCACACCCAAGAATCCACTAATCAATAATCAAGCGGTTACAAGTATAGGGAATCGTACCACTACCTACAGTTGAACCTTTGCTCCAATACCTAATTGGACTTGATCTCGTAGTAGCCTTCTTTCCTTTGTTGCACAAATCTCTGTGAGCGCGTCTTTTTCTTTAGCGCGCCAGCCCAAGGATCCTGGGGCCGATAAATGTAGTTTGGTGGACTGGGCTTGGTTCACCACTGCTAAGGGGCTGTTTAAGAACCAAATGGTGCACAATGCAAGTTTCCTACAACACAAACAAAATAACAAAAGAGAATATCTGTATTGAATGACAACGAGAACAGCAAAGAAGTGCAAAATAATCGAGAAATACTCAAAATAGTGGTTAAGGATCCCCGGATTAATGAGAGGTATTTTATTGATTTTCTTTGATCATGATTACAATGTGCTCACTAAGATGTGATACAAGGTTCAAATAAGCTCAAAAATTACAGACTTAGATGACTACTTTTTGAATCCGAGTATATGGTATAGTGGCTGTTCTCGGGATACCGAGAGATGTTTCTCTGTTT
Organism: Quercus ilex subsp. ballota; assembly: GCA_032727855.1. Taxonomy (NCBI): domain Eukaryota; kingdom Viridiplantae; phylum Streptophyta; class Magnoliopsida; order Fagales; family Fagaceae; genus Quercus; species Quercus ilex. Next base: position 49,526,119 of record CM064918.1, read on the forward strand.
TCCTTGAATTTTACAGAGTTATCTCAATGATTCTATTGTGATTTTTCTATTGCTCCATGCCTTCAACGTTGGTTGCTTCTTTCTTTTATAGTGTAACCCTAGGGCTCCGGGATACTAGTGATTTCTCTCTTTTGCCCCTCCCTGGGTAGTAGAGTTCGTTTTGTGCCTATCACTCAAAAGGCTGAGCCATTCCCTGTTTCTCATATTTTCCTCCCTTGGGTGTTGTTTCTTTAAAAGCCCATGGTTAACTTTCCCTTCCAGGGTGTGCTTAGGGAGTTGTTCTCAATTTCATGTTTCTCAGAACTTCTTACCCAGCTTTTGGCCATCCTCTCTTTTGTCATTTTTCCTAAGTGAGCGGAATCCATTTCTGTTGGGTCGAAAGTTTCCTTCCAACCACTTCTTTATAGCTTCTCGTCCTGGGTTCCTCGTGGTACCGCTCCTTTGTTCATGAATGGTTGCTTTATACCTTCTGATCCCTTACTGTATCTCATATGTCCTTCATTCTTTGTGCTCTTTGGTGCTTTCCTTTGAGTCGTTTCAATCCTATTTAGGCTGTGTTGTGCACCCAGGGATCCCGGGCCCTTGGTAGTCTCTGGGATCCCAGCCCAGTTCTTCCTATTGGGCTTATTTTTTAGCTTGCTAATCTTGGCCGGCTGGGCCTTTCCTTTGCTTCATGGGTTTTGAAAGCCTTTTCTTCCATGGGTCTTTGGATCCCACCTCTTTGGGCCTTGGGCTTTGATTTTTTTTGAACCTTAACAATCTCCAATCTATGACTAACTCTTTTTCACGGATCCCAGAATGTGAGTAACTCTAGCAACTTGAATGATTGTTGTTGGCTTCAAAGTTCTTCACTACATAGATGATGAAGATCAGGAACACTTAGTTACAAAACCCTATGACACACAAACGCAGTAGCTTCTCCTATTATATATGAGTTCTAAGACTCTGTATTCATATGTGACAGCTTTTAATATATGTCTTATATATGACTAGGGTTGTGAGAAAAGAAACCTTAATCAAATAATACAACATGGACCGAATTTCAGATTTGTAAATCCTAAAATTGTAATTCTCGATAGATCGAGCTTGTGTGGAGCTTCTTCATTTAACCTCGATAGCAATATCTGTTGAGCTTCTGTCGAGACTTAATGAATTAGCTTTTCTTCACTTGTTTCTTGGATCAAGCTTCATGACTTTAAAGATACCACTTGTATGTTTGAGCAATATACCTCTTGATACATTAAACCTAACTTAGATCTACCCAATTACAAGTAAAGTACCCAATTACAAGTAAAGTGCGTTTTTTCAAAAGATTAGCTAATTACATAGAAAATATAACCCTAACAATCTCCCCCTTTGGCAATTTGTGACAAAACTACAAGCATAATAATGAGAGAAGTATAAAACAACAATCTCCATAACTATTACACATAGAATTAAATAAGCCTAACAACTACAATGAGCTTTTGAAAAACTTTGCAAGAAGAGAGATCATGGCATGAAAGACTTGCAACCTATCTTAGCTGAAACACTTAAACAAGATCCATCAAGGCATCAAGTGTGAAATGTAGACAAGTTATATAAAAGAAGAAACATTTGCATAAAGAGAGAAAAGAAACAACACATGTGAGATAAAGGTGAAAAACATACATCATCATCATATATAAAAGAGAAATACAATGTATGTAAAAAGTGGTCACAAGACCAAGGTACATGTAATGAGAACTATATAACAAAAACCTCACTACATATCTCAAGAACACTATCCCCCTATCATTAGACTAGCTCTCCCCTAACAACATGACTACTCTCTCATAACCAAAACTACTTCCCCTTTTTGTCACAAGTGACAAAGGGTAAGTCACTGAGAATCAGTCATCTCATCATCACAAGCAGAGCCAGAAGCATCATCACTCTCATCATCTCCACCATTAAAAGAATCCTTAGTACGCTCGGGTGAGAAAGAATGAGCAAAACCGCCAAGACGAGATTGTTGGCGAGCGACGTGACCAATCCTAGTGTTCATCTGGCACATCTCATCAGAAAGATGGTTAAGACAACTACCAAAATCTATACGCACATGTTGAAGCTGATCCATGATGGTAACAAGGGATACCTTTACTCTAGAAGAAGAAGAGGGAGCAGATGAAGAAGAGGGTGAGAATCATAGTTAGCATCCTCAATAACACGAAAGACAACCTCCTCCTACTGAGCGAGAGTGGACTCCACACAAGGCCGCTTGGCCTTAGAGGCCAGCTATGCATCACTCCTCCGTATAGATCCCTGAGTAATGGCACCCATGATAGGAAAGAGATGGGAAAAAGGAATAGTGACGTACATGCGTGTGAGGATGCGTGTGATAGCTGATGGAAAAATTAGCTTGTTAAGTGTGGCAATGTCTTGATAGATATCTATCATAGATACTATCATGAGTGAACGAAAGTCTATAAAGAGACCCTCTAAGAGAGAGAAAAGAAAATGAGCACGAGGCTCAATGATAGTGTTATAGTGAGACCGTGGAGTGAGAACAAAGGTTATCACCATATTAAGGATCCTTAAACCCTTAGCAAAGTCAGTAGTGGTGAAATTTAGAAGATCACCCCACAACATGGCCCTTTCACAGAAACGTATGGCCAACTCATCTCGAGAGATAGAGCGAAGACGAGGATTACTAGGATAGTCTGGATGAGCTACTGGGTAGAGGAGTGTCTAGAAAATCAGACAGAAGGACATGGTGTTCCGAGTGAATCCCCCTGTCATTGAAGTTCTCATCAAAATCCTTTTGGGATTTTGAGTTACGGGACTTGTCTCGAATGGGAACAGAAGGAAGAGAAGAGAAAGATTAAGAACCATGATGAGGTATCGGGTTCTTCGTAGGAATAGATTTCCTAGGTGCCATAATAGAGAGACTAGAGGGGAGAGCAACAAGAAAGAAACACAGCAGAAAAGATGTTTAGGAATGGAAAAAGAAAAGAAGAACAATGCATGGAAATGCATGAACATGTTACGTGCAAAAAGAAATTGCATCATGGGAAAAAACCTAATCCAAACTACAGTCATACAGTCCTAGAATACATGAACATGTGAATAAAATGCACAAAACCCAATATCTCGTCATGTGAGATTAACTCAACAAAACCCAACCCAAAAGATTTATCAAAAGCACGAAATACCCCAAAAATTTCCCCAAAAACCTAAAACCTAGGTCACAAAATGCATGAAATGCATGAAGAGATTTATAACACATACTAGTGAATTGAAGCTTGGTATAGGCTAAATCCTTGAGGTGAAGATGGATTTTGATGAAAGAATGGGTTTTGGATCAAGAGAGAAGAGAGAAAGATTGAGATATTTGAGTTAGAGCAAAACTAGGTTGACCCTCGAGTATATATAGAAACAGGCATCTCAATCGATCGAGGATATATCGAGAGGTATCGAGAACAAATTCTCGATAGATCAAGAGGTATCGAGGATCTGTCAACGGGTAAAAACTTTGATGGATCAAGAAAGGTGTCGAGCTTCTACCGAGCAAAACAGAGAGTTCAGAATTTTGCTCGATGGATCAGGCTATCTACTGAGAGGTATTGAGAAAACCTAGAAAAACTTTGATAGAAGAGGCTTGTGTCGAGAGGTATCGAGCTTCTATCGAGCTAGTATTGAGCAAACAGAAACATGGTTTTTCAAGGAGGGAAAAAACACACGTGATGAAAGCATACAAGATAGACACCAAACACTCAAACACAGTAACATCTTTAAATGCAAAGCAATCCTTGATCCAACAACACGCACTAAACAAGTCTAACCAATTTTATTTTCAAAAACAAGTTAAGGCAATTTAGTAAGCTTATACTACCACGTGTATTCCTTGTGATGGCTAAATCACATTGTACCTGTACAATAGTATCAAGTATAGCGAAGACTATGCATGTTGTGTGTGAAACTTTTGCAAGAAAGCATAAGTGTATCATCATATAAAGATAATGATATAAGAGAATCAAATACATCCACACATAATCATAACTATTTAATGGGACCATCACCTTTGCGGTACATCATACAACTCCCACATCTCCTCTAAACACGCTTGCAACCATATTTAAAAGCATTTTGATTCTTTTTTCTTTTCATGTTCTTTGCATATTTTTCTTTAAACCATATAGTGGCATAACATGCATGGGCATAAAGGAGAGAGAAAAGAAATACCCACTTATGTATGTCAAAAATCCTTTTCTTGCTGTGCAAGTGCCACACCTTACTGAGCACGGCTTTTATGAATTGCACACAGATGTTTTATGATTGACGAGTTTTAGTGGTAAGATGGTTATTTATGCCTTTCTCTTAGTATTTTTTAGTTGTTCTCGTAAAAAAAAATGATAAAGATAAGAACGATAAAAGATTAACCAAATCATACAAATCACATAACGAGCCACAAAACTCACATTGCTTAGTTGTGCATGAAGATGCTCATCTAAGCTACAAGAGATACAAAGTTGAGAAACTTTGTTTCAAAGGCCATCCAAGGTACACAAGTACCAATATACATATACTATATTTGTAATTTTAAGATTTTTCCCATATTTTTTTTTATTGGAAAGCAAAGAAAACAAAACAAACACACAACCAAACATATTAAAAGGCAATGAAGACTAGACTGACTCAAAAACAACCAACCAAGCACACAAGAGATGCAAGAGTAGAGATGGAATCACTTGAAGTAGTTTTTTTTTTTTTCCTTACAAATAGGAGACTTGGAGGGAGATGAACATTTCCTTTTCTGAGACCTTTGATGAGGAGAGAATGAAGAAGGATTAAACACATTGAAGTTTGTCAAGAACATCACAACCTTTAAGAATTCTCCAAGAGGAGCCAAAGAGTTTTGAAGTTGATTTTGGCCTCCGAAAGATAGCACACTATTGCTTTATTGAGTGGCAAGCCACTTATAACAATTTGGACGAGTGTGTTCCGATGCTCCATAACGATGATAGAAATGAGGTTTCTTTGGTTGAAACTTCTTATTAGTGGAGCGATGAGTGTTCTACTTAGTTTCTTTAACAACCCTATGGGGTGCTCTCGGAATGGATTTACCCTTATCATGCTTAACCTTACTCACATTTTCAATTTTGTGCTAAATTATCTCAGGTTTAGTATTAGAAGCAAGAGAAACAAACACAACATTATTCAAAGCACTAGAGGAATTACTACAAGAAGAGAGGGAGTGATCATACCCGAGACCAGTTTTATCAAATGCAGCCTTTTGGAAATTCAACATTTCATCCAGCTTAACACTTGAAGTTCTTTCTAATTGAGCTCTCACCTGAAACAACTCAGCATCCAGTTTCTTGGTCTTCTTAGCCAGGAAGTTGTTTTCAAACCTCAGTGCTCTGATGGTTTGATTTGCTTCATCAACCTTAGGGGAGAGTTCCTCTCATTCCAACTCCATTTCACTCAGCTTCCTTGTGGCTAGCCTATAAAACTTTTCATGCTTCTTAGAGTTCTTGTATAGCTTTGAGTAGGCAATCTGGATATCACATTTTTCATCCATCTCTTCAAATTTGGACTCTATCAGATCTTCGTCCTCATCAACCAGTTCTTCGGACTCATTGGATAAATCAACAGTAGTTGTAAATGCGCTGACTATCCCTTCTTGATCACTATCCTCTGAGTCTGCTTTTGGTTCAGTATCACTCAAGGTGGCAGCTAGGGCTTTGCTCTTTCCAATTGACTTGAGATAGGTAGGACATTCTTGCTTCATGTGTTCATACCCTTGACATCCAAAGCATTTTGGATCGTTGGAATGTTGCTTTGTCCACCTTCTTTGGAATCTCTCTTGAATTTATCTTGAGACTTAAATTAAGAAAATCTAGACTGTTTGAGATCCTTGTCATTCACCTTGACATTCACATTCTTGATGAATTTCTTAAATTTTCCGGTAATGTAAGATTTGAACTTTGAGTTCTCATCCTCAGATGATTCATCTTCTTTACCGTTCTTGGCTTTTAGAGCCATATTCTTGCTCTTGCTTCTTGCCAATTCTCACTAAACCAAATTCGTAGTTTTGCAGATTCCTAATTAACTCTGTCAAAGGAACTGTTAGGACATATGTGTTTCACATACTAAGAACATATGTCTTACTTATTTATGTAAATTGGTAATCCTTTGACAAAACGCACTCTACTTGTAATTGGGTAGATCTAGGTGTTTTTAATACTTTAAGAAACAATGTTTCAAGGTCAAGTATTGAAGTCATCAAGTCTGTCCAAGAGAAAGCAAGTTGAAGTGCAGAATTTTTAAAGCTCGACACCTCTCGATAGCTACCTCGACACCTGATATCTGTCGAGATTTAAAAAGTCAGAATTCCAAATCTGATTTTCTTGGGATCCGTGAATATGTTTTTGGGACTTCTTTTCTTCTAACCCTAAACATATAAAAGGATTATTTTAAGAGCCGTTTTGGGTGACACAAGTTGTATTATCATTGAGCAATCTCTGTTTATGCAAATTGTGCTCAACAGACGAAGTTCTTGACCTAGTTCATCTTCCATCAAGAAGTTGCTGTGTCTTTGCACCATAGGGTTTTGTAATCAAGCATCTTCCTGCTATTCATCGCATGGATGAACTGAAGAACTTTGCAGCCAACCTTTCTTCCTCAAATTGGTGTTTCTGAAGTCGCGTACTGGGATCCGCGCATTGGTTAGTCACGTACTTGGGAGCCGTGCATCAAAGGTGGAAATTGTCACTACAGATCAAGTCCAATTGGGTATTAGGGTAAGGGTTCAACTGTAGGTTGGTAAGGTACTTGGGATTCCTTTCTTGTAACCGCTTGATTTGATAATAGTGGAGTTTCGGGAGTGGTGACCTGAAAATCACCCGGTGGGGTTTTTGCCGTTAGGGTTTTCCCCATTCGTAAACAAATCACCGTGTTATTTATTTTCCGCTGCATATTTAGTATTTGGTGATTTGTTTGTGCTTCCACAAAATTGCATGCTTAATTGGTTAATTAACAACTTGGCTAATTAATTAAGCAATTAGGGTTTATCACAAGGGGTCATTCAGATTGTGACCTATCAAGTGGTATCAGAGCAGGCACACTCTGATTAGGTTTTAATCTTAGCTGTGTTGATCCATTGACCCCTGTTGTCATTAGCTATAACCTGCTTAATGAGATCTGTGTTTTCAAATACATCTTGTTTTTCTAATCACTATTTGCTTGAGTGTCTCAGAAAATACAAGTCTAAAAGTTATTTGAATTCTCTTATGATGACTATTGAGCTTTGCTAAGAAGAAACTAGACTGTCTCAGAATGAAAATGTGCAAAGGAGTTCGTCTGAGAAGAGTGAAAGTTATAGGCTTAGCTCACAAAAGGCAGTTGAGAGAAAGAACCATTCCCTCTGATTTATCATCTAAGCATGAAGTATGTTTCATGATGAAGTCTGCATTCAAGGTAATGGACACATGTCTATGGTATCTTGACAGTGGCTGCTCACGACACATGACTGGAGACAGATCTCTCTTCAAGATCTTTGAGTCTAAGAAAGGTGGCAATGTTACCTTTGGAGATGGAAGCAAGTCACAAATTAAAGGGAAAGGGATTATATCTCTGCCAGGACTGCCAGACATTGCGAATGTCCTTTATGTAGAAGGTCTAAGGGTGAACCTATTGAGCATTAGTCAGATATGTGATCAAGACTTCATGGTGCTATTCTCAAAAGGGAAGTGTCTTGTCATGGATGGATCTGGAAAGAAACTCATTAGTGGGGTTCGTACTTTGGACAACTGCTATGGATTGGTTCCTGATGCTGATATTGTGTGTAATAGTATTCGTTTGCCTAATGAAGATCTGTGGCATGAATGAATGGGACATGTTAGTTACAAGCATCTATCTATTGTATCTAAACATGAGTCAGTCTTGGGGATACCAAAGCTTAGTAGAATCAGCAATGTGGTGTGTGGACCATGTCAGCTTGGAAAACAGACAAAAGCTAAGCATCCAGGCACTCAAACAACAGCTACATCCAGACCATTAGAGCTGTTGCACTTGGATCTTATGGGTCCAACCAGAACTGAGTCTCTTGGGGGTAAGAGATACATCATGGTTGTGGTAGACGACTTCACCAGATACACTTGGGTCATTCTACTACGATCCAAGTCTGATGCTCCTGAGCACATTGAAGCTTTATGCACAAGACTGCAAAATGAAAAGAGCCTGAAAATTGATCGAATTAGGAGTGACCATGGGAAGGAATTCGAGAACTCATACATGGAATCCTTCTGCACAAGATCGGGTATATCTCAAGAATTCTCTGCTCCTATTACCCCTCAGCAAAATGGTGTGGTAGAAAGGAAGAACAGGGTTATTCAAGAGATGGCTAGAGCCATGCTGCATAACAAAGATGTGGCTAGAAATTTGAGGGGAGAAGCTGTAAACACTGCATGTCATACAGTAAATAGGGTATACTTCAGACCCGGTACCAAAAAGACTCCCTATGAGTTGTGGAAAGGAAGGAAGCCTAATGTGAAGTACTTCAGAATTTTTGGAAGTACCTGCTTCATTCTCAAAGATAGAGAGAATGTGGGAAAGTTTGACTCCCGGAGTGATGAAGGCATATTTCTTGGTTACTCTTCTACAAGCAAGGCTTATCGAGTGTACAACAAAAGAACTATGAAGGTAATGGAGACAGTAAATGTCGTCATTGATGAGTCTTCAGAGTCAAGTTCTGAGAAAGGCACTGAGGGACTTCCCAAGGAAATTCTTCCTTCTGAGCCTAGGGAAGTTCAAGACACTACTGAACAAGAACCTGCTTCTCCCAGTACTCCTGGTACTCCCAGTATTGTGGAAGACCCTGCAGACCTACCCATTTCACTAGAGTCTGAATCGTCAGAAAAGAAGGGACCTTCATCCAGAATCAAATTAAATCATCCTCCAGAAGTCATTGTGGGAGACATGAATGAACTCACATTAAGGAAACGTACAGTTGATAAATGTGTTGCTAACTTTGTGTCTTATTCCTGCTACTTGTCACAGGTTGAACCTAAGAAAGTTGAGGAAGCACTACAAGATGAAAGTTGGGTTGAAGCAATGCATGATGAATTACTCCAATTTCAGAGGAATGATGTTTGGACTCTAGTGCCCAGACCAGAAGGAGAACACATCATCGGTACAAAGTGGATATTCCGCAACAAGACTGATGAAGAAGGAAATGTGATTCGCAACAAAGCTCGACTTGTGGCTCAAGGATACTCACAAATGGAAGGAGTAGACTATGATGAGACATTTGCCCCAGTTGCCCAAATGGAGTCAATCAGAATTCTTCTTGCCCTAGCATGTCAACTGAATTTCAAGCTCTATCAGATGGATGTAAAGACTGCCTTCCTGAATGGGTTACTCAAAGAGGATGTCTATGTGGCTCAACCAAAAGGATTCACTGATCCACACTTTCCAGATCATGTGCTGTACCTTAAAAAGGCACTTTATGGGTTGAAGCAAGCTCCTAGAGCCTGGTATGATAGACTCACACAATATCTTGTGTCACATGGGTTCACAAGAAGGAAGGCTGATCAAACCCTCTTCATCAAAAGGGAAGGTGGGGAGTTAATAGTTGCTCAAGTCTATGTTGATGATATTATCTTTGGGTCGACTAAGGATGAACTGGCTCATGGCTTCTCAAAACTCATGCAAGCCGAGTTCGAGATGAGCATGATTGGAGAGCTGACTCACTTCCTTGGATTGCAGATTCGCCAACAAGACTCAGGTATATTTCTCTCTCAATCTAAATATGCTAAGAATCTTGTGAAAAAATTTGGTTTGGATTCTGCTAGTTCTGTTAGAACCCCTATGAGCCCTAATGTCAAACTCACTGTAGACTTGTTAGGCAAAAGTGTTGATCATTCTCTCTATAGAAGCATGATAGGTAGTCTTCTTTACCTTACTGCTAGTAGACCTGACATTAGTTATAGTGTTGGTGTGTGTGCTAGATATCAGGCTAACCCCAAAGAATCTCACATGACTGCTTTAAAAAGAATTATAAAGTATATCAAAACCACTGCTGAGTTCGGTGTGTGGTATAGCAAGACACTAATGGTGTCTTAGCTGGGTACTCTGATGCCGATTGGGCTGGAAATGCTGATGATAGAAAGAGTACCTCGGGGGGTTGCTTTTATGTGGGTAACAATCTTGTTTCTTGGATGAGCAAAAAGCAGAACTCCATCTCCTTATCCACTGCAGAAGCTGAGTACATCGCTGCTGGTAGCTGTTGCACCCAACTCCTCTGGATGCAAAAACTCCTCCATGATTATGGTATTTGTCAAGAGCATCTCACTATTTACTGTGACAATACCAGTGCCATCAATATCTCGAAAAATCCGGTTCAACATTCTAGAACCAAACACATAGAGATTCGACATCACTTCATTAGGGAGCTTGTCGAAGATGGTACTCTCACTCTTGAGTTCATCCACACCGATGATCAGAAAGCTGATTTGTTCACCAAACCTCTTGACAGCAAACGTTTTGAATTTCTTTGTCAAAACATTGGTGTCATCTCCATGGATTGATCTCCTTCTCTTGTCCTTCTTCCTCATGCATTTGCATCTAGTTTTTGCTTTGCTTTGTTTAACATGTTTTTGTTTGTTTATTTTTCAGTTTTGTTCATTTTGTTTTTAATATAAAAATAAAAAAATAAAAATTGAAAAATCAGAAAAATACAAAAACAGTGTGTGTTATGTGTACTTTGGTATTTGTGTACCTTGGATGGCCAATGAAACAAAGTTTCTCTAAACTTTGTATCTCTTGTAGCTTAGATGAGCATCTCTATGCACAACTAAGCAAGTGAGCTTTGTGGCTCTTGTTTGTGATAAGTAAGATTAGGTTATCTCTTAAAACTTAACACTCATATCACTCTTTTTGACGGGTAGGACTAGAAAATCCTAAGAGAAAGGCATTAATGACCATCTCACCACTGTTGCCCGCCAATCATAGTATGACACCTGTATGCTTTGGCATAGCAAAAGTGCAGTATCATAGACACCTGTATGCTTCGGCATAGCAAAAGTGCAGTGTCAAAGACATTCGTACGCTTCGGCATAGCAAAAATGCGATGTCAAATGCTTAACATCTTGGGTATTTCTTTTCTCTCTTTTTATGCCCATGCATGATATGCTTAAAAGAAAAAAATATGCAAAGAAAATATAAAGCAAAAAGATTAAAGATGCTTTAAATATGATTGCAAGCGTGTTTTCTAGGAGATGTGGGAGTTATAGGATGTACCTCGAAGGTGATAGTCCCCATCAAACAGTTATGATTGTGTGTGAGTTAAAAGTTATTTACTCATATCTCAGATCGTCATAACATGTATACACATATGCAATCTTGCGATGTTTTTCACACACAACACGCAATATTCTTTGCTACTTTTGATACATGTGCAGGTACAATGTGATTTGGCCATCACAAGTGTTTACATATGCTAATGTATGCTCACTAAACTGTCATAACTTGTTTTTGAAATATAAAATTGGTTAGACTTGTTTAGTGTGTGTGTGTATGTTTTGCATGATCTTTGTGCTTAATTTCTTGTTGAGAGATGTTTTGAGAGGTTTATATGTTGAGTGGATTTGTTGGTAGAGATGTGTGTTGGATTGCATTCATGTCTATGTTTTTCACTTCTCGAAAAACTCCTTTTACTGTGTCTCGACACCTTCCTCGACACCTCCTCGATACCTGGTCATCTGTCGAGCTTCTCAAGATTTTCTTATCGCAGTCTCGACACATCCTCGACACTTTGTGGATCGATCGAGAAAGTCTCTGTCCTCTCGATAGATTCTCGACACCTGTTGGATCGATCGAGATTCAATTGTGTTGTTTGTGTCTTCTTTCTCGACACTTGTCTCGATACCTTGTGGATCGATCGAGATTTCTTCTGTGTTCTCGATACCTTCTCGACACCTTCGCGATCGATCGAGCTTCGCGTATCTGAAATTCTCCTTGCATCTCGATACCTCTCGATACCTGCATCTGTCGAAGGCTTTTTCCTCGATACCTTACTCGACAGCTTCCTCGATACCTCTCGACACCTAAGCTGTCGAGATTTACTGAAGGGTCTATATAAGGTTTGATCACGATTCTGAATCATTTCACTCGATCTCTCTCGATCTCTCCGTGGCTGTTCATCTCCCTTTCACTCTCCTTTCACTCTAATCCTTCAACCCACTTGGATCTTGCTTATTTCTTGCTCAAATCACTTGGTAAGACCCCTTTTCTCTTCCTTTTTCATGCATTTCATGTTATGAAAACCTAGTTTTTGGGATTTTTCATAAAAATTTGGGGTTTTTCAAAATTATTGAGTTTTTACTGAAATTTTGGGTTGGGTTTGGACTTAAATGATTTCAAAATGTCATACATTGCATTTCATGTGCATTATAATGATATTTTCATACATTTAGATGTGAGTACTTTGTTTATATGCTGTTAGGAATGGATTGGGCTGAGCCCATGATGATATTTCTGTTTTGCATGTCACATGTTCATGCATTCCCATGCATACGTACTCTTTGTTCATATATCTGTCATATTTGAACTGATTTGGGACTTTTCTGTTTGTCTCCCTCTCTATCTCTTTCTCATTCTTTTACGTGAGTAGTGTCTATGGCACCCAAACGTAAATCTACTCCTGCTCGGAACCCTCTGCGTTCTGGAGCTTCTACTTCTTCTGATTCTGCTCCTTTTAACATTCGGTTCCGTGATGGAGATGCCCAAAAAGCATTTACTGAGAACTTTTCTAGATGAGGTGTTCATTCAGAACGCCAAGTCATTCTGGCGGACTTCGCCGACACTGACCTTCCTTCTGTCATTCACAGTAGGGGATGGGGGTCACTGTGTGACATCCCGGTCACTTGCCCTCTCGTACTGATACAGGAGTTCTACTCCAACATCCACGGGATTGATCTTTCAGTACCTCATTTTTTCACTCGCGTTCGAGGTATGCGCATTCCTGTCACACCGCAACTTGTTGCGGATGTGCTTAGGGTACCTAGGATAGAGTTTCCAGATTACCCCTCTTGTGAGCGTCTGAGGACTGTGTCCAAAGAAGAGCTCATTTCTGCTTTTTGTGAGCGCCCTGCTGATTGGGGTGAGCATCAGTTCACATCATGTAGGCCTTTTGCTAAAGGTCCTAGATTCATGAACATGGTGATAACTTTTGTTCTCCATCCTTTGTCTCACTATAACTCTATCACAGAGCCTCGTGCTCGATTTTTGCTTTCTCTTCTTGAGCACTTGACCATAGACTTCCCTTCTCACTTCATCCGGTATATCTTAGAGGTTTATCTTGATTCGGCGTCCCGTGATAAGCTCATCTTTCCTTCTGCTATCACGCGGATTCTACGCCATTTTTCCGTTCCCTTTCCTGTGTCCGACCACTTCACACACATATCTGCCATAGATGCCGCTACCGTAAAACGTAGTGAGGCACAGTTTAGGTCGAGACAGCCTGGTGCCACTCCTCCCTCCCGTTCAGCACCATCCAGATCAGCTCCATCTACATCTGCTCCTTCTTCCTCTTCGAGCGATGTATCCCTTGGTGATATCATGGCGCAGCTGCAGCGCATGGACACTCGTCTTGATACACTCTCTGCTGAGTTGTATCAAGTGAATGTTCGTGTGGGTCGTATTGCACGACGGCAGGCGACCATGGGTGGTTTTGCTCCAAAGGCTACTCCTTCACCACCTACTCCAGTAGCTTCAGATTCTGAGGATGATGATGATGATGATGTTGATGATGATGATGATGGAGATGCTAGCTCTGCCGATGAGATGTCTACATGACACTCTACCCTTTGTCACTCGTGACAAAAAGGGGGAGTAGTTTTGGGTTATGAGAGTAGTCATCTTAGGGGGAGAGTTAGTATAGGACATTTTTGGGACATTTTTGATAGGGGGAGTGTTGATACTTTTGAGGGATGTAGTGAGGTTTGATGTATCTTTTCTTTTCTTATCTTTTTAGATACATTGTTCTTGTATATGAGGTCTTGTGACCAGTTTTACATACATGGTACTTATTCTTTATTTATGTGGATGTATGTTTCTTTCACCTCTCTCTTCATGTGTTGTTTCTTTTCTATCTTTATACACATGTTCTTTACTTGTATGCAATCTATTTATTTCTGTTTCACACAAGATGCCTTGATAAGTTTTGTTTAAAGTGTTTCAGAAATACAGGTTGTCAAAGTCTACTTATCATAAGCTCTCTTCTTGCAAAGTTTTTCAAGAGTTTGTGTTAGGATAGATTTTATTGTATTCAACAAGTGAATATGAGTTGAGTGATTTATGACTTCTCTCATATGCTCATTTGTTTGTTGTGGTTTTGTCACGGATTGCCAAAGGGGGAGATTGTTAGGACATATGTGTTTCACATACTAAGAACATATGTCTTACTTATTTATGTAAATTGGCTAATCCTTTGACAAAACGCACTTTACTTGTAATTGGGTAGATCTAGGTGTTTTTAATACTTTAAGAAACAATGTTTCAAGGTCAAGTATTGAAATCATCAAGTCTGTCCAAGAGAAAGCAAGTTGAAGTGCAGAATTTTTAAAGCTCGACACCTCTCGATAGCTACCTCGACACCTGATATCTGTCGAGATTTAAAAAGTCAGAATTCCAAATCTGATTTTCTTGGGATCCGTGAATATGTTTTTGGGACTTCTTTTCTTCTAACCCTAAACATATAAAAGGATTATTTTAAGAGCCGTTTTGGGTGACACAAGTTGTATTATCATTGAGCAATCTCTGTTTATGCAAATTGTGCTCAACAGACGAAGTTCTTGACCTAGTTCATCTTCCATCAAGAAGTTGCTGTGTCTTTGCACCATAGGGTTTTGTAACCAAGCATCTTCCTGCTATTCATCACGTGGATGAACTGAAGAACTTTGCAGCCAACCTTTCTTTCTCAAGTTGGTGTTTCTGAAGTCGCGTACTGGGATCCGCGCATTGGTTAGTCACGTACTTGGGAGCCGTGCATCAAAGGTGGAAATTGTCACTACAGATCAAGTCCAATTGGGTATTGGGGTAAGGGTTCAACTGTAGGTTGGTAAGGTACTTGGGATTCCTTTCTTGTAACCGCTTGATTTGATAATAGTGGAGTTTCGGGAGTGGTGACCTGAAAATCACCCGGTGGGGTTTTTGCCGTTAGGGTTTTCCCCATTCGTAAACAAATCACCGTGTTATTTATTTTCCGCTGCATATTTAGTATTTGGTGATTTGTTTGTGCTTCCACAAAATTGCATGCTTAATTGGTTAATTAACAACTTGGCTAATTAATTAAGCAATTAGGGTTTATCACAAGGGGTCATTCAGATTGTGACCTATCAGGAACAAATTCAATGTCCTTTTATTCTCCAATGGTGGTGATCTTAGCATGGAATCACTCTGGAAGAGATCGAAGGATTTTTCTCACGATTTTAGCCTCTAGGATCTTCTCACCTAAGTTGAAAGTAGAATTCACTATGTCTTTGAGCTTAGCATAGAATTCATATCATCATCATCCATCCATATTTCTTCAAAACTTGGGATAAGCCTTTGAACCTTTGAATCTTTCACAGCTTTGGTACCTTCATAGGTGTTTTAAAGGATTGTCCATGCTTCATTTGCACTCTCAGTGGATGATATTTTCTTAAACTCCTTGTTAGTCACAACACTAAACAAGGCATTCAGCACTTTACTGTTGAAATTTGCTGGTTTAATCTTGTCATCATCCCAAAACACAGGCGGATCAGTAGGATTGGTCCATCTAACCTTGACAGCCAACCAAACCTTTTCATCTAAAGACTGCAAAAAAGCTCTCATACGTACTTTCCAATATGCATAGTTAGTACCATCAAACAGAGGAGGTATAATCAATGATTGTCCACGATCCATAACAACAGGGGTTAATGGATCACACAATTAAAATCTAATTAAAGTGTGCCTGCTCTGATACCACTTGTTGGGTTAAGATAGCTTGACCCGGGTTAATTAATTCAATTATCCAAGTTGATTAATTAGGTCAAATTACATGCAAATCATGGAGGCACCAACAAATCACCAAATAAACTAAATGTAGCGGAAATTAAATTGACACGGTGATTTGTTGACAAATGGGGAAAACCTTTCGCAAGGTAAAAACCCCACCGAGTGAATTTAAGGTCATAACTCCCAAGAATCCACTAATCAATAATCAAGTGGCTACAAGTATGGGGAATCTTACCACTACCTTGGCCTATCCCAAAATACTAACCTACAGTTGAACCTTCGCTCCAATACTCAATTGGACTTGATCTTGTAGTAGCCTTCTTTCCTTTGTCACACAAATCTCCAATCTATGACTAACTCCTTTGCACAGATCCCAGTACGTGACTAATTCCAACAACTTGAATGATTTTTTTTTTTTTTTGCTGCAAAGTTTTTCACTTCATAGACGACGAAGATCAGGAAGCACTTAGTTACAAAATCCTATGACGCACAAACGTAGTAACTTCTCCCAGAGTATATGAGTTATAGATCTCTATATTCGTGTGTGAAAACTTCTAAAATATGCCTTATATATGACTAGGGTTGTGAGAAAAGAACCCCTAATCAAATAATACAGCATGGGTTGAATTTCAAATTTGGAAATTCTGAAATCATAATTCTCAATAGATTAAGCTTGTATAGAGCTTGTGTCGAGCTTTTTCATTTAACCTCGATAGTAGTATCTGTTGACACTTAATGAATCAACTTTTCATCACTTGTTTCTTGGATCAATCTTCATGACTTTAAAGATACCACTTGATATGTATAAGCAACATACTTCTTGTTACATTAAACCCAACTTAGATCTACCCAATTATAAGTAAAGTACCCAATTAGAAGTAAAGTGCATTTTGTCAAAGGATTAGCCAATTACACAAAAAATATAACCCAAACATACCTAGACAACCCGAGCTTTCCCGCGACTGTTCAACCTATGGCTGCTCCTAACAGGTTGAAGATTGCTAAGACTAGCCTCAATTCGGCCACCCTTAACATTAAGTAAAGCCCCACTCCGAATCCCCCTGTATCTGGCCAAACACCCACTCCCAACCCCGTTGCCATCGAATAAACCCCAAACCCTTAGGCAGGGATCATAGTAATCTATGATTCCAATTTTTGTTTCTATCATAATTTTCCTTGTACTTTTAAGTTTTTTTTATTTATTTTTTTATTTTTTTTATAAATAGAACAATTTGGTTTTCAGCTTACTTATATGTCTTTCGAGCTTGCATGGTTAAATCTCTATTTGTTACGTAGAATTATTTGCCTAATTTCGACCCTGATAGCACAATGCTTAATTACTTAACTAAAAAGAAAAACCATGGATCACTTGCACAAGGTTCAGTAGTTAAAGGACATGACCCTTAACTGTTAAAGCAAATTAAACCGAGTGTGCTCGCTCGGCGTTTTGCCCTTAAGTGACATAGCCCTAGTTGAAGCAAATTAAACACAGTGTATTTGCTCAGCTTTTGACGCTTAAATTCTTATGTTGCTTCCTCTGGACATAAAGGGGGAGTCATTACCAAGTTTTTGCAATAGTCTAAGAACCATATATATAATGTCCCTTTATGGAAGGATCTTTTGATCTTACTACCAGAGATATGGGTTCAGAGTTTAGGTACGCTCTTAGGAAGGTGTTGGGCACCTAAGATCGCCCAACCTTAAGGATGGCCTCCCATCAATGTGTCTTATATCTTAACCTTATTAAAAGCATGTTCAATGCTTGTATTCTAACTCACACACACACTAGCATACATTTAAGCATTCAAAATGGCATCATTCATCCCAAATCCTAATCATACATCTAATCATGGCATCTCATCATAAACCCTAGCATACATCGATCATGACATCAAAGCATATTCATGGCAGTAACATATACAATCAAATCAAGGTAGAATCATAAGCATAAGGAAAGATCCAAGCATTCATATTCATCTCTAATATCAACACAAAATCATAACACAAATGCATGAACATCTCCAATGCATGACTTACCTTGGAGCAACACAGCACCCATGGCATTCATGCATAAGCATGTGAATGGATGGTATTAAAATTAAGAAACCCTAAGACAAACCCTAATCTAAACAGGTGATAACAAACAAGCATGTGAAAAGGTGGATAGGAACTTACAAGGCCTAAAACATATGAAAAACAGGCCAAATAGAACAAACATTTGAAGGCAGAAACAAAACAAACAAAAAATTTATGGTTTCTGGGTAACGACATCACGCACACTAGAACAGGACTGTGTACGTATAATCAAGTCTGCATGCGTAGGCTAGATAATGCGTATGCAGATCCTTGCCTAGAAAACCCTAAAAACGCAAAAATAGAGCAGAACTTCAAAACAACAATTCTAACACCCTAACATGCATTTTTACTATACAAAAACTTAAACCTAACATAGGAAGACATATTAGAACACATCTTAACAAAAAACCAAAGCAAACAGGAGGATTTAAAGGTAGAAAATAAAAGAAAGGGAAAAAGAAAAGTTTAAACTAGGTACCTCACACAAAAGCTTTCCAAGCTTGATTTTGACCATTTCCCTCAGTCAAATCTATTCACAAACCATTAAGAAAGTGATTAGCAATGTTAAACTATAAGGATTGGGGCTAGAAAAGGTCCTAATCAAATAAAAATGACTTGAGGGTGTTTTGTGAAAAACTCCCTTTTGATTCACTATTTTCTAGTGAATCTTAAGTTTTTCCCATGGGATTTCTGTGTGTTTTGAAAATGTACCATGTAAGGCTTTTTATAGTTGAAAAAATGGGGTTTAGAATGGCCCCCAGACTTCCAAACCTCAACCATTATTGTAGGAACGTGCCTTCGTATGCAGGCTGCGACCCACATACGCAGGCCGAGGACCACTTTGGTCATTTTATTTCTAAAAATAGATTTTTGCTTATTTAAAAGGTTATGTTTTCCATTTTAACACTCCTCAAGTCAATTGGGTATCTGATTAGGCTCTAAACTGGGACCTGAGTTATAAGAGGTACAAAATGCGGTATCTACAGATTCCCCTTTTTTGATTCATGGGCTTTGCAAATGGAATCAAAAAAATAAGAGACAAAATATTTTGTTTCGACATACGGCTCAGGCCCAACCCACGCACATGACACACATCACACATACATGGAGCAGGGTGTAGCTCCGATGAGCTACGTTGGATTCGTATGTTCGAAGTCCCACCTTTGTTGCTCGGGAAATGAGCAACGACAGGTTCACTGTCCCAGAACCTGTTTTGCCACTTGCAAGCAAATGGCAAGTGTCTTACTATCCTAGAGTCACTGAAAAAGAAAAAAGAAAATAAATAAAGGTGCTCTTACAAGCTAACCCAACAAACAACAAAAGGATATAGTCTCTGTGGTGTCCATCGGGCTTTTGCCTTAAACTTCTCCGGGTGACTTGCTCCTCTTGTTTTCTTAACTTCTTTCTCTACCTTTTCTGGTGAGGCTCTTGCCTCAGGTTGACATTGGTCTCTTTCTTTATCACTATCTCTACCCTTTTCGATTGTGCCTGAATTTTCAACTCTCAAAGGATATGTACACGAGTAGCCTTGATTTGGATCCATCGAAGATGGTGAAAACTTGCCGAGGAGTAGATGTGCATGGGAAGGAATCTTCTGCCTCTCATGACTTGCTTGGGGATGACAAACTCGCTAAGGAGTAGTATGGATGGAGTCGCTAAGGAGTAGTGTAGATGTGTGATCCACTAAGGAAGAAGCTTTTGCTTCTTTCATGGTTCACTGAGGACTTTGAGGAATAATCTTCTGCTTCCTCATTAGAGATTTTTTTTGTGCATTAGACTCACTGGGGAAGAATCTTCTTCTTCCTCACTGGGGATTGTATAAATGTGCTTGGGCTCATTAGGGAAGAATCTTCTACTCCTCTATGGGGATGATATTCATTAGGGATGAATCTTCTTCTTCCTCTATGAAGATGATGTTTGGTAGGTTCGATCTTGCGTGAGGAAGAATCTTCTACTTCCTTCACTAGGGATATTGCTTGAGATGTTTGAAATATTGAGGAAAAGTCTTCTGCTTCCTCACTAAAGGTGATGCTTGATAGGTTCGATCCATATTAGGAAGAATCTTCTACATCCTTATTGAGGATAGTGTTTTTGATACATTTGATCTGCTAGGGAAGAGTCTTTTGCTTCCTTCGTGGGGATGGTATTTTTGATGTGCTCGAACCATTGAAGATGGTTCTCGATGTGCTTAATCCACTAGGGATGGTTTTTGATGTGCTTGATCGAAGGAAGAGGCTTTTACTTCCTTTACCGCTCACTGAGGAGTCTTTTGATAAATTCGTGCTTAATTGTGGTAACCTCGAGATGTCTCTCCCTTTTTGAAAGAAAGAATTTTTTTTTTTTTTTTTTTTTACTTTTCATGACTAAACTACATGTAGTTTAGTGGTGAGGCCTAAACTACACGTAGTTTAGCCATCAGGTGTGTTCCCGCCTTTTCATTTCTCCAACTATTACCAACCGTTTCTTTTTTTCTTCTTCATTCTCTTCATCTCCCTCACCTCTTCACATTCTCCATAACTCTTCTTTTCTTCTTTCTACAAAAACCTCCCTCTCCTCTTTCTTTTCCTTACTTCTTGACTCTCTCATCCATTCGACTCTCTCATTTTTCTCTCATTCTCTCATCATCTTTTCCAATGGCACCCAAAGCCAAGAAGTCCTCCTACATCCTATCTTCTAATGCCTTCCATCTCACCTGCTGAAGTGGAGCAACGAGGCTGGTGGGGCCTCCACCATTGACATACCAGCCAGAGAATCACATTCTCATTTTTTTCTCATTTTCAAGTTTCTCTCCGATATTCTATTTTGATGTGTTTTTGGCCATGTAAATGCTTGGGTTTTGCTGTGGGATGGGTTTAGATGAAAACCTAACATCTTAGGAGGGGTAGGAACATGTCTAGGATTGATTTTGGATGATGCTTCTTTGAAAATGTTGAAGTACTACTTCTATATGTGTTCTTGTGTGCGTGGGCTCGAGCCTGTGTACACAGCTTACATTCATGCATACGTAGTTCTGTTATTGCATACACAGGTCTGTTTTTGAGGCTTTGCGTACGTGGGGTCTTGTCAGCGTACGTAAGCTTAGAACCACATATGGGAGACACCTAGTAGAAGCCCTACTCTGCCCATTTTCACTAATTTTTCAACCGTTTCACTTCCACGTGAAATCCTAACACCTTTTCGTCATTTTTGCATCCGATTATTGTTATAGCCTTCTTTTGCATCAAAACAACATATTTTCTAAATTTTACTTGAATCGGGAATCTAATATCATCTTCCTTTTCCACTTTTTTTTTTTTTTTTTTTTTTTTTTTTTTTTTTTTTTTTTTTTTTTGCAGTCATCATCCCCTTATGCTGGCAAGGGAAGCACCAATATGTTGGTGGAGTTGTTCAACCTTCTTGTCCCCGAAACAAGGGGCTATATCTCTGAGGTAAGCTTCTAGCCTATCATCGGTCTTCTTTCGGAGAAGTCTATGAGTGTTACCTTGGCGTAGTACCTCATTGAGAGGTGGTGGGATACTACCCACACCTTTCATATTGCTGAGCGGGAGATGACAGTGACTATCTATGACTTTTACCATATGACCAGCCTTAGCTTCGAATGGGCCATCATCAGTTTGGATGGTTTGTCGAGCATCTAGCTGGACCTCAACATGTTTGGGAGGAAGTACTCCACTGAAACCATTCGCTACTTCAACTTGGTGTTGGATTACATGTTCCTCCCATAGAGGACCACAAAGGAATGTGTCTGCATGGCTAGGGCCTTCCTTCTTCACTTGTTAGGGGCCTACCTCTTTACCAATGGCGAGCAAATGATGTCTTTGAGGTGGCTTACCCTCTTCCAGGACATTGGAGAGGCATAGAGGGCCAACTGAGGCAAGCATGTCTTGCCTATCTTTACTCCACTATTGATACTCTCAGCTGAGGCACCTTGCAACAGCTTGTGGGGCCTTGGAAGCTCCTTTAAGTTAGTTATCTTTTCATGCTTTACACTTTCACTCGTAGTTTGTAGCCTTACAAACTTTATTGTCTTTGAAAACTATCATCTTGCAAACTGTCATCTTGTGTTTAACCTGTGGCTTGTGCTTCTTTTTGCAGCGGTGGGTTGTTAGGTATGGCCTCATAACCCCAAGCATCGATCTAGTTCTGAGGGAGTTTACTCAAGTAAAGGTCCATCTTGCTAGGTTGACTTCAAATGAGGTAAGTTTAAGAGTTCTATTTGTTCATGCCTCTTCATGCATTTCCTTTAGAATACTCTTCTTCTAACCTTGTGTCATTATAGGTTAACTGGATTCCATGGGCTAGCCAACCCTTCTCGAGACTTGGAGCTTGTTGCTCTCATTGCTTCAAAGATTACCCGACTCTTTGAGGGAGCGAGCTTGAGGGCTCTATATTTGGCGGAGAGGGTGCGATGCCAGTTGGTGGGTAGGGATAAACCACAAATTCCAATGGACCCTCCTGAGTTCATGCTTGCCCCACACTCTATGATTGATACTGAATACAACTTATGGGGGAACTGCATTTCCTATGCCGAGTGGCTTCTTGAGTGGTTGGACTATGAAGAGTTCAACATTACTCGCCTCATGCCTTCCCTTACTGTTCAAGTATATGCTCAATCTCTTTTTCTCCTCTTTTTTTTCTTCTTCTCTTTCCTTATTTGTCATGGCTTCTAATGTGGGAAATTGTAATAGAGGGAACCTGCTGTCGGTGAGCTCATTGATCCTCCAAACCTCCCTTGGACCTGCTTATGACTCGAATGGCTTTGCTTGAGAGCATGCCATGCCCCGTAATCCTAATGTCATGGGCTATCCTTTCCCTCCCAACACTTAGGCAGTGAGTTCTTTCTCCTTTTTTTCCTTCTCTTTTTGCCAAATTTCTCTATTTGTTTCAGTCCTCACTAACCCTTCCTTCTTCGAACTGTAGCCTACTATCCAAAAGCATGAGGAGTTGATGTGGCTGGCTGGGAATCTCAAATTGGAGGTGACCAACTACTCGAGGGAGCTATATGATCCTAGAGGAGTAGCCCATCCAAGTGGTGGTAATGATGATAATGGTGGTGAGGAGGAGGACTTGGAGGCGACTGCTACCTATCGATTAAGGAAGAGGCGGCACCATTGATTACTTGCAGTTCAAGACACATATAGGCAAACAACACGTAACTTTTTTCTTTTCTTTTTTGCTTTTATGGTTTTTTATTCCCTTTAGCAGACATTTTGGATTAAGTTTGAGACAAAGGATCGCACTTAAGAACATCTTTTTACATTTATGCTTTTGATTGGGAATTTAGCACTTAATTTAAAAGATATATCATAAATTGTATGTTTCTATACAATTTTGCTTCTTTGATGCTTGCAATCTTGTGCTTGGAATGTGTCTTGGATGATCCCTAAGGCTGCAGGAACCCTTAAGAATGCCTTGGAGTGAAAAACACTGCTCAAAACGGGGGAACATGGGCTTCGGCCAAACGCCATGCGTATGAGGGGATGCGCCTACGTATGCAGTCTTTACATACGCAAGGTTGGCTCTGCATACGTAGGCCGCGAATCAAAAAAACTCTAACCAACTTACTTAAGTATAAAACTAGTAGTTTGAGTCTAAAGCCCTCACCCACACATTTCTAACCCAAAGAACACTTTCTTAAGGTCTCCCAATAGCAAAAAACTAACCTCTTGACGTCTTCACTTGGATTAGGAAGCTTGGTCCCGTTTTCAAGGATTCCATTACTCCCTATGGTCTTCCTTGCATCTTCCCATATCACCAAATTAGGGTGGATGAGCCTTTTTTTCGTGTTGGTGCTAACTATTGGGTTCCTTCTCGGCATGTATTCTGTTTCAACAGAATAGAACTATGCCCCACTATTGAGGAATTTGCACTATAATGGGTGAACTGGAGATTGATGATCTCATCTTCCCTACCATGGGCGAGGACCTCCCCTCCTTGCTACAAGTTGTGTTGGGCATCCCTTCCACCACGGCAAATAGGTGGTGTGTCTTTGGGAAGCTCAACCTTAAGTTGGTTTTTAAGTATTTTTCCGGTTCAACCCTTCTCGAGGGTGAGAGGCCATGCTCGTACTTTCTTTGTGCCTTTTGCTTATGTGCTCTTGCAAGGTATTTCTTGGTTCAAAACTCACATTATGTGTACCTTCAGATGTGCATGATAGCTTATGAGCTAAAGAGAGGTAATCTGGTGGGTTTGATCTTGGTAGAGACCTTCAATGGCTTAGATGCCTTTCATAGGAAGGGAGCAAACATCTTTGCGAGAAGTCCTTTTCTCCTTCAGGTATAATCCCTAATTTTTGCCTAGGTTCTCAACCTAGTGGGATCTCTCTAATTTTGCATGGATTGCCTTTCGGTTTTAAACCCATCAAGGCACCTTACATCGTCTTTCATCATTTTGTTTTTCCTCACGCTCTGTCTCTTTTTTACTTTTCTCTACTTTCTTTCTTTTTTTCCCCTCCTCTCTCTCATTCTCCTTCTTTTTTTAGATATCTCTACAAGAGAGACTTCGGTTGCTTCAGCCTCCCACTGTTCCTCTCATCACCTACCTCCCTAGGCACCTTAAGGACCATTGACTTCATCAGAATGACATGGGTTTTGAGGCATATATGGAGCTTATGGGTTGCCTCAAGGAGATCGACATTTAGTGGGTCATGGAATGGTGGCATATCTCAAGCATGGTCCATAGTTGCTGCAAGGACCACTATGTGACTTTAGTTGGGCTTAGATGCTACTCTTACTGCTCCACTTGTTGTATCTCAAGGAATTTGGAGAGCGTCAAGGAGCTCTTAATGATAAGGGGGCCTACTACATCGCAGTGTTCACATATAGGATCTTGGGCAGGATCAGTAAGGCTTAGCCACGTCGCAGGGTGACGAAAAACATTGTTCCTCCCAAATACATACCCCACTGCAAGGTACAAGCAATGGTTGGAGGATGACATGAAGTGGATTCTGAAGGATGAGAAGACTTACATGAAGACTAGCAAGAAAATAAGGAGGACTCAGTGACCACCTTGACATGCCCCATGTTTTACTTTTTTGCACTTTTAGGATTCTCATATTTTTGTTTTTGAATTTAATAAAGGATTGGAATGTTCCAAATCCCCTATGAAAACAATCTTATTAACATTTTATTTGAGCAATGAGAGAATTTCCTTTTATTATCTTTGTTTATTGTCATTAATATTCTTTTTCTTTTTCTTTTCTTTTTCCTTTGCCATATAATTTTTGCCCATGATATCCCTTCAGGAATTTTTGCCATGCCCATGGTCTTTTCCCCTAATTTTTGCCTAGACCACCCTTGTGGGTTTTCAATCTTTTGGGGTTCTTTTGCCTTAATGTTTGCCTAGGCTGCCCCTTCGAGTTTTCAACCTAGCAGGCTTTTTTCTTTTTAAATGTGGTACTTCAAGAGTCTATCCATGTTAATTGGGCGAAGCATCTCTCCTCTTGGATCAAAAGCCTCACCTCTAAGAACCTTTAGGACCAAGTCTCCTTCCTTAAGGTTTCTTGGTTACACTTTCTTGTTGAATGCCCTAGAAATTCTTTTTTGATACCCTTGTGCATGATATTGTGCCCTAACCCTCTTCTCATCTATTAAAGCCAATTGTTCATATCTCGCTTTAGCCCAATCCTCTTCTAGGACGTTGGTTTCCACCAACACTCTCAAAGATTGTATCTCCACCTCAATGGGAAGCATTGCCTCACTACCATAAACCAAAGAGTAACGTGTTGCCCCAGTCGATTCACGGATAAAAGTTCTATATCCCCACAAGGTAAACGAAAGCTTCTCAACCCAATCTTTGTTTGTCACTACCATCTTGGCTAGGATGTTCTTCACATTCTTATTAGCTGCTTCTACGACCCTATTAGCTTTTGGTCGATATGGTGAAGACTTGTGATGCTCAATGTTGTGCAACTCCATTAGCCTTCAAACCTCTCCCTTAAAGTGGGAACCGTTATCAGAAATGATCTTTTGGGGTACCCCAAACCGACATATGATGTTGTTTTCTAAGAATCGAATCACATGCTTAGCCTTCAATACAGAATAGAAGGCTATCTCCACCCACTTGGTGAAATAGTTAATTGCCACCAAAATGTATTCACACCCATTTGAAGCCTTGGGAGCTATCCTTCTAATTACATCTATGCCCCAAACCGAGAATGGCCATGGAGGAGTCATGCTATACAACTCACTAAGTGGTACATGGTTCAAGTTGGTATGTGTTTGACAATCATGGCAACTTTTTGTGTAGTCCACGCAATTAGTCTCCA
>CM064918.1:49559962-49754962 GCA_032727855.1 Quercus ilex subsp. ballota
TCCTCTTCTAAATCAAAATCGCTAGAAAATAAGGAATCAAGAGCTAGATAGTGCTCTTCAGAAATTCTCCGAACTTTCCTTCTTAACCTGCGCAAAGTTCTCTCTATTTTTGGATCATACTGAAATCACCTTGATTAGAAGATCGAGTTACAGTCATAAACAATCAAGGAAACTTGAATAAACCGTGAAAAAAAAATCAGGAAAAATCTAGAGTAATGAAAATAAATAATAATAAAAAATCTATACTAAAATATCAAGGCCTAGTTCTACCAGAATCAGAATTCTGCCAAAACCATAACTATCAAAAACTAACGATTTTTTTTTTTTTTTTAAATTTCAAGCATGAATTAAGGATCACAAGAAGCACAAAAATCAACTAGAATCACTCCTTGGCAATGGCGCCAAAATTTGGTGTGCTATCGCAGGCAACCAAAAATAAAACATATACTCCTAAAAATACATGTAATGGTGTGAGTAAGGATCGTTCCCACGGAGAGTGTCTAGCCTAGCTTTATGCTACGTGAACAAGGATTGGGGGGGGGGGGGGGGTTGAGTATAACGAAAACAATTTTAAGAAAAACAACTACTGAACAATTCAAATTAAAATATTGAAATCAATCAAAAGAACAAACCTTGGTCTAACTGATCAATTATAACTGATCATCGATGCAAGCATATATCAATTCACACTTTGAATATTCACCATTGGAACTATTTTCCTATTTCTTCTTAGTCGCAGTTAATTAGAAAACAAGCGATCTAATTAACCCTAACGACTAAACAACCCAAGACAAGTGCTAAAGGTTTAATCTAGTAGCAGCCTTAAGAATTAGAGAGATCGATGAAGCTAAACAACACAAGCACAAGTGGTTGCATTTAATTTAGTCAAGCTTTCTTCCTAAGATCTAATAATTTCTGACACAACAAATCATTAAATCTTGGTTGCTTCACAAATTAGAGGGATCAAACAATTACAGATTTGATATCTAACCTAGCAGTAGATTGCAACGAATAATAAACTAGTAGGCCTCCTAGTAATTAAACGAGGCAATCATGAAAATAGGAAGGAAAGAACGTCCGATATTCAAAGCAAAAATTGGTCAATAAAAACAAATTAAATCTCACAGTTTTATTGATTCTAAGGCTTCAGTTTCCTTCAACCAAGTATAAAAATTAAGCCAAGCAAGGCCATGATGAAAACTCAAAGGAGAAGTTAGAGAAAAGGGGAGAGAGAGGTGTGTCTGTCCAATCTGATTTCTCCTCCCCTCTTTGACATGTTAATTCCCTCTTTCCCAAGCCTACAAAATCTCCTAAAATATTCTAAATAATAATATCCAACTCTAACTAATTAAGTAAAATATTAAAAATAAAACAAAGTCCTAATATAACTAGGATAGTGGTGTTTCTCAGCTAGAATTTTTGTGCACCAAATCTAGAAGCTTTTGAAAATAAACCGCATCAGGTATTAGAATTTCAGGCAAAGGAACATTCCAGAATGTCAGCAGTATAGGTGTAGAACCTTTAAGCCTGATTTCGACCTTGATGCAGCCAATATCTCTCAAAACTCAAAACATGAAAGTTGTAGAGCTTTTTTCTTGGCATTCCATAGCATCTTGAATCATCTCAATTAGAGCCCTAATGAGAGAGTTATGCCTAGATTACGAAGCAATGTTAAAACTGTCCAAAATTGCCAAATTGACTACGTTTTGCACTTAATGCCTCCATTTACATCCTACATCAAAATATAAGAATAATGAGTACATTTAGGCACCAAATAAGTATAAAAGGCTAAACATTAAGGGAGAAAAATATGAAAATTTGCATTCTCATCATATACCATGGAGGCTAAAGTAGCTAAGGCATCCGCAAATTGATTTTAAGCTCTAGGGATGATTGTATACTCAATCTTGTCAAAGGTCTTGGTCAAGTCCTCTAAGTATTGTTGATAAGGCTTCAAATGTGTCTCCTTCACTTTCCATAACTTTTGCACTTGGGCTATAACCAAAGTCGAATCCCCAAAGACTTCGGCCTCCTTTACCCCCAATTCTCGAAGAGCTTCCATTCCGGTAATACAAGTCTCATATTCAGCCATGTTATTTGTTACTTAAAAGTTCAATTTGAGTATTGAAGGTACGTGAGATCCCTCGAGAGTGATCAAGAGTATTTGTATCCCATTCCTATACTGGTTTACAACTCTGTCAAAGTACATCTTCCATGCCCCTAACTTAACATTCAAAATGTCTTCATCTGGAAAGTCTTCTTTATCGTCTTCTTCCTCTATAGGATTCTTGGCACAAAAATCTGACATGATGCTTCCCTTGATAGTTTTCCTAGCCACATACTTCAAATTGAATTCTGCAAACAAGATCAACCATCTTGACAATCTTCCACTTAAAGTAGGTTTCTCAAAGAGATATTTCAATGGGTCCATTCTTGCTACCACCTATATTTGGAAAGGTAAGACGATATGTCTCAATTTATGTACGGCCCAAACAAGCGCAAAGCATGACTTTTCTATGGGAGTGTACCTAGTCTCGTAATCATGGAATCTCTTGCTCAAGTAATATATGGCCCTCTCATTCTTGTCAT
The DNA here is from genome assembly GCA_032727855.1 of Quercus ilex subsp. ballota. Classification (NCBI taxonomy): domain Eukaryota; kingdom Viridiplantae; phylum Streptophyta; class Magnoliopsida; order Fagales; family Fagaceae; genus Quercus; species Quercus ilex. The sequence continues at coordinate 49,562,552 of CM064918.1, forward strand.
TGTCTTCTTGTGCAAGCATACTTCCAACCGCATCCCATATGATAGAGAGGTATAAGAGTAAGGGTTTTTCACGTTGTGGAGGCACTAGGATAGGTGGGTGGAGGAGATACTCCTTGACAGGTTCAAAGGCTTTTTGGCACTCATCATTCCGTGTATGTGGTTCATTCTTCCTTAGGAGTTTGAAGATGGGCTCATAAGTGGAAGTGAGCTTGGCAATGAATCGACTAATGTATTGTAGTCAGCCCAAGAAACCCCTAATCTCTTTCTCACTTTTGGGTGGAGGCATCTTTAATCTTGGATGGGTCAACTTCTATCCCTCTACCGCTCACTAGGAAGCCTAGCAATTTTTTGGCAGTTACTCTAAAGGTGCACTTTTGTGGGTTCAATCTCAATTTATATTCTTTAATCCTCTTGAAGAACTTCCTCAAGTTTATGTTGTGGCTACCTCTATCCTTGGATTTTACTATCATATCATCAACATACACCTCTACCTCATTATGCATCATATCATATAGCAAGGGCGTAGCCATCCTTTGGTAGTTTGTCCCAACATTCTTGAGGACAAACAGCATCACCATGTAACAATAGATTCCTTATTCAGTAGTGAAGGTGGTTTTGGTCATGTCCTTCTGAGCAATCCCATCCATAAAAGACATTGAGGCACTTCCTGCCATGTTATCCACTAAGACATCAATGTGAGGAAAGGGCAGTCATCCTTAGGGCATGTCTTGTTTAAGTCCCTAAAATCCACACACATCCTCACTTTCCCATCCTTTTTAGGCACAGGCACGAGATTGGCTATCCGTTCAACTTGGTACACAGGTTTGATGAACCCTACCTTTAATTGCTTAGTGACTTCCGCTTTGATTTTTAAGAGCCATTCGGTCCTCATTCTTCTCAACTTTTACTTGACGTGCACTATGTGATCATGAATATTAATGTGATGTTAAGATATCTCGAGGTCAATTCTAGGCATATCTTTATAGGACCATGCAAACACCTCTTGAAATTCCATGAGGAGTTCTTGAAGATCTTTTCTTTCTTTTTCATTTAGAGTTGAGCCAATTTTAATTAAGCGTGGATTCTCATCATTTCCCAAATTAACAGTTTCAAAAGTTGGTTCCATTGGTTCAATTTTCTTTTCCAATTGTTTATTAATTTCATTTTCAAATTCATTTGAATCATTTAAGTGTAGAATTTCAATGTTATGGGACATATCAAAGTAAGCCAAATCAGAATTCATCTTATTGAAAATATTGAAAAGTACATTGGAACTTGCATTACTAAACTTTTTCCCCATGTTTTTAGAAAACCCAACCCAAATCCAATTATTAATGGGCCCCACAATAGGCATAATGAATTCCTTCCTCTTTCTTCTTCAAGGCTTGCCACTCTTCCCCTTGTCTTTCTTCAGCCAATCTTCCTTCTTCAAAGGTTCCTGTTGTAAAATTTTAAAGTACTCGCAAGTGTACGAACCGTACTGAAGTATAGTTTGACAAGAACGAGGTCGAACCCACAGGAACTTGAATGAAGGTAGGAAAATTAATCAAATTTTAACCAAATTAATCCTAATCTAGTTTAATAAAAATTGGTTGTTTTGAAATTAAATAAAATGAGAAAATAATAAAATTAAGCAAATAGTTAAACTAAGCAAAAGATATAAAGCAATAAATAGATGTAAATAATCAAAGGAAAGGAATTAAGGTTTTGGAATCCACCTTGTAAGTCATATTAGCATATATTTATGATCATTAATTTTTCCCAACCACTACATGATAATCTAGAAATCAATCTTGCTATCATGAAAAATATCATCATTAAAAATTATATTTAAAAATCTCAAGCATGTTCTTCTTCGCTTCTTAAATATAAAATCAAATCATTAATTGTATCCGTAGCCAAACAAATCACAAAATATATCCAATTCTAAAAATCAAATCATAAATTGTATCCATTGACAGACAAATCACAAGTGATATCCAATTTTATAATCAAGAATTAATAAACCAAGCATTCAATTAATTAAGACAAATCCTAAATCATGAGAAAAACATGATTGAACTCATATCTAGAATCCCATCTTAGTCAATTGATATGAAGTAAGAACAATTTAAATCATTAAAGAACAACTATTGTGGGAAAAATCAAATCACATAAATATTACTAATAATCCTTAACAAGGTTTCATCCTCAACCCTAATTATAAATTTAGCTACTTATGATAATTGAAAGAAAACACAAAAATAAAATACTAAACATTAAACTAGACAAATAAAATAGAGAAAGAAATAATCACAGTGCTAGAGAAAAGCCACAAAAGAAACTTTGTGCCGCTGCCTGCACTTCAGTCCTAATCGTCCCCCTATTTTTCTGTTTTGCTCGTATTTATATATCACAAAAAGACCGACCTATACGGCTATACCACTTAAAAGAGAGAAGCCGCCTAACACATTCCTAGTACAAGTCGGACAAGGACTTTATTTATTATTAGTTGTAGGCCACACGTCCAGGACATTAGAATTGGGCCTCACTTCTCATTCTCTAACTTTCAATCTTTCTTTCTTTTATTCTTTCTACACATCACGCCTAGATTGGGCTTTCTTTCATTCTTCTCTTTTCTTTTTCTTTACTTCACTGGATCTCTTCAAGGTTTGGCTTGACTTTGGGCCCATCTTGTAGCATTTGACTTCCACGTGAATTACTTCTTCAATGATTTTTCCATTCCTTCTCTTGAATTCATGCTTGGTTGGATGTAAGTCGGCTTCATTTCATTGGCTAGCCCCACTTTGCATGTAAAGCCCCTATTACCTGCAACACAAAGATATTATATAATCAGTCACAAAATAACAAAAAAGTAAGGCTAAATATGTAGATATGTGAGTACCTTATTATATATATATATTTTATGCACATAAATGTTATGGGACATATCAAAGTAAACCAAATCAGAATTCATCTTATTGAAAATATTGAAAAGTACATTGGAACTTGCACTACTAAAATTTTTCCCCATGTTTTTAGAAAACCCAACCTAAATCCAATTATTAATGGGCCCCACAATAGGCATGATGAATTCCTTCCTCTTTCTTCTTCAAGGATTGCCACTCTTCCCCTTGTCTTTCTTCAGCCAGTCTTCCTTCTTCAAAGGTTCCCACACATGCATAGCTTCGGTCATGTCATATAGATCTCTGCCCTCATTGGGGAAGTTTCTCCTCGCCTCATCAAGGAACCAGACATCGTCATCCCCACTCCAACAACTAATCATTTTATCATCTCCTTCTTCTTCTTTGTTCATCATGAGATATTGGTCATTGTTGGAAGAAGGGTCCATGTTGCGTTCAAGCATGAAGTAAGTTGGGGTGACTTGGGTTTTCCCCACCTTCGAGGTCCATTCTAGCCAATCATGATCTTCCCACGATCCTACGTCTCCCTCTTTGGAAAAGTCATTGACATGGGCCCTCTTGAAAGTCCATGGTCCCTAAGCACTCTTTAGTTATGGCTTAAAGTGGGGTAGAAGTAGGCGGACCTTCCCTTCTATCATCATATGGTCAATGTCCTCTTGGGTCAGCTCGCCTTGTTCACGCTTACCCTTGTCTTTTTCAACTTCTTCTTTTGCTATCTCAGAGAGGTGGCCTATTATCTTCTTAAGGACTTCAACTTGCGCCTCCACACACTCAAGCATCTTTTGCATGAGGACCTTCTCACTTGTAGCTTCCATCTTTCCCTCTTGATAAGTCTTCCTTTTGGATGTCTTGTCTTCCATTGGACTTGGAACGAAGCGATGTCTGAAAAGAAGCCCCATTTTCATTAAGTTCATGTCCCAATTAAAGGTTCCTTTTAAGCTTTAATTGTCCTTAGAAAATTCTTAAGTTCATTTTAATGAATGCCCAATTACAATGTCGCTCCTTTTCCTCTCATGGATCCTTGCCCCTTGTTTCATTGGGCTTTGGTCCATTTACAATAAAAGCTCTCATCTTACTCTCATGGGCTTTCATTAGAATGTACATAGGAATTTTTCAACCCTTTGTCTCAAACTTGGGCTCTCAATGTATTCATCACTTTTGGGCTTTTCATTCTTTATTCATTATTTCATCATTTTTTCTTGAAAGAGCCCTCTAGCTAGAATACATTGTAGCCTTACTTTCAAAGCCTATGAAATTCTCATCATTTTGGGCCTAGGCATGCAACAAAGAGACCCAAGATTAGGGAGTTTCATTTTTGGCTTTGAAGGATGTTGGATGCTAAGTCCATAGCATATTTCTTACATTAGGCCTAAAGTCCTCTTTTTCAAAAGGGCTTTTCCACTTAGGCTTATGATAGCAATTAGGCTACGGTCTTATAAACCTTTCAAGTTAAAATATACCTTTGGATTTAGGGACAATCCTCTTATATGTGAGAACTTCTTTTCTTTTATCCCATAACATCTTAGGGTATACCATAACTTTAGGGCCATCCCTTCCATTTTCAATATCTTTTATTTGTCCTTTAGAATTAGGTGAACACATGGTATATGGTTGAACAAACAAGAGATATATAAAGGGTATCCTTTGTCATAGGGTCTAGGATCTCTCAAGTGTGGGTAGGTTCCCAAAGGCTAAAGGGATAGATAAGTAGGTCACTCACAACTAGGTGGGCTATGATTCCAATCGATGGCCTAAATGGACCCTTTAACGTAGTCAAGGGCCATTATAGGCGATGGCACCAATTGTGAGTTGGTGGGATGAACTTTGAAAGATTTAGGCCTGAATAGAGCCTTCCACCTTCCCACTCATCACCAACCGAGGTTAGAGGACAAAAGAACAAGTGAATGTGTGTGCAAACAAGTCTTGAAAAAGCTTTTATTAAGGTTAAGAAACAAGACACATAGGAATTAGACTCATAGTCCCCAGCGGTGTCGCCACTGTGGACACAAAGGGGATGTCGCCACCTAGTTTTTGCAATGGTCTAGGAACCATGTATATAGCATTCCTTCGAGGAAGGACCTTTTGATCTTACTACCAGAGATATGGGTTTGGAGTTTAGGTACGCTCTTAGGAAGGTGTTAGGCACCCAAGACTGCCCAACCCTAAAGTTGGCCTCCCATCACTGTGTCTTATATCTTAACCTTATTAAAAGCATGTTCAATGCTTGTATTCTAACTCACACACACACACTAGCATACATCTAAGCATTCAACATGGCATCATTCATCCCAAACCCTAACCATACATCTAATCATGGCATCTAATCACAAATCCTAGCATACATCTATCATGACATCAAAGCATATTCAAGGTAGCAACATATACAATCAAATCAAGGCAAAAACATAAGCATAAGGAAAATTCCAAGCATTCATATTCATCTCTAATATCAACACAAGACCATATCACAAATGCATGAAATCTCCAATGCATGACTTACCTTTCACTTACCTTGCAGCAACACAGCACCCATGGCACTCATGCATGAACACGTGAATGGATGGTATTAAACTTAAGAAACCCTAAGAAAAACCCTAATCTAAACATGTGATAACAAACAAGCATGTGAAAAGGTGGACAGGAATTTATAAGGCCTAAAACATATGAAAAAAAGGCTAAACAGAACAAACATGTGAAGGCAGAAACAAAACAAACAAAAAATTTAGGGTTTCTGGGCAACGACATCATGCATGCTAGAACAAGTCTACATACGCATAATCAAGCCTGTGTGCACAGGCTAGATCATGCATACACAGATCCTTGCCCAAAAAACCCTAAAAACGCAAAAATAGAGTAGAACTTCAAAACAACAATTCTAACACCCTAACATGCATTTTAAGCATACAAAAACTTAAACCTAACCTAGGAAGGCATATTAGAACATATCTTAACAAACAAACAAAGCAAACAAGAGGATTTAAAGGTAGAAAATAACAGAGAGGGAAAAAGAAAAGTTTAGACTAGGTACCTCACACAAAAGCTTTCCAAGCTTGATTTTGATCATTCCCCTCAATCAAATCTATTCACAAACCAATAAGAAAGTGATTAGCAACGTTAAACTAGAAGGATTGGGGCTAGAAAAGGCCTCAATCAAATAAAAATGACTCCTTGTTTTGTGAAAAACTCTCTTTTGATTCACTATTTTCTAATGAATTTTAGTTTTTTCTTGTGGGATTTCTATGTTTTGTAAATGTACCATGTAAGGCTTTTTATAGTTGAAAAATGGGGTTTGGAACGGCTCCCAGACGATGTAGGATTCATTCCAAAACTCAGCCATTATTGCAAAAAACTTTCCTTTCTTATGCTTCTGAAACCTTAGCTGCGTACGCAGGAACGTGCTTGCATACGCATACTTTGGCCTGCGTATGCAGCGACCCACGTACCTAGGCCGAGGGCTACTTTGGTCATTTTGTTTTCAAAAATAGATTTTTACTTATTTAAAAGGTTATATTTCCCATTTTAACACTTCTCAAGTCAATTTGGTATCTGATTGGCCTCTAAATTGGCCTTGGGCTTTAGAGTTCGAGCATCATTGGGGAACAGGCCCCCTTCCTTTTATTTACTTAGGTTTTCACCCTACCAGTGGCTAAAACCACATCAAGGTCAAGCCACTGTACTGAGTCAAGTTTCCCCCCTAGTTGGTGATCGAGGTCAGGTCGAAGCTAGGCTTCTGTCCTTTAGTTGGGTTTCCACATAGTCGGTGACTGGGGTCAAGCCGAGGCTAGGCTTCTACCTTTTAGTTAGGTTTCCACCTAGTCAATGACGGGGGTTAAGCCAAGGTTAGGCTTCTGTCCTTTAGTTAGGTTTCCACCTAGTCGATAACCTAGGTTAGACAGAGGCTAGGCTTTTTTCCTTTAGTTATCTGGTATCTCCCGTTTTTCTGCCTGCACGGAACCCCCATCTTACATTCCTCGACCTACTAATAGGGCACTTATGCAAAGTGGAATATGAATAAACAAACTTTGAGCAATATAAATAACTTGGACTGTTAGATACATCAAGACAGCTTAAAAGCTTATAAAAATACTTCTTTAGGTTGCTTACATTCCACGGATGAGGGAGCAACCTCTCCTCTAGATCCTCTAGGTAATAAGCCCAAGACTCGGCCACAACGGTCACGCGGTACGGGCCTTCCCAATTCGGGGCTAACTTTCCAAAACTCAGCTCCTTTATACTCCCCAATACTCTTCGCAAGACAAGGTCTCTAGGAATGAACTCTCTTGGCCTAACATTTCTATTGTACCCTCTAAATAGCTTCTTCTGATAGTCGGCTAAGTAGATGGATGCTATCTCTCTATTCTCCTCTAGGAAGCCCAATTATTTGGTCATCAATTGATCATTCTCATACTAGGGAAAACCCATAGTCCTCATGCTTGGCAGGCTGACCTCTACTGGTATCACTGCTTTAATCTCGTAGGTCATGGAGAAAGGGTCTCACCAATGGACCTTCTAGGAGTAGTTCGATAAGTGATGGAAAATCTGGTTTTGCATCTCATACAAAACACACAGCGGAAGCAACAAACACAGATCTACTTTATTCATAAAAGATAACATGCAACCTTGAATTCTAGATTTAAGAATAGAAAGAGTACCTTGATGCAGTGAAATTCAAAAACAAGACTTGAGAATACCTTTAATAAACATCTCAATTCCACATAGTGCCCAGGAAGAGTGGTCTCTCAATCAGTCTTTATGTACGTTGATTCTCAGAGAAAGTTTTTCTTCTTCTTCTCATTGTAGAGAAAAACTATTTTCTTTTCTTTTCATCATACGTACATTACTAACTACCTTGGTAGTTACTTTATTTAATAACTCTTATTAAGTAAAAATAGATTATCTAATTGGGTTAGCCTTTTGGGCCTACCCAATTAGGCTTTAGTTTGTGGCTTGAGATGGGACCAAAGGAAACAAATAAGACTCTAGTTTCAATGGGCCTTAGTCTTATCTGTCAACTCTTGACAAGTCTAAAATTACCATTAATTATATTTAATACCACTATATAAATATGAATGTTCAATAAGCATATAAAACACTATGAGCGTTTAGACCCCCAATTACAAAATTATCAATTCAAACTTAATGTCAAACAATATATGTGCGGAAAATGAACATAAGCTAATAACAGAATTGATAAACAATCTAAACCAATTAAAATCACATTCACAGTAGAAATTAAATGGCAAAGATTAAGGGAAGAGAGATGCAAACACTAGGACAACACAACGATGTGATATCGAAGAGGAAACCGAAGCCCTCAACGTAAAACCTTTCCACCACCCTCCAAGCGGTCAATAATCCACTAGAAAATGTAGTTGGGATACATGAACAGCAATAGACCCTCCAAGCCTAATCTACCCAATGTACCTAAGCCCTCCAAGCTTCTTGCTCTAACGAGGTTACGCTGAACCTTTGTCTTTTCTAGCTTACTGAATTCCGCTATAGCCCATAGCATCAACCAATAACCATTGGTCCCTTCCTAACTGCTTCCCAAAGCACCAAAAAACCTTCTCACAGATGTGGGTATGGTGATAAAAGGATTTGGCCAAGAACATCTCAAGGATGTAACAATGGAGAGGGTGAGAGTAAAGGAATTTGAAGAGTCTCTATGTAAAGATTGTGGATGAGTTAATCTTGTTTTTCTCTAGGGTTTCTCTCTCAAAATTCTCTCTGGAAACTCTCTACATTTCGTGGGTATAAGGGGTATTTATACTAGGGTGAGAAAGGAATACGAAGAGTTAGTTTTTCCAAAACAGAGCTGGCTGGCAACTTGGCCTCGCAACTTAACTCAGTCGCAAGTTCAAACCCGAGCTAACTGAATGGCCAGTCTGGACTTTTTGTCCTGTAGTGCTACAGCTGGCATGACAGTTTAGCTTCTCTACATGCTTCACTCGTGTGCATCTTCTAGCGGCTTACCAGTCGTGAGCCACCCGTGAGATCCAGTCGCGAGTCCCTGCTTCACTGCACAGTCTTGAGCATTTCTTCACACTCTCTCACACACTACCCTTACATGATTCCCACCTAAATACAAGATTTCTATATGCTGAATTATAAGCAAATTTGGCACGGAATAAAGCCAACAAGATGGTTGATTAAATTCAACCTTACAAAATATAATTGCACTCTAGGCCTTATTAATAAATTATATCCCAAGACTCTAATGATATCATTTGACACCTCCATGAAATATCCATAGTGAACAAAGTCATAATGAACTATCACTTTGTAAACAACTATTTTATCCTCGAGTATCCGGTTTAATCTTTTAGTTATTCATATTTATTGAAATCCAATTTCAATAAATATAAACTTTAGTAACTCCTTACTAAAGTGGGCCCTGAATAACCAGTTCCCATTAAACTTATCTCAAGGGGATATTTCATATCTCTATAAAAAAATATTATGAATTTCATCTTGAAAATATGTGTTCCCTCAACATTACGTATGGATACCCAACATATTGAGTTTTTGACCGTCAATATTAGATCTCATTCACGATATATCAAAGTAACCTACATTTCATGATCGGGTTCACTATCCTCTTAGGATTTAGAGTCTATGAAATTAGAAGTCATGAGATTAATTATTCAGGTGACAGTTGTTGATTGAATATTTAATCTCACAGCGGTCCAGTTCAATATGTCTTAACACTTAAGACACGTCAACACATCAACTAGAAGTCTCCACTTCCATGATCAAGACAAACCATCTTAGTTGATGTGTTATAGTTTTTGCAGATGAATGCCCAATTTTATCACCAAATACAAACTACGTTTTGAGTTTACAAGAAACTTGTGATTTATATCTTCTGTGACTAAATCACATAAATCACATACAATGCATCTCAAAGACTATGATAATGTCTCATTAGTTCATTTATAAGTAGTCTCATATAATTAAACAATTTAATTATTTATGACATGCCAATAAATTGGATTTTAGGGCATAAATTCCAACAATAAGCCCACAGTATGTTGGGCAGTTCCTCAGCCCATTTTCCCTTGGCATTCTTTAACCTTTTCTTTAGCCCGTTGACAATAGTCTTGTTGGTGGTTTCAACTTGTCCATCCATTGCTTTGGGGGTAGGCTGACATAGAATACCTATTCTTGATCCCAAGGTCGCCGCAATACTTTCTGAATGTCATGCTATCAAATTGCAGCCCGTTATCCAAAATTATAGCCTCTGGTACCCCGAATCGAGTCACAATGTTCTTCTAGACAAAGTTCTTCCCATTAATGTCACGGATGTTCGCCAAAGCTTCGACCTCCACCCACTTGGTGAAATAGTCAGTTGCCACTATAACAAACCTCCTGTTCCTCGTGGCTCTAGGAAAGGAGCCCACGATATCTAGCCCCCACTGTGCAAAAGGGCAAGGGCTAGAGATTAGGTTGATGATCCCTTCTGGCTGATGGATGCTCAGTGCATGCCTCTGACATTGATCGAACTTCTTGACATACTCTGTGGCATTCCTCTTCATATTCGGCCACCAATACCCCTGAGCCATTACTCGATGAGCCAAGGGCCTACCACCCATTTAGCTCCCACATATTCCCTCGTGCAACTCGGCAAAAAGCCCATCCAAGGCTTCCGGGTGCATGCATGATAAATAAGGCCCACCGAATGATCTTCAATACAAATTTTTCTTCACCGATAACCAAAATATGGCTGATTTGAGGGTTCCATCCGGGATGAACGAGATGATGGGGTCTATCCAGCTCGGGGAAACAAATATTACTGCAACTTAACGATACTCTCGATGATTTATGCTCAGAGATTCCAATGACTCCATAGAGATGATTCAGGGTATAAAATTCCCCACAAATGAAGCTAGGGTGGCTAGAGAGTTTGCATCGCTATTCTACCCTCTAGAAATTTGAGCCACTTTCACTGGTCCAAAATGTACTTGCAATGAATAGACTAGTTTTAAGTAATCCACCATTCTTGGGTCCCTTGCCTTAAAGCTCCCTTTGACCTCACTCACCACTAAATGAGAGTTTGAATAAACTTCTGCATATGTAGCTCCTACCTCCACTGTTGCTTGGAGTTTGGCCACTAACGTTTCATACTCAGCTTCATTATTCAAGGCATGGAAGCCCAGTCTGAGCAAATGTTCTATTTTCATACCCTCTAGTGACTCTAGCACTATTCCTTTCCTAAACCCCGAGCTTTGGACGCCTCGTCCACATGCACCTTCCACGAATGAACTGACACTTGGCAGACCCCATGTGCATTCCCAACCACCGGAGTGAATTTAGCCACAAAGTCTGCCAGCACTTTCCCCTTGATTGCATTCCTTGGTTTGTATCTAACATTGAAAGCCCCCAACCTTGTACCCTACATAGCTATCCTCCATGTAAAGTCCGACTGTAGACACTCAATTTTGCACCCATAATTTAATCTTGGAAGATGATTAGAATGACCATTCATATACCCAAAAATCATAATTGCATTACATGCATTAAATTATTCATTGCATATCATAAAAATGATCTTGAAATTCTAACGGTCGTGACGGTATGCCCGATTCCCAAATCGGACCGTCGGATTGAAAGATATCACAAGATCAAGTTTTCACGGTCAGCTTGCATTGTATATGGGTGAAATCGATCACGTGTGATTAATTGAAATTAATTTTGATTGGTTAATTATTAAAATTAATTAAATGAATTTTTGTGATTGGTTAAGTATTTTTCTTAAAGTGAGATTTGTTGCACGGGTTAAAACAAATAAGCTGATAATATTTAATAGCTGTAGATAATTAGGCTTTTAGGATAATTATATTAAAAATAATTATTTTAAAAAACCTAACTATCACTTTGGGATGAAGTTTATCATGAAAATAACTCTAAAATTCGTCCACATACAATTTTTAGACTTGGAAAACACTTCAAAAACGTGCTAATCAAGTAGCAGATTTCAGATACACGTTCCAAGGCACTTTTGGCATAGTAGAACTAAAAATACGGACTAGGCTATTTCTGGAAAAGTTGTAGAGAATCAAATTTCCCTTCAGCTATAAAAATTGTAGCTTAATCATAATTTTGAGTAAAACTATATGATCAAAATACTAAAACTTGTTCTGATTTGAAATATCAGGTTACTCTTATCCAAATCTCCCTTTTTTTAGGATTTTCCCCATACGTTTTTTTGCTTATTTTTTAAGCTGATTGGGCTTAATTTTTAAGCAAACCTATCTTATTTTGTAAGCAACTAACACCTCTATAAATAGGGGAGGCCTCCCAACAATTAGGAACACCTTTTTTGACCCTTTTTTTTTACTCTTCTTTTTCTGACTTCTCTCTCTCCTTACGTTAAAGAAGTTTGGAAGCCTTGCTTTAGGAACTTCTTTTTTTTTTTAAGAGACTTCACTTAAATCCTTTTGAAAAATTGTTTCTCTTTGAGGAACTCTTTCCTTAAGGATTAAGTTCATGTAGGTATAACTCTAACTTTGTTTCCATAACATGCTTTCATATATGTTTTAGTTTCCATGGACATGACATTTTCTTTTGTGTTTAAATAATCATGTTTCTCATATGTTATCCCATGTTCTCTTTTGCTTTCAAAATTTTTCACATGATTAATTGGTGAACATACCTATTTTTAATAAAAAAATCTTATTTGGATTTTTCCAAATAAAAGTATGCTCTGCTTTAAAAAAAAAATAAAAAATAAAAAAAATAAAAATAAAAACCAGATCTGAATTTTCCAAATAAAAATCTGGTCTGTTTTTAATAAATTCTGATCTGCATTTTTTTGAATAAAAATCTGCCATGTTTTATTTTTTAATAAAATCTTACCTACATTTTTTCAAATAAAAATCTGCCCTGTTTTTAATATAAAATCTGATCTGCAATTTTTCAAATAAAAATATCCCTGTTTTTAATAAAAAAATCTGATCTGCATTTTTTCCAAATAAAAATCTGATCTACATTTTTTCCAAATAAAAACCTGACTTTTTTTTTAATCAAAATTAGATCTGCATCTTTCAATAAAAAATTTGTGTTTTCAAAATAAAAATCTGTTTTTCCCACATTTAAAAAAATCTCAATCAGGTCTGAATTTTTATTTTAAATCCATTCTTTTCTTTTAGGGAAACTTAAAATTAAACTTTTCATTAACTATTCTCATCAAATTTTTTCACACAAAATAAAATCACCGATCTACGGTTCTTGACTAAAAGTTTAACCTTAGATCTAGGATTTGACATGGCATCTATTGCATAACATTTCATACTTTCAAAAGGGTATATAATGGTCATGTAGAGTCTAGAAGACTAGACTCTGTCTGGGCAGAATGTGTGCCTAACATCTTCCCATTCCGTAACCTAACCCCAGAACTTAGGTTTTTGGATAGTAGATTAGTGTTTTATCTTTTGTTTTGGTAGATTGTAACTAGGATCAAAGCTTTGTAATTTTTACATAGATTGTATTTAGGACCAATGCCTTGTAAAGTTATTCTACCAAGTTGTATTTGTATAATCAATTACTCCCTCTGTCCCAGTTTGTTTGTCCTCTATTCAATTTTGAGATGTCCCAAAATATTGTCATATTTCTAAAACTAAAAGTTATTAATTTACTAATGTTTCCTATTATATCCCTACTTTATTTTCAAAACTATTTAAAAAGAAAACTAATAAATATATTTAAAAAAATCAATCTAATTGGGGCACCTTTTTAGCTACCTCATTAAGAATAACTCTTTAAAAGAAAAGGCATATAAATTTATATAAGGGTAGTTTTGTAAACTTATACATTTTTATAAGGTAAACAAGATAATAAATGATGTTTGCTTAAAAAGTTTGACTTTTCAAATAGGACAAAAAAATTGGGACAAAGAGAGTAATAAATTTGAGGTATTTTTGGACATGTGAATTGTATTTTATTTTTTCTTTTTCTTTTTTTATAAAAAATAAGTGCTGACTCCAAACATTTACCTAAAAGAGAGGTGCCATAAGCGCCCAAATCTCTTTTTGAAAGCACCCCTCAAGTGCGGTCTCTCACACCGACATCCTCAATAAGGATTGTAGGGGATGGTCAGTCAACACATACACCGTATGGGCCTAGAAGTAATGCGGTAGTTTTCTCGTAGCATGTACTAAGGCCAGAGCCATCTTCTCTAATGGCAGATAATGGGTTTCTAAGTCCACCAATGTCTTGCTGATGGTACACTGGCCTTTGCACATTGTCTTGAACTCTAATCAATACCACGCTAACTGCATGCTTAGACACGGTTAAGTACATATACAAGTCTTCACCAGGCTCTAGACTGGACAAAATTAGTGGGTGAGCTAGGTACAGCTGTCAAACTTTGGAAGGCACTGTCACACTCCTTAGTCCACTGAAATCCTTTGCACTTTCTTAGTAGTTGGAAGAACGGGCAACATCTGTTGGCTGACTTGGACACAAACTGATTCAGGGATTTTATCATTCTTATGAGCTTTTGTACTTCCTTCGGGTTTCTCGATGGATTGAGCTGTTGAATTGCACTGATTTGGTTGGGGTTAACCTCGATTCCTCTGTAAGTTATCATGTAGTCGAGAAACTTCCTGGATCCTACTCCAAACACCCATTTAGCAACATTAAGGCATAGTTTGTGATGCCTTAGTATCTCAAATACCTCGACTAAGTCCGACATATGCTCCTGACTTCTTACTTTTGACTACCATGTCGTCAATATACACCTCCACTGTTTTACCAATCTATATTCTAAACATCCGAGTAACCATCCACTGGTAAGTTACCCTGGCATTCTTCAAACCAAAGGGTATAACTGTGTAGTGGTAATTATCTTAAGGAGAGATAAAAGACATATTTCTTGATCTTCGGGAGCCTGTGCAATCTAGTTATATCCCTGGAAAGCATCCAAAAAGGTCATCCTCTGATGGCCATTCGTGGCATCCACTAACTGGTCAATCTTTAGGACAGGGAAAGGGATCCTTATGGCATGCTTTGTTTAGATCTGTAAAGTCAACGCCAACCCTCTTTTTCTCGTTCTTCTTCTTCACCACCACTATATTAACCAACTAGTCCGGGAAGAACACTTACTTTATGGCTTCAACTTGCTTCAATTTCTCCACTTCCTCTTTCACGGCTTCAACGTGAGGCTCAGTCGTCCATCTCGGCTTTTGCTTCTTAGGGGGATACAAGGGGTCCACATTCAATCTGTGCACTATGAACTCTAGGTCTACCCTGGACACATCGTATGGGCTCCACGCAAAGATATCCAAATTCTGGACCAACGACAACAATACTTTCACTCGATCCTCGGCTAGAAGGCTCTTTCCTACCCAAAAATGTCTGTCCTCATAAGGCAAGATACGGACCTCAATCAATTCCTCAGCACTGTCAGCCCCATTAAAACCCCTAGGGCTATAACAAGTCTGATTCTACTTGCTCCTTTAGCTTGATTTCATGGTTGATCACGGCAACCAGGCATTGCCGAGCTGCATTTTGCTCTCCCTTTATTACTACAATTCCTTGCTCGGTAGGGAATTTCACTTTCAGGTGCAATGAGGAAGGACTGGCCCCCATGGCATGGATCCATGGTCGTGCCAAGATTTCCATGTACGTCAAGAAAGCATTTACCATTATAAAATTTACCATTACCTATTTTCCTTCTGTTACCACAGGGAGCTTGATCTGCCCTACGGGCATCACCATCTTCCCATACCCAAACCCTGTTGGGATTTATGCCCTAAAAATCCAATTTATTGGCATGTCATAAATAATTAAATAATTAAATTATATGAGACTATCTATAAATGAACTAATGGGACATTATCTTAATCCATAAGATGCATAAAATGTGATTTATGTGAAAAGTCACAGAAAGATATAAATTACAAGTTCTTTGTAAACTCAAAATTTTTGTTCACAGTTGGTGATGAAATTAGGCATTTCATCTTTGAAGACTATAACATATCAACTAAGATGATTTGTCTTGATTATGGAAGTGGAGACTTCTAGTTGATATGTTGATATGTTTTAAGAGTTAAGACATATTAAACTGAACCGCTGTGAGATTTATTATTCTCCTAACGACTGTCAAATGAATAATAAATCTCACAACTTCTATTTACATCAACTCTAAATCCTGAGAGAATAATGGACCTGATCATGAGATGTAGGTTGCTTTGTTATATCAAGAGTGAGATCTATAATTACGGTTAAAACCTCAGTATATTGGGCAGCCGCATTTAATGTTGATGGAACATATATTTTCAAAATGGAATTCATAATCTCTTAACGGAGATATAAAATATTCCATTGAGATAAGTTTAATGGGTTTGGTTATTCAAAGTGTTGGGCCCAACCACTTTAGTAAGGAGTTACTAAAGTATATATTTATGAAATTGGATTTCATAAATATATAATGAATAACATAAAGGATTAAACCGGGTACTCAATGATTAAGATGTAGTAATTTACAAAGTGGTAGTCAACATTCATGACTTTGTACTACTACGAATATTTTAATGAAGGGGTTGTATGTATAATAAAGTCTTGGGATATAATTTATTAATAAGGCCTAGAGTGCAATTATATTCTTATAGTGGTATTGAATATAATTAATGGTAACTTTGGACTTGTCAGGAGTTGACAGAAAAGCCCAAGGCCCATTTGAGCTAGAGACTTATTTGTTCCCTTTGGTCCCATCTCAAGCCACAAATTAAAGCCCAATTGGGTAAGCCCAAAAGGCTAACCCAATTAGATAATCAGTTATTATTTAATAAGAGTTATTAAATAATGAAAACTATGAGAATAGTTTTAAACGTACGTATGATGAAAAGAAAAGAAATCAGTTTTTCTCTACAAGGAGAAGAAAAAGGATTTTTCTTTGAGAATCTATGTACAAAAGGACTGATTGAGAGACCACACATCTTGGGCACCATGTGGAATTGAGATGAAGATTAAAGGTATTCTCAAGCCATGGTTTTGAAATTTACTGCATCAAGGTACGAATCCTGTTCTTTGTTCTAGAATTCAAGGTTACATGTTATCTTGCAATGATTGAAGTAGATCCGTGTTTGTTGCTTCCGTTATGTGTTTTGTATGAGATACAAAACTAGATTTTCCAACAAACCCTTCTACAGATTGGGGTACATTTTCTCCACCCCACTGCCTTGATCAATCATAACTCTTTTGACGAGGAATCCCCCAGTGCGTTGTCGTGTGGTTAGGTGGTTCCCTCGAGATCGTCGTCATCAAAGGCATTCATTGAACATAGACATGTGTGATGTGTGTGGGTACCAAAGATGAGATAGTCCTTAGTCTATGTAAAGCTTCAATGATCAATTCAACCAAGGCATACACAATTAGCATGAGGAAAAGTGACCCATCTCAATTATAGAAGTATGCATATATGACCTCCCACAAAACTTGAGTACAACTTTTGAAGCTTTTCATTTGGCTTCATATACATCATAACATATGATCATTTTGATTTAATACATCTCATTTTTGAGATCGATGCCTGAAATTTTTTTGATATTTCAATTTGATGAACAAGCTTTTGGCTTTTTAGGCATCATACAATTTCATAAAAGTCGCTTTCCCTTTTTCCTAGTCAAATACTAGTATGTGCAACGGCTTTTGCAGCTCATTATCTCTTTTCATTTTGAGATTTACATTTGTTGAGCTCTTTAAACAAAAATAATAAAAGAGTGGGAAGATATATAGGCACAAGTCTATACAAGTCTCAAGATCCACAAAACCATTAACTAATCAGTCATGACAAGTTTGAAGATCTATTTACAACAATCACGTAGATGTTAAGATTTTTCCCACAATGATATGAGTGCATAAAGAACAAGCTACGCTCGTAAATGCACAAAGCCATTTGTACGAAGGTACAAGGCAAACATGCTTGTGACAATACACAACAATGCCGATCAAACTTTTTGGATTTTCTACTTTTTATGTGTTTTTGGGTTTTTGACACAAAAGCGAGTAAATATTGATTTAAAAAAAATGTAAAAACATTCAAAGCAAAAGACAAACAAACAAAATTTTCAAAACATGCTATACAAATAGCCAACAAAATAGTGTGTGCTAAACATCAGTAAGAGCAAATCAAGATAAATAAGTAAAGCACACAGCACACAAGAGATTCAAGGAATTGTACCAACACCGACGGTCTTACGAAGTAATTCAAACCGTGGACCATTGAGAGGTTTGGTGAAGATATCAGCCTTTTGGTTGTCTGTATGTATGAATTCAAGACACACAACTTTATCTTCCACCAAAAATCTTGGATGAAGTGGTAACGTATCTTTAGAAGCTTCGACTTTGAATGCTGAATCGGATTCTTAGAGAGATTTATAGCACTGGTATTATCACAGAACACACACATTGTATCTTGAGGAATCCCGTAGTCGTGAAGTAGCTTCTTCATCTAGAGAAGTTGTGTGCAGCAACTCCCAGCAGCTATGTACTCAGCTTCTGCTATAGAGAGAGACACAGAATTTTGTTTCTTACTCATCCAAGAGACAAGATTGTTCCCAAGGTAGAAACAACCACCGAAGGTACTCTTTCAGTCATCCACACTTCCAGCCCAATCTGCATCTGAATAACCCGCAAGACAAGCATTAGAATCCTTTGAGTACCACAAGCCATAATCCGGAGTGCCATTGACATATCTTATGATTCGCTTCACTACTGTCAGATGGGATTCCTTCGGAGCAGCTTAATATCGAGCGTAAACTCCCACACTAAAAGCAATATCCGATCTACTCGCTGTAAGATAGAGTAAACTCCTAATGATGCTCCTATACAAAGTTGGACTTACTTCTACCCTAGACGAATCAACATTAAGCTTTGTAGATGAACTCATGGGAGTGGAGGCATTCTTTTTGGAATCTAATCCAAACTTCTTGACAATATTTCTAGCATATTTTTCTTGTGAAATGAATATGCCTTCCTTCTTTTGTTTGAATTGAAGACCCAAGAAAAATGTAAGCTCCCCCACCATACTCATCTCAAATTCTTTTTTCATCTCCTCGGAGAACTCTATAGCTCAAGTATTAATGGTAGCTTCAAATACTATGTCATCCACATATACTTGAGCCACGAGAAGGTAGTCCTCATCATTCTTGACAAATAAATTCCGATCAGCATATCCTCTTTTGAATCCTCTATTCAAGAGGTAATGGGTAAGCCGATCGTACTAAGCTCTAGGAGCTTGTTTCAAGCCATACAGAGCTTTCTTCAATCTCAGCACATGATCCGAGTAGTGAGGATCTTCGAAGCCTTTGGGTTGTTCAACAAACACTTCTTCATTCAGGTAACCATTGAGAAATGCATATTTCACATACATTTGGTAGAGTTTAAAGTTCATAGTGTATGCAATTGACATAAGAATGCGGATAGACTCAAATCTTGCCACGGGAGTGAAGGATTCATCAAAATCTACTCCTTCCACTTGAGTGTATCCTTGAGCCACCAGCCAAGACTTGTTCCGAATAATCTCTCCATCTTCGTCGGTTTTGTTTTTGAAGATCCATTTGGTGTCGATGACATGAACATTTTCAGGCCTAGGAACAAGTTCCCATACATCATTTCTCACAAATTGATTCAGCTCTTCATGCATTGACTCAACCCAATTTTCATCTTGAAGAGCTTTTTCGACTTTTTTCCGCTCATATTAGGCAAGGTAGCAATGGTATGTTACATGATTGGACAAAAGTATGTTTTCCTTTCTAAGGAGAAAACCTTCATTCAAGGATCCAATGATGTTATTGTCCTGATGGTTTTTGATCACTCTTGATGATGGCTTCTTTGAGGTGGACACTTCATCATTCCGTGAGATAGGAGGATGAACTTCCAGAGGTGTGAGAGGACTTGATGTTCTAGACATTGATCTTGTTTCCATTCTTGAGTTCATGGGAGTTGATTCCTTTTCCGGTGTAGGTCCTTCAACTTCAATATCTTGGGCTTCAACCTCAACAGAGGATTCTTTGGAGCTTGGCCCTTCTCCATCATCAACCATCTCTACCTTTGTTGAGTAGCATAACTTTTGCCATTTCTTGAATCACCCGATTTTTCCTCTCAACCACCTCATTTTGTTGAGGAGTTTTGGGGGTTAAAAATTCCTTTTCAATCCTATTCTTCTTACAAAAAGATTCGAATCTTGCATTCTCAAACTCCTTTCTCATCATTCTTGACAATAGGAACCCCTTTCTCATTTTGAAGTCTCTTGCATAGAATTTCCATTTTCTCACATGCTTCTGATTTTTCTCTAAGAAATTCCACCCAAGTGTATCTTGAGAAATCATCAACAATGACCATAATGTACCTTTTTCCTCCTAGACTTTTAGTTCTTGTAGGCCCCATTAGATCAACATGAAGAAGCTCTAAACAATGTGAAGTAGCAATCACATTCACCTTGTGATGACTTGCCTTTGTTTGCTTCCCCATTTGGCATGCACCACAAATAGTCTTCTCCACCTTTCCAAATTTTGGAAGTCCCTCAACAGTTTCAAGTTTAAAGACTTTAGCCACTTGTTTGAAATTTGCATGCCCAAATTTGTGATGCCAAAGTTCCAACATGTCAACATGAGCATTTCTGCAGGAAATTCTTGTCATAGGAACTACACCGTAGTAATTGTCGGTAGTCCTATTTCCCTCCAAGACTTGAATCCCTTCTTCATCAATGATTATACATCCCTTCTTTGAGAATTGAACGAGGAAGTCCTTATCACATATTTGGGTGATACTTAAGAGATTTGCCTTAAGCCCTTTGATATATAAGACATCCTTCAATAGAGGTAATCCCAGTATCTCAACAGTCCCTTTGCCAAGAACTTGAGCATGACTTCCATCACTAAATGTCACATAGTCACCGACCTTCTCTTTGAGTGACTTGAATAGTGATTTATCTCCTATCATATGATGAGAACAACCGCTATTAAGATACCATAAACACAAATTAAATACCTTCAAAAAAGTGTGCACAAATAAGCAAGCATGAGACAAGCACTCTTGACCTTCAAACAGAAGCTTATCTTTATTTTCCATGCTCTTGTTAGATTGAATTTTCTTTTTCAGATAATCACCCTTATCACACAATATTCCATTTCTTCTTTTATACTTTTCAATCAAAGAATTAGACTTACATAGACTATTGTGTAGTATGTGATACTTATTTTCAAAATATTTGAGCATGTGAACAAACATTCTAGCATGTTTCTTTGTTTTTAATAACTCTAGGAGTTCATTGTTAGGACAACCTTCAAACATAATCATAGAGTTATTATCACAAACATTTAAACCACAATTCAACATAGCCTTTTTTATAGCTTCATCCATAGCTAAGGGGTCTAGGATCACACCTAGGTAAATAAACCATAGCAAGTGTACCTAATCTGATACCAAATGAAAGTTCAAATGGAGTGTAATACACCAATGAATGTTTAGACCCCCAAATATAAAATTGCCAACACAAGCTTATAATCAAACAATATATGTGCGGAAAATGAAATATATGCTATAACCAAATTGGTAACACACTCTAAACCGTAATTAATAACCAACACAACAGTAATTAAAAGATAAAGAGAAAAAAAGAAAGATGCAAGCACAAAGATAACACGGCGATGTGTTATCGAAGAGGAAACCGAAATACTCAGTGAAAAACCTCTCTACTGCCCTTCAAGCGATTAATAATCCACTAGAGAATAAAGTTAGGATACATGAATAGCAGAAGACCCTCCAAGCCTAATCTACCCAATGCACCTAAGCCCTCCAAGCTTCTTGCTCCAATAGGGTTACGCCGAACCTTGTCTTCTCTAGCTTACCGGATCTCGCAATAGCCCATTGCATCAACCAAAATGAATTGGTCCCTTCTAAACTGCTTCCCAAGCACCAAAATACCTCCTCACTGCTATGGGTATGGTGAGATAAGGATTTGGCTAAATATACCTCTCAAGGATATATCAATGGAGAGGATGAGAGTAGAGGAATTTGGAGAATTAAAGGATGAAAATTGTGGATGAGTCAATCTTATTTTTCTCTAGGGTTTCTCTCTCAAAATTCTCTCTGGAAACTCTCTACATTTCATGGGTATTTATAGTAGGGTGTATGAGGAATGTGAAAGGTCAGTTTTCAGCAAATAGGGCATTCTGGCAACTCAGGCTCGCAACTGAAACGAGTCGCGAGCTAACTGCCTGGCCAAATTGGAAGTTTTATCCTGTAGTGCTCTAGCTGTCGTGACCCTTCAGCTCCCCTTGCATGCTTCACACGTGTGCCATTCTGGCGACTTGCTAGTTGTGAGCCAGTCGCGAGATCCAGTCGCAAGACTCCTTTGAATTACACACTTCTTGAGTTTTCTTCACACTCTCTCACACACTACCCTTACATAATTCCCACCTAAATACAGGGTATCTAATTGCTAAATTACAAGCAAATTTGGCACAGAATAAAGCCAACACATGATTGAATAAATTCAACCTTACAATCTCGATGATAGGTACAGTACAGATTCTAATTCCTTCTAGTCGGATCTCTGCCCATCTTACCAAGCCAGTGGAAATAAGGCTCATGCTTGATCTTCTCCAAGATTTTTTGTACAAGCTCCTTGAATGCTACATTCACCCCCTCTGTTCAACTAACGGGGTTTTGCCCCTCTGCATCTCTTCTGGGCCTTTGCTAAAAGCCCCCAATTCGGTGCTCCCTCTAGTACTGAAACGCAACAGGTGCCTTCCCTTTACTATGTAATATGTTGTCTTCTAGCCTCTTATATTCCTCTATCTGCCTCAATAACTAGCGCATGTTCTCGGAGGGCTTCATAATCAATGAGTCTCTTAGCTCAGATTCGTAAGGAAGCCCCAGTTTAAAAGTATTTTGCAGCTACCTGCTCATTGCCTCCTCCAATCTCATTATATAATTCCCAGTACCTGTTTATGAATGACCAGAGAGCCTCTCTACTCCTCATCTTCATGGATAACAGGGTGTCGATGGGCTGGGGGTCTTGGTTGCATGTTACAAAGTAAGCACAAAATGCTTGGATTAACTCCTCAAAGTTGTGGATGGAACCCTTCTTCAGACTATTAAACCATCTCATCACCGTGGGACCGAGACTAGAATGGAACACCTTGCATAGAAGCCTATCGTTCTGAGAATAAAGTGCCATGAGTTGGGTGAAATGACTTACATGCTTCACTGGGTCTATCTTGCCATCATAATAAGTGAATGGCGAACGAGTAAAGTGTCTTGGCATCTGGGTATGCTCTATTTCCTCGGAAAAAGGCCACTGGTCTATCATTCTAAGCGCTCGGCTCATAGCGTTCATAGCGGTGTTGGGGTGTCCGTGCCTCTCTCCTCAGTGACACCAAACCTCTACCTCTGGACTCGTTTGACCTATCCCTTAATAGCCAAGAATGGACCTAGTAAGATGAGCCCCCTGTATGCTCCTTTCTGAGACATGGTCACCAAACGACCCCTCAAAGGTCCTTCTTCGATACCCCCCCCCCCCTTATTTCAAGCTCTAACTCCCTAATATGCCTTTGCAGACTTTCTATCTCACAGTCCTGGTCACTATGGTATGAGCCCTTAGGCACGTAAGACAAAGTTATCTCTCCTCTGGACGATGATACATGCAAGTCCATCTGAGTCTTGCGCCTGTCTCAGTCGCAGTGCTCTCTCCTACGTTCTTGCTCCACAAATCTGAGAGCTCGAGATGAACCCCCTAAAACAATTCCCACCAAACCCTACTGACCCCACGTTTGCATGTTAATCCTCCATTTAGTAGATACCTCCACCACCGCTAGGCCTTCAGCGTAGTAGGATCTCCCTAATTGTGGTGGTTCTTTCCCAATAACCTTGGGCTTTTGGGCCTAGACCCCTAATTTACTTGTACTTTGAATTGGGCTTATCCCACAATGGGAGGTCTACGAAATGGTTCTAAAGGTTACTATAGAGTTAAATTGTTGTTCTTGGTCCTAAACTCCCTTGATCCTGGCTTAGCCGAGAGGATGGTTATATAGCCGAGCCCCTACCCTAAAATCTAAACATGATTTCTTAATCCTCGAGTTATTGTTTTCCTTACTACTCTCGTGTTTCACTTCCCAAAATTTTCCAACCCCCTACTTTTGACTCTCTTCCTCTACTTATAGCCTCCCCCCTTAGTAGGGTTGTCATGTTGAGGGGATTTTCCCCATGTAAGTGGGTCCATTTGCCCTATATCCTTGACTAGATAAGGCCCACTGCTTATTGCTGATATGACTTTCTTGTAATTTGTGCTTGACGTTGGTTATTGCTCAGCGAGCGGATTCCCCTAAGGTATGATCTTTGATCCACAGCAAAATCTTAGGGTATTTGGTCTAGATGTTCAGCCAGACACATCTTAGCCCTGCATTTGATGTGTTCAGCTGAATGGGCCAAGACTATTCAAAGTATGGGCCAACAACTCGGGGATGGGCTGATATTCTCGATATGTACAAAAGTGTTTTGGTTAACTTGCTCACTAAAATTAGATTGCAATAGAATGAAGGCACACAAAGAACATTCTCAAGAATTAGGGAAGAAGTGACTTGGATAGTGCCTATATGAGTAACGGTGGCCTTTACTCCATTACGTATTTGAACAGTGGAACTAGTAATCTTGGTAAATAAAGTGATAGAATGGATAATATGATATGTAGCTCCAGTGTTAAACATCCAAGTTTCACTACCATATGCATTTCTATTAACAGGATTAACATTGAACACAGAATGTTTTAAGTCCAGACAAGTGCCATCTTGAAAATAATCACAGGAAATACTTAAGAGTGCTGAGTTAGCCATGTGAGAAATCACCTTTTTGGTTCCAAAAGTATATGCAGTGGAGTTCAGCAAAGGCAACAGCTGCTAGCACTATTCTGGAGTAAAGGGAAAGCCATTGATGTTGTTGTTGGGGAGAAAAGAAGTGGATCATTCAGACTTATATGAATCAATCTTAGTTAGGGGTGTCCACGGGTCGGGTTTGTGGCTGGCTCGAACTCAACCCAAATTTCTCAGGTGGGTGAAAATCCAAACCGAAACCGACCCATTTTACTGGTCGGGTCGTTCGGTTCGAGTCCATCGATTTTCGGGTTTGTGCCGGTCGGTTTTGGGTTTCGCCGCCAATGCCGAAATTTCGCAGGATCCGGCAAGATCTGGCCGATATTTGGCTGGATCCGTCGAGATCTGGCCAATATTTGGCCGGATCCGTTGAATCTAGACTAGATCTTGACAAAATATCGCCAGATCTCGCCGGATCTGGTGGATTTCAAGTAGATCTTGGTTGGAAAAACAAAAATATCGCTGGTATTTGTCATTTTTTGTCGGAAAACCTAGAAATGTAGCCGGATGTTGTTGATTTGATGGTCGAGTCGGGTGGCTCGGATTTTTAAGGAGGAAAACTGCCAATCGACCCGAAGGGTTCGGGTTCTGTGGGTGGCCGATCATCAGATTGGTCGGTTCGGGTGGTGGCCGGTCGGTTTCGGGCAGGTCCGGCGAGTTGGTCGGGTGATGAGGACCCGTGGACACCCCTAATCTTAGTGGTAGTGATCTGATTAGCCATTGCAGGCCTGCTTTTTTGCTTGTAACCTAGAGGAAATCCAACTAACTTGTAACACATCTCCATTATATGGCCAATTTTACCACAATGACTACACACAGGCCCACCTTTGCCATTATGCCCCTTAAAATTCTTCCTATTACCACCAGAAAAATTGGAACTTTGAGATCCTTCATAGCTAGAATTGAAATTTGGACCTCCATAGCCTAAATTCTAAGCTTTGACAGTTAAAGCTGTGGTCTCCACAGATGGAGTAGTATTGAACCCTAAGGCTCTTTGGCTTTCTTCTTGAATGACTAAAGAAAATGCTTTGTCAATTGATGGAGTAGGTTCCATCATCAGAATCTGAGTTTTAACCTGGAATTAAGACTCATTGAGTCCATTCAGAAACAGCATGATAATGTCTTGGTGATGAAATTCAGTGATTTTATCATTCACACCACAAGTACACTTCCCACAAGAACAGCAAGGCAATGGCCTATAATTTAACAATTGATCCCACAAAGCTTGAAGATTAGTGAAGTAATTTGTAACAGGTGAATCACGTTGCACAACACTAGAAATCTGCTTCTACAACTATGAGATCCTTGGACCATTAGCTTGAGAGAAACGATTCTTGAGAGTTCTCCAAACTTCAAAGGTCGTGTCTCTGTAAATAACACTAGCTGTGATATGAGGAGAAATTGAATTCAAGATCCAAATCGAGATCATGGTGTTGTTCCTTGACCAAGCTCGTTTCTGAATTAGAGTGGTAGCCATTGAAGCAGTGATGCTACCATCAATAAATCCAAGCTTGTGTTTGGCATCAAAGGACATTTTCATGGCTCTGGCCCAAGTTGGATAGTTATCTTCAGTTAGAGGTTGCGAGACTAGAATAGCTCTAGGTGTCTCACCATGATGAAGGTAGAAAGGACTACTTGGATCTTCCATTGGTGCAAGGGCACGATGAGAAGGGCTTGAATTTGCATGAGGAACTTAATCAAAATTCGACGCTAGAGCTGTTAGAGCTCAAGCTCTAATACCATAACAGAATTCTAACAGAATTATAGATAGAAATCAAGAAAGAGATTTGGAAAAATATCTGAATTGTATTAAATATCTTAATCTAACCTCTAACTCTGTTTATGTGAGTGTTTGGATTCACGTTTTTCCCTCACGTTTGCCTTTTTTGTGTTTTTTTTTTTTTTTTTTAGCGCGTATGAACAGTAACCGCACTGTTCATGCACATGGATTCACTGTGCAAGAGACAAAGTGCACTGTTCACGGGTCTCACAGCACGATTCACACATTTAAAAATTATTTTGCTACAGTGTTTTCAGTTTTCAGTAAAATAAGCTGATCCAAATGGACCCTATATATACACTAAGGGTCCGTTTGGATACAGCTGAAAACTGAAAACTAAAACTGAAAACTGAAAAATACTGTAGCAATATAATTTTTAAATGTGTGTATAGTGCCGTGAGACCCATTTTTAATGAAAAAGTTGTTAAAAAGTGAAATTTGTGGGTCTGTGAACAGTGCACATTGTGCACTGTTTACCGAAAAAGTCAACTATTTCAGCTGGGAAAGCTGAAAAGTAAAAAAAAAAAAAAAAACGCAAACGTGTTTGGGAAGCATGTTAACGCACACTAATTCTAGAACTAAAAAACTAAATTATAGCTACATCACGTGTGAACACAAATAAGTGTACTGCACATGTGTGAAAATATTTAATACACTAAACTACTTGTAGCATTACAGATTTCTGTCGTTTTACTAACACTTGTGTCGTTTAACTCTTGACTTGATTTTCTGAACTTGCATAGCTTCTGAACTTCTTTTCTTTTACTGCTCTGAATTCTGTAGCTTTGACAAAAGTAAAGGATGAGGTAATAAGTGAATAGTTCCCTTTTGTCCCATTGTGTGTGCCAGTGCCACTGATATATCACTCAAACCTTGTCAAAATTCTAAACATTACTCTTTTCACTAAATTTTAAGCTTATGATCCTTGTCCTTGGCGACATTTGAGTGATGAGCTCAATGCACTTAAAAAACGTGCTATAAACCCAAATGTTCTAAGTTCCCTCCATAATACTAACAGTCCATAGAATTTTTGAGGTGTTTTAAGGGTAACAAGTGGAATCGTCTAGCCTAAGGCAGAGACGTCACTTACATAATATGTATATATATTATAAGCATTGATGGTGTATTAGTGATTTCATGGTCTGCTTGGAGTTAGGAAGACCTATTTACCTGCACAAAGGAAGATTGAATGACTCGGGTGGCAGTGTGATGCCAACCTAAGGTTTTTTTTATTTTTTATTTTATTCTTAAGTCAATACTCTCACTATTCTTGATAATATGAGTGGTTTGGTGGTGTTTTCCCATAATTTGTGGTCATCGTACTCTCTCTCTCTCTCTCTCTCTCTCTCTCTCTCTTGAGCTTAGTTCATCTAACCAGTAGTCTCAACAATTACGACAACTAGATGCTAACTCATGCTATGCACAGGAACCTACCTATTTGTGAGGTAAACTAAAATAATTTTATAAAATCTTAAATTGATTAAGAAACTACACCATTACATGATTTGCTCTTGTATAACTTCAATTTGTGTTACAATTTGATGAAGAAGCCATTGCTTAAATATGCAATGGCTTAAAAAACATTTGTCAGATAATTTCAGATGCTGCAAAAAAAAAAAAAAAAAAAAAAAAAGACACAAAAATTCAAATATTAAAACTTCTGAAAGACCAAAAAATATTAAAGAATAAGATGATTCACTACTTAAAAATTATTGAAGCAAAACAAACTATATATGACTAAATAATAGAGAAATATAAAAGAAAGATGGGTTACATTCAAAAAAATAATTCCAACTATTGCAAGCTTTTTTATCTTGTAAAAAGCGGCTAAAGAGAGTTTGGTAGTTCATGTATAAAAATTACTTTTTTTTAAAATACATGAAAAACCATAAAATAAATTTTTTTTTTTATAACAGTAGAGGAGAAGAAAATAACATAAGAAGAGCTCATAACTCTACTCGATTTTAAAAAAAATATATTGGGGTTTGTATTGCTTTTATAGTGTTCATGATTAACCTCACAAATTTTGAGATAAATTATCAACGTTTGAATTTAAGTTTAAGTTGGACTTGTTAGAGAGATAGAGTTTCACTCATTGTTAAGTTGGATTAAACAAAAATAATTTTGTTTAAAAAAAATGATGAGTTTGAGTTTAAGTTAGACGTGTTAAAGAGATAGAGTTTTATTCCTTATTAAGTTTGGACTAAATAAAAATAATTTTATTTAAATAAAATGATAATCTGCTAAAAAATGATAAGTTTGAGTTTGAGTTGGACTTGTTAGAGAGATAGAGTTTTATTCCTGGTTAAGTTTGGACTAAACAAAACTAATTTTATTTAAATATTGTGCTGACATGAAAAATTATGAGAATTTCAGAGATTACGATTATATATATATATATATATATATAAATTATGGTCAAGGATCTTGGTCACTGTGTATTTATGGGCAAGTTTGCAAGCAATGTCTCCTAGAATGGCATGAATTTAGGGGGCGTGACCATTATTCCCGTGAACTTAGGTCATTTTGTGTTATGAGAATCTCATCCCCTTAATCATGGGAGGTCCTCCTTGTCTTAGGAGGTCATTCATCCCTTTAGTTCGTCTTGCCTAGGTGAAGTTGTCCATCTATTGCTGCTCATTAGACAAAATCATCCTTCTCAAGCTTAGTTTGGAAACTTCTATCTTTTGTCTTAGTTATTCCTAAAGTTTTATGATATCTGTATGATCCTAAATTCGAAACCTCTAGCCATCTTGGAGCCACCCCTAAGGAATTCATTTATGTAATATTTTGGTTTGTGTGGGAGGGGGGCTACAAACACTTGAGAGAATAATTGGGGGGATAATCCTGTTTCAAATGCTCAAAGAGCTCTAGATAATTTTATAGTTGGGCCAAAATATTAATTTGTTTGAACAAACAAATTAACTTTTGTTTTTATGGTTTCCAAACCTTACATAATTGATGCTACCTTAAGATGGTTCTCAAGATATTGCTACTAGCTTGAAGTGCCATTTGACCTCAAAGAGTAGGGTATGGAGTCTAAAAACACCTAACTTAATATGACTTCTAAAAATACGTACAAATTAACAACTAATGGGAATGAAAAATGCTAAGTGGCTAAGTGTTGCGATTAAAATAATGCAAACCCAAGTGCAGATTTTTCACAAGTAATAATATCTCGGTGAGTCCAAGGTATTCATAGGGAATGATTGACGCTAATGTAAAAACCTCTATTATAAAGTAGTAAATAAAAACAGTTGTGTGTTTGTTTTTCCACCCAAAGATCGAGCAAGATAATATTGAATCATAAGGAATCAAGGAGTTCAAGCATTCGATATAAATAAAAATCATATTAAATCGTAAAAACTTATCAACTTGCAATGATTCCAAATAGTATATCAATCTCAAAATTCAATCATCAATCCATAGAAAGCATGTGGATAATCCCAAGAACACATGATAAAAATATTAGGTTTCACCTCTAACCCTAACTAGATTTAGCCACACATAGTTATATAAAAGAAATCCATCAAAACAATGCTAAACGTCTAAAAAAATATACAAAAGATGAAAAATGTTCTAGGGTTTTTCATCACTATAACCTCAGCCTCTTCCAAAAGAAAAAGAGAGAATCACTCAAATTTAGGATGGGAATCCCTTGATTTTCGGAATTTTATCTGCTGTTAGATTTCAGCCCACTTTTGACCTTCAAAAAGATTTTTCTGGAATTTGTGGTGAACTAAAACGTTGTAGTTCTTCAAGTCTTCTTTCCGTGGCTGAAAGAGTCAGGTCAATCAGATATTTGTGCAAGAAGTTATTGCAAAAATACTGAAACAGTGCTGGATGTTTCCATATCAGGATTTTTCCAATTTTGGCTTGAATGAATTTCTTTTTCTTCCCTTTTCTATTCTCGCACGTTTTTGACTTATTTAATACTTCAAAAACCATGCTCCAATTGATCTTGACCCTTGGATTCTATTGAGCCTGTATGATTAGCTGAATGGTTTTATTTTCCTACAAAAGAAAATTACACATAATGAGTATATTTTTTAGAATTATTTCAAACTCACATATTTACGTGTAATTAAACATAAAATTAATGTGATATTTCCTACCAAGACTAAAATAATAGTGTAATTTTAAGCAATCAAAACTAAGTTCTTAAAGTGACTAATTGATTAAGACAAATTGCATCATTACGAAATTATTAATTTATTTGTTGAAACAGTTACCTTAAAATATTGAATTTTTATGATGTTAGAAGAGCATGTATGGTTTAGCAATGTTTTTATGGCAAAAATGGACAAATAATACTATTTGGTGAAATATTTAGCAATCTATCACTGCTTGTGAACTATTTAGCAATCTACCACTATTTTGTAACTCGAGTTCATGAAACTCGAGTTTTACATGTAACTTGAGTTCTAAAAAATCAAGTTCCTTAAAAATGTACTCCGTTGTAAACAAGAATTCTGCACCAGGCAATTGATATCTAGTACGTACTTGTTGAAGATTTTCATTATTAAAAGTTTATAAATGATTCTAAAACATATATATTAAAATTTTGAAACAAATCAACAAAATAGGACGGAACGAAGGAGTAATAAAGAAAATATATCATAAAAATAATAAATAAAATCTTATGTGTTAAGCTTCTTTGTTTACCATCGTAAAGTAATAAGACAGAATTTGGGAGTAATAAAGCAAAAATATCATAAAAATATAAATAAAATAAAATCTTATTTGTTAAGCTCCTTTATTTACCAAATAAATAAATAAATAAATGTGTACTCCCTCCTCTCACATAAATAGTGGGTCCCACATATTAAATTCATGGTGGGACCCACCATTTATGTGAGAGGAAAGAGTACACATTTATGGTACTCCGGGAGTACCTAATAATTTTCCAAGATTTAGAGTAGAGTATTTATGTCAAGATTTTTGTAGTTTACTTTTGATACCTTCGGGTATTTCTAACATGAGTTTGGCTTACTTTCAATAATTTTTTAACTAAAATCCCCTTTTGTTTAAATGAGAAATTATCACATCATCCACTAACTAAATAAAAGGTGGAGATTAAAACCCTTCTAACATAAACGTACAAATTTAAATCACTTCCTCAATTATCGAGTTAAAAAAATTAAAAATAAAATAAAATAAAATCTCAAAGAACCCATGGGTGGCACAAGTTAGAGACGTGTGCCAAATTAAATGGGACCTAAGCCAAGGTCAGCAATGCGGACACATGGGCTTCTTTTCTGTATATGATATGTTCGGATTTAAATCTTCTAGAGTTTCTAGGGTACTCTATCAAATAAATTTCTTTAAATCCTCACCTCTCATTTGAAATTAATGGTTTAAGATACCGCCACATCATTAATTCACTAACTTACTCTTTTAAAAACACACATAAAAAATAAAAAATAAAAAAGGATTAAGCCTAGGATTGCCATAAGCCTTAACGTTAGAAACAAACTGATCTAACTTCTTCTTCTTTTTCTTTTTTTTTGGATGGAACAAATCTCAAACTTGAAAAATTCATCAAGCCACAAATTTCTCCCGCCATTCTTCCCATCTGAATCTAAAAAACACTCCTAAGCAAAACAGTTCAAGAAGAAAACCCTTTTTCTTTTGCAACTCTCTTGCATCCTTGAAACTTTCAATATTTTCAACCACGAATGATGGATCCATCTAGCTCAATCTCTTCAAATCGTCCATGGATGACCATTGAAAGCCCGATGGAGGCCAGGTATATCAGCTATCTTACTCTCTCCATAGTCTTTGTTTTCTGTCTATTGTATACTAAGTTTCTTCCTTTCTTCTCCTTTTTTTTTTCATTTTTTTTTTCTTTTCTTTATTTCCAGCCTATGCTTGATATTAGCTTTTTGTTGTTTTGCAATTTCATTACTGCATCACTATTTAATAATTGTTCAAGAAAGACTTTTTTTTTGGTTTGGAGAGGGAGGGGGGGGGGGGGGGGGGGGGGGGGGGGGGGGCGCTACCCTTTGCTTGCAAGGTGTTTGATAATTTTTCAAGATAAGAAACAAAGCAGACAAACAAGATAATTATACTAGTTTGAAAAAATATAATAGGGTTCACTACATAAAATGATATATATGTACTAGTGTAATCAAGTATGATAGGGTCCACTGCATAAAACTTGAGTTTTACTTGTAACTCGAGTTTGGAAAAATTAAGTTCCTTAAAAATGTGCCCCACTGTACTAAAGAATTCAGCACCAGGCAATTGATATCCAATGTGTACTTGTTAATAATTTTCATCATTAAAAGTTTATGGTTGATTCTAAAACATATATATTAAAATTTTGAAACAAACCAACAAAATCGGACGGAATGAGGGAGTAAGAAAGAAAATATATCATAAAAATAATAAAATAAAATCTTATGTGTTAAGCTCGTTTATATATATACCATCTTAGAGTAATAAGACAGAATTTGGGAGTAATAAAGAAAAAATTTCATAAAAATATAAAAAATTAAAATATTATTTGTTAAGCTCCTTTATTTACCAAACATCTTAGAGTTAAGAGTAGAGTATAATTATGTCAAGATTTTTTATTTTTGTAGTTTTACTTTTGTAGTTTTACTTTTGATACTTTGAGTATTTCTAACATGGACGCACAAATTCAAATCACTTCCTCAATTATTGAGTTTAAAAAAATTAAAAAAATAAAATAAAATCTCAATGAGCTTCCCTGGCTGGCACTTGTTAGAGATGTGTGCCAAATCAAATGGGACCCATGCCAAGGTCGGCAGTGCGGACACGTGGGCTTCTTTTCTATGTATGATATGTTCAAGTTCCTGCAAATAAGAATAGGACAACGGTAAAGGATATTTTGGTCCATTTAATATCTAACGGTCGCATTAAAGTTTTTCAAAATTTGAATGCATTGATTAAAAGTAAAGAACGACTTTTCCTTCCCAAAAAAAATCCTGAAAGTGACTCTTCGAAATTTGGAACAAGTATGATCAGTTTCAATTAACTCAATTAGTAAAGCTTCTGATAGTTGTATAAGAGATTTTGAGTTTAATTTTTGCCTATACTAAAAACTGATTGATATCTTAGTTATCAAGAGCAGACACTATAAGTTAAAACTCTTTAAAAAAAAAAAATTTGGAACAAGTATTGACAAAAAAAAATTATATTACCTTACAACACTCACAGTGTAAAATAACATTGAATCTCAAGTTGAAAAATGAGTGCAAGTCTATACTGTGTATCTAAGAGTTAAGATTTTCTCTCATCTCTCTGTGTGTGTATTAAAATACTTAGACCATGTTTAGTAACAGTATTTAAACAACAAAAACTGTTGTTTAAACACCACAACAAGTATTTTCACACATTTTTCATCTACACATATTTTCACAAAATTTAAACAATATTACTAAAAATCTTTTACCAAACGGGCCCTTAGTATTCTAAAAAAAAAAAAAAAAAAACAGTGAATAAATCCCACATTAGAAAATGAGTCCCTTTTGGATATATATCACTGTCAGTTTGTTTAAGACATTCTCTCATCTCCCCGTGTGTGTGTATTAAAATACTTAGTATGTAAAAAAAAAAAAAAAAAAAAAGTCCAAAAATTACTTATATGGTCACTTCACAAATATTAAAGATCTTGTGGTTTAAGTCTCTAAGAAGAAACTTCACATAATACTTACTTTTTCTTTTTTTTTATCCATATACAAAGAAAGAGAGAGAGAGAGAGAGAGACATAATTTGAGAGAGTAATAAAAAAAATTGATAAATAAAAAAAATTTAAATGAAATATAATGTAAAATAGATAATTTGATGTATAGCATTTTGAAAATTGGTTGTGTAAAAAAAAAAATATATATATATATATATATATATTATGCTAAAATAAATAGAAATTTTTGCACCAACAATACATAGTAAAATTAAAAACTATTACATTTTTTTTTTTCTACATCCCATGGTTTACATCCCTATATTGGGGGATCTTGCTACTATAGGGAGTCAAAAAGTAGGGACTATGCATATGCTATGACCAAGAGAATATTGCCTTTATTACAACAACAAACAAGAGGCAGAGTCATGTTCTTGTGCCAGAAATTATTTAAAAAAAAAAAAAATTGACAAAATGAACTACTACTATTTAGGAATAATTTCAAAATGATAGGCCAACAATGTATTGACCCCTTATGATAAATTAACAAATTAATTAGTCAAGTTAATTAATTAATTTAATTAGCATGCAATAAGCGTGGCAACACAAGCAAATCACCAACTAAGTTAAAATGTAGCGGAAAATAAATTGACACGGTGATTTGTTTACGAATTGGGAAAACCTACACGACAAAAACCCCGCCGGGTGATTTTAAGGTCACTACTCCCGAGAATTCACTATTATCAAAACAAGCGATTACAAGTAAAAGAATCCCAGTATATTATACCAACCTACAATCGAACCTTTACCCCAATACTCAATTGGACTTGTTCTATGGTGACAATCTCTCCTTTCAATGCATGGTTCCCAGTTTGTGACTAATCAATTCGATGCACAGATCCCAGTATGCAATTTACTCATCAACTTAAAAAGATGTTGGCTGCAAAGTTCTTCAATTCATCAACATGATGAAGATCACGAAACTCTTTGGTTACAAAACCCTACGGTGTACAAACACAACAGCTTATTGAATAGAAAGATGAACTAGGGCATATGTCTCCGGTTCACAATATGCTTGTGAAAAACTTTTGCATTGAGGTGCATTAGCTATGATGGCCCTTAAAACAATCCTTATATATGTTTAAGATTATGAGAAAAGAAAGCTCAAATATCTATTCACGGATTGGAGTGAAATCAAATTTGAAAAATTGATTTTCCTAAACCTCGACAGATACCCTATCTATTAAGCAGCTGTTGAGTATCGGGTTTAAACAGCCTTTTAAACTTCGATAGATACTAGCTGTCAAGATAGCTGTCGAGT
The DNA here is from genome assembly GCA_032727855.1 of Quercus ilex subsp. ballota. Taxonomy (NCBI): domain Eukaryota; kingdom Viridiplantae; phylum Streptophyta; class Magnoliopsida; order Fagales; family Fagaceae; genus Quercus; species Quercus ilex. The sequence goes on from CM064918.1 coordinate 49,598,079, forward strand.
TTTAAAATCTAGCACTTTTTCACTTGATTCTTGGATAGACTTACATAGTTTTAACACTTGAACTTGAAATCTTGTTCCTTGAAGCATTAAACACATCCTATCTACTCAATTACAAGTAAAGTGTATTTTGTCAAAAGACTAGACAATTTTATATTGACATATATTCTTAATATAATTCACATATGTCCTAACACAAAACAAGATTGGTTGCCATTAATTTGAGGCTTATTAAAAAGTTTAGAGATGTGCATAAGTCAGGTTGGATTGGGTTGAGGGGTTTTTTCAACCTAATCTATTATGGTGGGTTAAAAAAAATCAAAATCAAAATCAACTCAACTCATCATAGGGGTTCAACCCAACTCAACCCAATCCACATGGAATGGGTAGGATCGACTTAAACCCTTGGGTTGGACAAATTTTTTTAACTACTACTACTATTATTATTAAATTGAGCATTAGAACAACCTTAATGTTCCACCACAAATAAGAGCAAATTTATAGTCAATCAATCCTGATCATAACACTAAATCAAGCCAAATTATACGATATGAACTTAGGGTTTGAGTTTTATTTAGGAAGAAAGAAAAAAATAATAATAAAAAAAATTGAATAATATATTTTTAAATTTTAAATATATATTAAATATAAACAAATTGGATAGAGTTAAACAAATTTATAAATTTTATTATCCAAACCCAAATCAACCGACTATAAAAATAAAATAAATAAAACTCACAACCCAACCCAACTCTACAAATTAAGCTAGATCAAGTTGATTTTCGCGGTTCACTGCACTGTGCACATCCCAAAAAAAGGTTTATGGTATTGGTAGCTAGAGAATCAGAGACCAGCTACCCTGGCAATAAATATATTAATGTGACTGATAGTTGGAAACCAGTTAAGAAGGCAAGGAGACTAGGGGCCTAGTGTAGTGGTGGCCGTTTGTGAGGGGGACCCATTTCATCTTACATTTTAAAAAAGAAATATTGCTGTTGGATTTGAAATTTCTTGAGAGGGATGAAAAAGGACTGTGTGACCCTTGACTACAAACAGCAACATCTTTCTCTCTCTCTCTCATATTTATTTATTAATTATTTTAAAAAAAATTTAATTCTTTTCTTGAAACTGGAAGAGGCTCCTTTATATCATCTCAACTCTCAAAGTTCAACATGTCATGACACTGTTCTCTTCACTCTCCTTCTCTCTTCACCCTTCTCCTTTTGTGTAACTTTTTTTCTTTGAAGCTTGTTGTCTTACCTTCAACCTTTATAGATTCTAATACATATAGCTCTGTAGCTCAAGAGCTACTGTACAAAGCTGTTGGTTTTAAAGGATGAGTGCTTCAAAGTTCATTAAATGTGTCACAGTTGGAGATGGAGCTGTTGGGAAGACCTGTATGCTCATTTGTTATACTAGCAACAAGTTCCCCACTGTAAGTCTTTCTAGTTTTAAAAACCCATCTGAAAAAGCCTTTTACTTTTCTTGTTTTTTGTTCCATCTATGGACATTCATTAGATTTCTGCTTGTGGGTCTTCTCCTCCTGAACTGGTCCTCAACATGTACTGTAAAGTAGTTAACCAAAGCATTTATTTGTTGTAAAATGCATTTCTTCTCTTTGATTAGGATATATTTACTTGTCCAGCAAAAGTTATCAAATATATATATATATATATATATTTTGTTTGTCCAACCAAAAGTTCTAGTTTGAAACTGGGTGTGCATTATATGAGCAAGCACTAGGCTAAAATGGTCTCTCCCTGTCTCTAAATTTTTGTGATATTCTTTGGCAGGATTATATACCCACAGTGTTTGACAACTTCAGCGCCAATGTTGCTGTGGATGGGAGCATTGTCAACTTAGGACTATGGGATACTGCAGGTACTAGGTTTCCCCATACACAAACTTCTTCTATGATTCTCTCTCTCTCTTTCTTTTATTACCTTGTTTTGCAATGAGGATCTATCATGCAACCATGGTCCCATTGCTTGCTTTAGTTGATGTTTAGGATTTTGTGACTTAATTCTTGACACCCTTTTCTCTTTTGTTTAAAGGTCAGGAAGATTATAGCAGGTTAAGGCCACTGAGTTACAGAGGTGCAGATATATTTGTCTTAGCTTTCTCGTTAATCAGTAGGGCAAGCTATGAAAATGTTCTTAAGAAGGTACTGATTTTAATGCATACCCTTTTATCACTTTAGCCATTCTCACTTTTTCTCTTTTCCCTTTACTTCTGTTGTCTCTATTTTGGACGGTGTTTGAAAAAAGTGGATCATATTTCCCTTTTATATTAAAGCCTATGGAGTTGTTTGCCTTTTTCCCTTTCATTTGCATACATGTTGTACACTTTAAATTTGCTTTCAATGACCTTTGGGGTTAGTGATATTGGGCGATCGTCAATGAGTATGGTGCTTTTGTTTCTTGATTAGCTGGAGAAAATTTAGTACAGCTCTAACTGAAGTTGTCAATTTGGTGCCTTTTTCCTTTCTTCTCAGTGGATGCCAGAACTTCGTCGATTTGCTCCCAATGTTCCAATCGTTCTTGTTGGAACTAAGTTAGGTAGGCAACAACTTCACAAACTTGCATACTGAGCATACTTTATGCCATTGTACCGAGATTTTGTGGATAACACTATGTTAATTTTGTTTATCTATTTTAGATCTTCGTGAGGACAGTAGGTATTTAGCTGATCATATGGGATCTAATGTCATAACATCTGCTCAGGTAAGCATTGTTTATTTTCCTCAATAATTTTATACTCAGAAAGCATCTGCTTCGCTTGATGAAATTTGCTCATTCGCATGTAACAAACAGGGAGAGGAACTAAGAAAACAAATTGGTGCAGCAGCTTATATAGAGTGCAGCTCTAAGACTCAACAGGTTGATTGTTTGATCCATTTCCTGTGCTTTCTAAACAGTTAATCTTATAAAATAAAAAATAAAAAATTGTTTGATTAATAGTACTAATGGACAATGACCTGCATTTAATCTTTTAGAATGTCAAAGCTGTATTTGATACTGCAATTAAGGTTGTTCTTCAACCTCCGAGGAGGAAGGAGATGGCAAGGAAGAAAAGGCGCAGAAGGTCTGGCTGTGGAATTGTGTAAGTACAGTTTTTTCCCCTTTGGTGTTTTTTGTTGTTCCAAGTGTATTACTCTCTTAAATTAAAAGAGATATAGTAGGTTCTAATTGCCCATAGGTAGTTTCTTTAATTGTTTAGTAGCTAACATTAATCTTTTACTTGAGAGTTATCCAATTGGTGTGACTACTGATAAGGAATCCACAGTGGTAAGGTTTGAGTTTGGTTGTGGTTTTAAGATAGTGGGTTGGATGCTTTAACATGATATCAGGGTCTGGTTTGTTTCTTCTCAATCTCCAAATGCTAGGCCTGTTTGCCTTTGTTTTGATTCTTTTGGATCAATGGGTCAATTTGTTAGAATTCCAGTTTAGAGGGTGTATCAGAATCTCATATTCATATATTTTGGGTTTAATTAAGAATATACTATAAGATGTTGGATAATTTTATGTAAATATGTCCTCTTTGCTCCTCTTTAACTAATCATGAAGGTTATATACTTAAAGGAGCAAGATCATGTGTTGTGTTACTTAGGAAACTCTCCATAATTAGGTTCATGTATAGTTTAAATGTATTTTCTATCATAATAATGGGATTTAGAAATGAATCATCTCCTCTACACATGCAAATTCATTCTGACTCATCATTAGAACATAATGATTTTTTCTTGGTATATCATTACTATTGAAGGGCTGTGCTTAGAGTGCTGTTTATCAAACATGCGTGTTCTTATAACTGCAGGACTATTGTCTGTGGAGGCTGTGCTGCCTAGTCTATGCTTAAGCTGCTGTGGATAATAAGTGCCCCCACCTTTGATCGAGATTGTTGTTTTGCAAATGCTTTTTGGTGCTGATTCCTGACAGCCATTTACATATCTAAACTGGCTAATGTGTGTACTTTAGTTGCGGTAACATAGTTTGAACTAAGAAATTTTTAGCTTCTTTCACAAATTGGGCAAACGAGAATGGGGATTCTCTCATGTATTGTTACTATGTAAATTACGCTCTGTGGTTGTCGTTAAAGTGAATGCTGCTTGCTATGTACTATTCATTATTCATGAAATTGTCAATCATTTTGTAGCAGAAGAAATTTTTTGTTCCCTCTTAAAATGGCACGTATGGTTCTTACCTTTGTCTGCACATGGACATGTTAATGGCACGTATTTCAACAATTTGCTTTTGTAATTAAGCAAACAGGAACAACATACAGATTTAATTATAAGCAATTACAAAAATAAATATGATAAACAAAAATAATAAATAAATACTATATATATATATATATATATAAGAAGAAATCTGCAAGACTCACAGACCAAATGCGTGAAGGATAATTGATATAAATCAAGTCTTGTGTTTGACGCAATCTTTTTAAAATGGATTTTGCCCTCCACATGCTTCTTAGGATAAAATAATCTATGGCATGAAGAAGCACTATAAGGTCTGTGTTCTGCGAACTAAACTATGTCTCTCTCTCTCTCTCGTTGACTCTATGTTATGCACAAAAATATCTCTCTAGCTGTTCAAAAATAACTATTGTGCATGGACTTATAGACTCAAAAAATAAAATAATAAAATAATATTATTTGGATAAAAGGGTCTAGTCCACACATGTTAAAGCCTAATCTAATGTCCAGCTCATTATATAAACTTGTATATATTATCTCTTTCATTTCCTATGTGGGATTCAAAGATTTTCATTACTTTAATATAAATGTTTTAGTGGACACATTAGGATTCAATTTCTTATTTACTCCATACTATATTTCTAACAAATGGTTTTGCATTCCACCGCTTGCAAAAGAGCTTTTTGAATTAAGACCTTCCAAGGGTTTGGTTAGGGGTATGTCGATCCGCCCACCCCATGCGAGTCATTAAGTTAGACGATTTGGGTTGAGCAGTTTAGACCCCCAAAATAGCGGATTAGTTTGGGTAACGGATTGAAAAATTGACAACCCACTACAACCCAACCCGCACGCTTAATTATACATACATAAATAAATAATATATATATATATATATATTAGTTTAAATTGTTCAATCGTATATTTTGTATTTAAAGTTAATCAATTCACCTAATCAATTTTTACAGCTAATCAATAATCAATTTCTTAAACAAAATATAAAAAGTCAACACTGAAAACCTAAATTTACTTCAGCCATATACAACACTCTGTATTTAGCCTTCACCTTCAACCGCTTCCTCTGCCTCCCTCTTTCTTGTTGTTTTGTCTTTTTCTTCCTCAACTTTTTTGAAAAGCTAGAGGTCATTTAATTTCTAATAATAGAGTTAGTTTTACTATTGTACACGTGTAATACTCTTAATGGTTCTTATAGTTTGTAATACGGTTAGTTTAGGCACCTTGGTTGGTGATCCTTATATGTAAGTATATATACTCTATAGTTTATCAAAAGTATATATATACTCTGTATTTAGTAATTAATTGTAGTTTGTGATAATTGTTTTTAAGAACATGCATGCCATTTTGAAGTTTATTTCTTATGTTAATATGTTATTATTTTAAATCATTGATGTGACTTTGGGAATATTAAGACTTTGAGTCATTTGATTTAATTTTCCTTGGTTGTAAGGCAGCAGTCTACTTTTTCTTTCCTTTTTATTTTCCTTTTTACTTATTTATTTATTTATTTGTGTGGAGACAACAAGGTTTGTTAGAGATGATAATAATTTTTAGACATAGACCGTTCAATAAACTAGAAAAGGGAGAGGTTCAAGGCTTTTAAAGTTGGACCAAGGTTCAACTAAGGTCGGACTGTGATGACGTCATAATTAATTTAATAGTAATAAAATACAAATAAAGGTATTAAAATGGTAAACATTAACAAAATTTTACTAAAAATATGTCTTAAAAAAAATTAAACAAATTTCAAATGAATTTTCACCATTTTTATAAGGTTAATAGAAAATAACAAAGTATAAAAAGTGTAAAAAAAAATTATGTTTAGTAATCTTTCAAATAAGAAAATAGTCTAAAATAAATTCATTTTCAACATAAATGTATAAATTGTATATTCATATATAAAAAGCACAATTCTTGAACTAGTAATAAAATTATCAAAAAATAATAGATTAAGAGGGAGGTAATATGATAAATTGAAAAAAAAAAATGTCTTAAAAAAATTAAACAACTTTCAAATGAATTTTCACCATTTTTATAAGGCGTCTTAAAAAAATTAAACAACTTTCAAATGAATTTTCACCATTTTTATAAGGTTAATAGAAAATAACAAAGTATAAATAAGTGTAAAAAAATTATGTTTAGTAATCTTTCAAATAAAAAAATAGTCTAAAATAAAATTGTAAGGACACAATTTGGTTCCTAAACCCAAAAGGTGAAAGGATCTAGGCCTAAAGAGCCTAATATAATGAATTTGTAGAAAGTGGGTTCTAAAACTAGGCTGTAATGAGTTGGATAAAAATTATAATGGATCAAAATCATAATAAAGTAAAGATAGACGGGTTTTATCTAAAGAAAATCGTCCTCAGCACAATCCGAGGAGATTAGTTTTGTACATATTTCTTGAATTTGGTTACAAGCATAGTTCTTGTTGTTACAATGTTTTTCTCTCAATTTCCCGAATCCTTTTCCCATAGGGTCTTCCCTCTATTTTATACTACCTTCTTTCTTTAATTTCTACCTTCCACGTGTATATTAGATTGCTGGTGTTGATCATTATCCCATTAGCACCTTCCTGAAATCTTTGGGAGTAGTTGTTAGCATAGTTGTCAGTATCGTACGATATGCGATACGTATCGTACGATACGTATCGTATCGTGTGTAAAAAGTTCTGTATCGTATCGGCGTATCGTAAGTGCCCATGAATCGTACGATACAGTGTGCATATCATATGAATCGTATTGTATCGTAAAATCGTACGTATCGTACGATACATGGACAAATGCTTTAAAATGAGATTTTTTTGTTAAAATTTGTGCTTTTATTTAAATCTAACAAGTTGTTAGACTAGTTTTTAACATAAAATTATTAGTTTACTTAGTTTACCCTACTAAAATAACATATTCATAAGTTTTTTTTCCTCTCTCTCTCCTACAATTGGACAACACAGTACACACTTACCCTTCACTTTAATATTTACAAATTTATTTTATACACTATGAATAAAATATTAATTGACAATATAATTTTTTTTTATCATTATTGTTGTAAGTCCAACAAACTAGAATGCCAAAAAAAATTTAATAAAAAATTATTAAAATAAAAAGAATAAGAAGAGATGGTAAATGTTAATGATGAATGATGATGAAGAAAATTTTATTGAAGAAACAAGTTTGCAAAATTATAAACATAATGATAATTTTTTTTTTATCAGTATTGTTATAAGTCCAACAAACTAGAATTCCAAAAAACAAATTATAAAAAAATTATTAAAATAAAAAAAACAATAAGAGATAGTAAATGTTAATGACAAATGACGATGAAGAAAAATTTAATGAAGAAATAAATTTGCAAAATTATAAATATGATGATAACATTGACTTAGATGGGGTTGATTAGGCAATTTGATGAATATGATAAAAATAAATTATTATTTTTGGGTCATTCGTAATATATTATCAATTTCAAATTTAAGTAATTTGAATGTGTATGTTATATGCACATGCTAGTTTGATTTATTTAGTTTACGGGCAACCCTATTTTCTCTACTTTAAATGGCTAAACATTTTCCATGGAAAGCCAGTAATTAACCCCTACTGGCCAAGTTCAGATCACCAGAGGACATAACTCGAAAACACTTCATACATTACATCATACTGAAATTTCTTATTTTGCATAACATTTCATAATAATAGCATTTCCATTCTTTTCTTTAAACATCAAGTTCGTGGAATCAGTAATAGCATCAATATGCTTAAATCATATACATAAGTTTTCGAAAGTTCACGAACATACCTTTGTCAGAATAATGATTATATGTCATATCTCTAATCAAAAACCTTTTAATGCATAATTTACTTTAAAATAACCTCATGACATACCAAATACCCATATAACTTATCCCTTACCTGAAAGCAGAGGAACCGAGAGCCTAAAGTTGAAGGAGCTTAGACCTGACGACTGGTAACACCTAAACCAAAATCAAAGCTTATTACTATCCATTATTCCTTAACATAAACTTACACATTCATCTCAAAGCCTATCTCTTATAATTAAGGAAATCCTATTCCCACCTCAACGAGGTTCCCACAAACATATTATGCACACATCAACAAATAATGTACCAACCTAAAGAAATGCCATCATTCTTATATTTATCTCATTACTCTAGAAGAGCCAGCTTCATTTCAAAGGGTACTTTGAGTTTAGGACAATAATGCATGCATAAATATACACTGTTTTAAGCATTGTCATGTAACCATATACACTCCTAAGGAAACATACAGCATGTTCAACAAAACAGCTTCATAAATACAACCGTCGAATTGTTTAGAACCCCTCCTTTGAGTACTAAAACTTGAACCAAGTTATACAAAATTTAGTTATGATCCAGACATACCAAATGATGAGCATAATAAATTATAGTTCAAATCATTCACCCTAACTTTAGAATTAAATACTTAAATTTAGGCATGTCCCTTACTATTCACTGTTTCATTCCAGCAGCATATACTTTACTTATAAAATACAAATGGGCCATCAAATCCCATCCAAACCTCATGAAATTTTACAAAGTAACTCCTCTGTATGTCCAGTATATACCATAAAAATTTCGTAGTAAATAATTTACTAAAAATCATACAATCCAGCATACTCAAGTCTGTCCTGACAGAATTTCATGCAATTTAGAAATTAAACCATTATTTTTATATTGATCCAAATGCTGTGAGACCACTTTCATAACAACCGTATGTGTCTTAGCTTTCATAGAAAATAACCCTAGTATCCAAATTCACTATATAAAATTTAATACATAATTTATCATGCATGAACACAGAATCTGTCACAGTGACAGTTTTGCAACACCTTCTTGTAAAATTCACAACAATTACCAAAAAATGATATTTTCATATGGGGATTTTTATACACCCATTAGACATATTAGAAAACACTTATATATAGTCATTTAACCATTTTATAGCAAAATTAAATACAATAAAAATTCCAGCAGGAACATCAACAGTACTAATCTTAACTTTTTCTTACTTCCTTAATCTTATACAACCATTAATTAGTAAAAACCCTAATATACCTTCAACAAATCACCAACACACCCATATACAAAATCATAAAATCATCACTTAAGTTTAAAATGAATAATAGACTAAAAGAATTAGATTTTCCCCTTACCCTAGACATAGGTTCATGGAGTGATTGAGCTAGAATCACTCTAGCTTTAAATTGGGAGTAAAAGCTTGAGGAGAATTGGAAGAAATCTTTTTCCTTGCTGCAGGACCGTAGCTGTGAGAGGGAGAGAGCTTAAGAGAGTTTTTTTGAGTCTTCTAATTTTCTTTGAGTGAGTAGGAAGAAGAATGAGGTGGAGCTTTTGTCTTTCTTTTGGTGTGTGTGAACCGGTGGACTTGAGAGAAGACTTAAGAGTTTCTAACTCTTTCCTTAAGAGAAAAGAGAGCAAAGGAGCTGAGAATTTCAGATTTGTGTGTGTGGACCCGTGGAAAAATGAGAGCATGAGTGTTTCATGGAAATTCTAGTTACATTGAAAAGTCAAAGAAAAGATAATATGAAGATTGTTTCTTGCATGGCCGGCCAAGACTTGTTCTTTGGGTTTAAGAGGATATCATGAGTTAACATGCAAGACACTTTGACTTTAGGTGTGTTGAATTTCCATTGGTTGCATGTGGTGGAATTTCTACTATACTATCTCATGCATCATGCTTAATTAAAACACCTACAACTATATATATATATATATACCATAACTTAACCACTTAATATAGTCCAACAACTATATATATATATATCTCATAACTTAACCACTTAATATAATTTTGTACATACTTAGTATATATTCATAATACAATTAGCCATTAAATTATTTATAATCTTTACAATTCCTATTCAAAGGTATTATAAGATAATCTGCTTATTAAATACTCTTATATTAATTATAGGAAGAACATGGCTTAAAATAATAATTAACCATTAAAACACATGGTTTAATTATAAAATTGGGTCGGGGGTGTTACAACTCGTCCTCAGTGTTGGGAATCCAGTCTCTAGAGGAATCATTGCTTCGGCTCTATAAGTCATTGAAAAGGGGGTCTTCTTTGTTGACCTATGACATGTAATCCGATATGTCCAAAGAATGTGTGACAGCTCTTCCACCCATTTTTCCTTTGTATCATCCAACCTCTTCTTGAGTCCTTTCACTATCACCTTATTGACAGTCTCGACCTGTCCATTCCCCTGTAGATAAGCTGGGGTGGAGTACCTATTTGTAATGCCCAGGTCACAACAGTACCTTATGAAGGCTTTGCTATCAAACTGAAGACCATTGTCCGAGATAAGGGTATGGGATCCCAAACCAAGTAACAATATTTTTCCAAACAAATCTCTTGGCATCCAAGTCCCTAATATTTGCTAATGGTTCAACTTCAACCCACTTGGTGAAGTAATCCGTGTTGACCAGCAGCCACCTCTTATTCCCTGCTGCCTTAGGAAAAGGCCCTACAATATCTAGACCCCATTGAGCAAAAAGCTAAGGGCTGAATAGAGGATTAAGGACACCCTCTGGTTGATGAATGTTTGGGGCAAATCTCTGGCATTGGTCACACTTCTTCACATACTCTTTTACTTCCTTTTGCATGTTCGACCACCAATAACCCTGAGTAAGGGCTCTGTAAGACAAAGATCTGCCTCCTATATGGCTTCCATGAATCCCTTCATGTAACTCCTCTAGGAGTAGCTCTAATGTCTCAGGGTATATGCATAACAAATATGGCCCAGAAAAAGAGTGCTTGTACAACTTTTGGTCCTTGGACAGCCAAAACTGAGGAGCCTTCCTTTGCACCTTGTAAGCCTCGGACTTCCTTTCGGGCAAGATATTCTCTTTAAGAAATAGCATGATAGAGTCCATCTAGCTAGGTCCCACTCTAATTTGATGAATATGGACTATCTCTTTCTTCACCTCAGTAGGTTTGCATAAGTCTTCAACAAGGATTATTCGAGGCAAGCTCTGCGCTAAGAAGGTTGCAAGAGTGGCCAGAAAATTAGTATGGGTGTTTCCGCTTCTAGGGATATGCCATAAGTTGAAGGACTCAAACCCTAATTGTAAGTGCCTAACCTAATTTAAGTATTCTTGCATTCTTATATCCCTGGCCTCCAACTCTCCCTTCACCTGGCCTACAACCAATCTTGAATCAGAGAATATCTCCACTGTTTTTCCTCCCATTTTCTGAACCATAGTCATCCTTACCAATAGAGCCTCGTACTCGGCCTCATTATTTATGGCCAAGAAACCCAACCTTAAAGATTTTTCAGTAATGATCTTATCAGGAGAAATCACAACTTGCTCCACTCTAGATCCTCTTTGATTTACCACACCATTAACGTATGCCTTCCAAGATAATGGTCTTGCGAGGATACCATGCCAACTGATTTTTCATCCATACCCTACTTCTCTATATCCTCTTTTAATGGGGATTCAGCAAACTCGGCCACCAAATCTGCGAGAACCTGGCTATTGATAGAGGTGAGAGACATATACTTGATATCAAAAGCCCCTAGAATCGTTCCCTACTTGGCAACCCTTCCAGTGGAATCAACACTCCGAAGTAGTGATTGAAGAGGAAGTTGGGTTAAAACAACAACTGTGTAGGATTAGAAGTAGTGAGGGAGTTTACGTGTAGTATGTACTACTGCCAAAATGGCCTTTTCCAATGGCAAATAACAAACTTCAGGTTTATGTAACAACTTGCTCACATAATAAACTGGTCTGTGCACACCATTGTCAACCTGTATTAGCACCAAACTCACGGCATGGGAAGCCACAGCAATGTAGGCAAACAAAACCTCATCCACCTCGGGTTTGGACATAATAGGTGTCCGAGAAAGATATTCCTTAAGCTGCTGGAAGGCCAAGACACACTCTTCGGTTGACTCAAATCCCTTCCACTTATTCAACAACTAGAAGAAAGGTTTGCACTTGTCCGCTGACCGAGAGATAAATCAGTTTAAGGCAGCAGTCATCCCTGTTAGTTTCTGGACTTCTTTGGGATTCTAAGGCAGCTGTAAACTGTTAATTACCTTAACCTGATTAGGGTTGACCTCAATTCCACGATGGATGACCATATAGCCCAGAAATTTGCCTGATCCCACGCTAAAGGAGCATTTGGAAGCATTGAGGTGCAATTTATGTTTCTTTAGTATTTCAAAAATATTCTCAAGGTCTCTCACATGCTCGGACACCACCTCACTCTTCACCACCATATCATCTATATAAACCTCAATATTTTTGCCTAATTGTGGCTCAAACATCTTGGTCATCATCCTCTGATAGGTAGACCTTGCATTCTTCAATAAAAAAGGCATCACTTTGTAGTGGTAATTTCCAATGGGAGTGACAAAAGCTGTCTTCTCCTGATCACCGAGAGCCAGTGGTATTTGGTGGTATCCCTGGAAGGCATCCCAAAAGCTCATCCGAGGATGGCCTATAGTTGCATCCATTAGCTGGTCTATCTGAGGCATGGGCAAAAGGGTCCTTTGGATAGGCCTTGTTCAGATTTGTGAAGTCCACACATACTCGCCACTTTCCATTCTTCTTCTTCACCACTACAGTATTGGCTTGCTACTCAGGGTAAAACATTTCTTTAATAGCCCCTGTCTACTTAAGTTTGATTACCTCGTCCTTGACAACATCAAAATGATCATTAGATAAGTGCCGAGGTGGTTACTTTTTGGGATGGACGGATTGACATTCAAATGATGGCAGATGAAACTTAGGTCCACCCCAGGAGCTTCCTAAGCACTCCATGTGAACACATCAATATTCCTTTTAAGGAACACTATCAGCTCCTCCTTCTCTTAAAGAGGCAACCAAGCTCCGACCTGAAAGAACTTTTCCAAATCCTCATCTTCAATAATCCTTTCTAACTCCTCACATTTCGCCCCTTTTACTGCCTCATCCATGGGTAACACTAGAGTCCTTGATTGCTATAAACCCCTATCAGTAGAGGCCGAGGATCTAGCTTCAGGCTGATGCATAATTCAGCCACCAAGCACTGCCTAGCCATGAACTGGCTTCCAACCAGCTCCTCAATCTGATCCGTGGATAGATATTTCACTTTCAAATGGAGGGTGGAGGAAATAGCCCGTAGAGCATGAAGCCAAGGCTGTGCTATAATGGCTATGTAGGGAGAATAAGCATCCACTATAATGAAATTCACCTCTACCACCTTTGAACTTGCTTGTACGGGTAGTCTAATCTAGCCTCTTGAAATAACAACCTTCCCATCAAAGCCCAAAAGAGGTGAATCATAACTTGTCAAATTCTCAGATTTCAAGTTTAGCCCTTTGTACAAATCAGGGTACATAATTTCTGCCCCACTGCCCTGATCCACGAACACTCTTTTCACATCATACCTTCCTATCTTGAGGGTGACAACTAGGGCATCATCATATGGCTGAATGGTGCCAACTTTTTTCTCACCCGAGAAACTCAACGCTGGATAGATCTCTATATTAGCCCTCTTCGGCTCAGAGTTGGAGTCCTCGGCAGGCGGCTGAGCTACAAACATCACCCTGGAGGGGTGAGAGCCAGTCCTCCCTAGAACAGCGAGAATAACATTAATCGTGCCCAAAAGGGCTCTTAAAGAAGCATCTCTTCGAGGTCCCAATCCTGACCGGACCCTTTGCCCACTTGGCAGATGTAAAGATTGCTTTAACCTCCCCTCTCTAACTAGCTGCTCCAGATAATTCCATAAAGGTTCTGTAATCTTTCGTGGTGTTCCCTCGCTCCTGGTGGTACTGGTAATGAAGGCTTTGATTGCACTTTATAGGGTCTTCTCCCCATCTTATTTGGCCATTTAAAGTATGGCTCATTCTTTATTTTTTCTAAAACTTGATGCACTAACTTTCAAAATACCATGCTGACCACTTGAGTAGCAATAGGTCCAGATTGCCCAGCAAAATCTCTTCGAGACCAATTATTGTTGCATCTGTCCAACCTGAAATCCCTCATATCTTGAGGGATAACCTTAGCCTTCCCTTTCCCCTACTGCTGGTCTTCCTCGACTCGTTTATACTCGTCAATACGGTCTATTAGCCGACGCACACTCCTTACAGGTTTCTTGGTCAATGACATTCTCAACGTTAAACTCACTACAACACAAGAATTTCCCACGAACGGCGCCAATTGTAAGGACACAATTTGGTTCCTAAGCCCAAAAGGTAAAAGGATCTAGGCCCAAAGAGCCCAATACAATGAATTTATAGAGAGTGGGTTCTAAAACTAGGTTCTAATGAGTTGGATAACAATTATAATGGATCCAAATCATAATAAAGTAAAGATAGACTGGTTTTATCTAAAGAAAATCGTCCTCGGCACAATCCGAGGATATTAGTTCTTGTATATATTTCTTGAATTTGGTTACAAGCACAGTTCTTGTTGCTATAGTGTTTTTCTCTCAATTTCCCGATCCTTTCCCTTAGGGTCTTCCCTCTATTTTATACTACCTTCTTCCTTTCATTTCTACCTTCCACGTGTAGATTAGATTGCTGGTGTTGATCCTTGTCCCATCAGCATATTCCTGAAATCTTTGGAAGTAGCTATAAGGCTGAAAATCACTGTTCAGGTATCACTTCCTCACTAATGGGGCCAGAGAGTTAGCTACAGAGCATTCAATGCGGTAGTAGCAGCTTTCTCTTAGATATTTTATGGTTTCCCTCTGTCATGTGTTTTCATGATGTGTATCCTTATTAATAGAATCTCCTAGAACGTTACCCTGAATGGCAGACCACCCCTTATGACCTCAGCTTTGCTCAGCCAAAGAGGCATTCCACCTTGACCCACCTTCCCCAACTATCTTAATCATAGCCAGCTCGTGAAGTTCTAATTCTTACATCTCCACTATCGTTTATCTGTCCTCGAACTACTAAGCGTCCTCGGATAAGGCCCACGGCCAATATATACCATTGGGCCCTTCACCCCTATAAAAATCATTTTCAACATAAATGTATAAATTGTATATTCATATATAAAAAGCCCAATTCTTGAACTAGTAATAAAATTATCAAAAATTAATAGATTAAGAGGGAGGTAATATGATAAATTGAAAAATTATAATTTAAAGTCAAAATATATAAAATATGAAATCCTAGTACACACCAAAGGGGCTCAGCATAGTTGTTAGCCTGTAGGTATAGACTTCTTAAATGAATGAGGAGCCCAGGTTTTGTCCCTAGCCTCATTCGATTTGGAAATTTTTATATTTAAAATGTTTGACAGTTTGAACCGCAAATCAGTGTTAAAAAACTACATTTTCACCTGGTTCAGGGTTAACTAGGTTGGACCGGCCGGTCCAGTCTGAGTCTAACAACCTTGGAGATGATATATCTCTTTTTCATTGACCGTATATTTGTGTTGGAATTGAGATTATTCAATGAAATCTACCTTAAATTTTTTGTGTGCATTAGTTATATTTTGAGATTATTCAATAACAAATTTTAGTTTGTGATAATTTTTTGAAAAAGAACATTGTTAATGCCAACCTGCCCAACCTGCCTAACTCACCAAGTTGAAACCACTAAAATTTGTAACCAATCTGTCGGATTTAGACTTTGATGGGTCGTTGGCGGATTGGATAGAAATATTGGCCTTTACCTGCCCAATCCGACCCACACATAGCCCTACATTTGGTGTTTGTTTGTCAAGAATTTGGAAGCAATTGTGGTCGATCTACTTCTTGGTTTCTATCACAATCACCATCTTAATTTCCTGGAGTAAGCAGAGAATTCAGTTGCTGTTATGAACATGTAGCCAAATGTAATTGTATTATATGTTAAGAAATGACTGGTGAATAACCAAGGCTAGCTTGCCTTGTTGATTGTGAAATGAGAATTCATTGAGGGTGAGTTGTTACACTCCTCGACCTTATAATTATATTGTCCCAATGTCCACAACCCAAGAAACCCGTAACTTCTAGTGCTATAACTCATAGATCAATGCATTTTCATTGTCCTCAGGTAAGGCATCATCCAAACAGTGGCGGTTTCAGGAATTTTTTTCACAATGGTTATTAAGAAACTTAAATAAAATAAAATCTAATCGATAAATATTAATAGGTAAAACTAAAAGAAAATCCAATTAAAGTTCAAATTGAAATTCAATTAAAGTCTAATTTTGCGCCACGTATCTTATCTAATTTAAGTTTTAAAATTTTTGTGCCAAATTAGTTATTCAGTGTAAAAATTAGAATTCAATTAGAGTTTAATTTTGCGCTACGTGTCTCATCTAATGTAAATTTTTTAATTTGTGTAAAGTGAATTTATTCAATGTAGAAAACGAGGAGTTACATATGAATAAACCATAAAGAATCTAATCACATATATAACAATTCTTAGAAAAATTTAATTAGATTCAAAATTGAATTTTGCTTTTGTTAGCTTTCCATACAAATTAAATTGTTTAGATTTTTGTTGTTGTTGTTGTTTTTTTTAACTAATGAGCATATTTTTTATACTGTATCTATTTAGATATTTTGTGTGCTAAGATCTTGAACGTAACAAATTGTAATTGAGTTAAATGATCCCATATACCTATCTCCATTCAATTTAGGAAATACTATTGGACCAATTTATTCATTTATTTTGTGTTGAATTTAGTAGAATTTCACAGATAAAACTTGAATATATTGACATAAAAAGAACAATCTCAAATACATAAGTTTTAAAATATCCTTCTATGAGTTTTTTTATATATGAAAGTGTTGTATGATAGCTTTATTATTAATGTTATCAGTTACATCTTTTTCAATACACACAAATAATAAGTAATTTTAAACTACTGATCTCCCATTCAATTACCAAAATCTTGCCTAAATAAGTAACAATATAAACAAAATGCATCATCCTTTTTTATGACATGTTCCAACCAATATTTTGTATTTTTTAAACTAACTAGGATTAAATCAATGCAATGCTCCACTAATTTCCTTTTTAGGGAAATCATGGTTAAGAAGTTAACAAGAATATCTTCGTAAATATGCTCTTTTTATTATCTCCTTATCATTAGGATGAAAATATAAGACCTTTTCTCATAGCCTAGAATCTAAAAGAAAATTATTCAAGTAATTATGAATTTGCTTAGAAGATAAAATTTGCAATAAAAGTGATTTTCTTATAAGAATTTTGTCAATAGTGCTAACAAAAGAATAAATGGTATTCAACTTAGGCATTAAACCGTTACATTAATCATGTTCAACAAAGTATTGAAATATTATTTTAGTGCATATGCGTATGTACAAGATGTATCACATAAATCCAAAAAATTTAGTTAAAAACTAAAGCAAGCACTAACCAACTAGCTATAGGAAAATATGCATTTTTTATATAAAAAAATGAGATTAAATTCTATAAGGACGTGGTGTAAAACTCATATTTTACCCCTCCAATCTGAACATGTCACATCATCTTATCACATATTTAAGAATAAGCACAACTACACCAAATCAATTTCAACACCCATATATAAATCCAACCAAATTGGGAGTTTATTAGATGTTATTAGGTGTGGTAGGATGTATTGAATTTTAAGTAAAATGCTGATGTGACAATCTCTTATTGGATTGTGTAAAACATAAGTTTTGCATCCCATCCTTACCAAATTCAGACTCTATAAAAATAGCAATTTAAAAATGTCTTTTGAAAAAAAAAAAATTTTAAATATCACAGTTAAACATTTGATTTGGGCTTTTAGGCTAATTTATTTGTTTGGACAATATTTGAGGAATGCTATGTCCACAAAATTTTTACAACAAATCCTAGTTGACAATTGTTATTGGTTCTAATTTACAAAGCACTAAATTTTTTTTTTATTCACCTGTAACAACCTACTACTTAAGATTTGTTGTGAAAGTGTCGTGAATATAGCATTTTTCGCAATTTTTTGGTTCAATCTTTAATAGACCAAAATTTTGGAAATGTCAAATTTTATTTTTAATGAACTCAAATTTTTATTTAGGATGTTCAAATTTTTTTTAGGGTGGTCAAAATTTTTTTTTTCTAGAGTGGTTAACAATCCATATTAATTTCAAATTCATTTGTTTAAGGTATTAAAAAAAAAAAAAAAAAATCATACATAGTGCCGCCCCTGAATCCAAATCTTGCTACTAATAAGTAAGATATCAGTGTAATGGCAAGAGTCTAGCTCAACTGGTTGGCGCTTCTTGAACTTTCCAAAAGATATCCAAGTTCTCTCTATATCAAGAAAAAAAAAAAAGGTGAGATATCTGTGTAGTAACATGAGTTTCTCCCTTAAATCACGCATCAAAGAGAATTTATTGGTTTGTCTATTAGGTATGATCATACCAGCATCGCACAACTCATCTATCAAAGAGAAAGTAAGCATTTTTCTAGAAGTTATTGATTGAGAAAAAAGGACACAAGGAAAAAAAAAAAAAAAACTATTGAATGAGAACTGAGATAATTAGATGGATCATAATGAGAAGTAGGCATCTTCTTCTCTGCTCTGCTTCTTTTCTGTCTGTAAGAGGAGGCCAGTATTAATGTAGTGGACCTACTCATGATTTTGGAGAGCAGCGGGGGACCCTGCACCAGGTACATATGTTACCATTTATTAATGACCAGCAAAAGTAGCGATGTATCAATGACTACATTGCAGTAGGACCTGAGGTTTACTGTGCCATGTGTCTATATAGTATCATAATGTGCAAATGACCCTCATAACTCAATCAAACACCTTTAATGGTTATAATGTCATGTTTGGTATATAAATATATAAACCTGGAGGATTAAAGTCCACTTCAATTTAGTTAATTATGACATTGATTTGTGAAACATCCATGCACCTCATAAAATATGGCCTTATAGTTATGGGAGATACCTGGGAATTCTGTCATTGGAAAAACAGAAATTTAGAGATAAAAATATTATAATGGGAAAAAAAAGGACCAATTTGAGAAATTGACCCTAGTTTGTAGTGGGTAAGTCTAGCAAATAGGTACATGGTTCGAAGCCCACCTACTACTCATTATTTACTTATCAAAATCATGATTATATAATTAAAATAAATAATAAAATTTTATTTTAATTTACTTGAAATTTTTTGGTAATACAACTTTAAATTTATTGAAACTTAAGTAATAGTTATGTTACCACACGGGGGTATGGCTTGATAGTAGGAGTTCTTGTTTTGCACCCAAAGAGGAGCGGTTCGAGCGATAGTTCCAGCAAGACCCGTGTGGTATACGTGGTATTACCTATTGCCGTCACGTGGCGTAAGGTCGATGAGCCCACATCAGAGACCCTTTGTTTTTTTTTTTTAAAGCAAAAAAAAAAAAAAAATTAATAGTTTTGTTGAACCGGGGAACAACGAAGTAGTGCTCACATGTTTCTGGTTGAACTATGGAACAACAAAGCAATGGTCACGTGTTTTTGGATTCACTTGGAGGGCATCCTTCCTTAATTCCAGGGGCGGCTCTTGCCTTAGGCAAGTTAGGCGACCACCTAATGCTCCCAAATTGAGAAAGATCCCAAAATTTTAAGCAATTAGGTTAATTCTTTGACTCCAAAAAAAAATAAAAAAATAAAATCGTAAAATGAATAAATCAAACCTCCAATTAGAGTAAAAAAATTAGGAAACAAAAATGTCCAAGAAAAACAAAGTCGGGGCATTCTAGTAATAAATTATACCCAGCATATTTATACATATATATATTTAAAATATTGATTCTGTTTTGACCCAGAAGCTGAAATCAATCTCTCTCTCTCTCTCTCTCTCTCTCAAAAAAAAAAAAAAAAAAAAAAAAAAAAAAAAAAAAACAAAACATAAAAATCCCCCCCACCCCTCTCCCAAAAAAAGAAAGAGAAAAAAAGAAGCCAAAACCTCTTTTTTTTTTTTTGCGTACTCATCGGTGAAAGAAAGTTTCCTTCCTTAATATTTCTTTGTATTCGCTGTCACTGAATTTGATTCAGTAGTCGTGCGTTGATCTGCCAGTTTATTTCTTCCTTCAAGTCCGTTTGAGAATTGAGACTTTTGATAAATTGATAAATTTTCCCAGATTATGCTTTAGAGTTTAGATGGTCTTTGTTTGTTTCTTTAGTACTGATAATTGATGTGTCTGGTCTTCTTATCTGTGGAAGATGGGTAGTGGACATCTTCTATTTGGTCCACACCCTTCTCCACAGACCTCACGTTTCACCATATTAAAATCATTTTTTTCGTTCAAGCAAAATTCTTTATCCTTTTAATTTTTCATTTAAAAAATTAAGTTTTGTGAAAAATAAAATATCAAATTAATATATACTTAATTACTACTAAACAAATTTATAATCCAAAATTAACTTATTAAAAATATAATTTCATTATAATTTTTTAGTATTTAATTTTTTTAATTGTGTTGTTCCTTTTTGTTGTATTGTGTTGTATTGTTTTATCCAATTTATTGAGTGATTGAATGAATATGCTGTTATTGTTTTTATATGCAAGTTAAGACTATAAGATACTTTCATGGATAAGTAGAGTATAATAGTGCATTTTATAAATCAGGTTCTATTGCTCTAGGCTTGAAGTTTATTTATTTATTTATTCTAGTTATTCAATTTTTATAGATAATGTTTTTTTTTGGTTGATGGATCATATTTATTTTCAAAGTTAAAATTTTTTAAGAGGTTCTATACCCCAATTGATGTACTAGAAGGTTAGAATTTTTTCCCAAAATTCATGTATAGCTAATAGAATTTTAATAAAAATACCTCTTACAGTTACTTCTGCAAAAATAAGTTTTTCAAAATTAAAATTGATAGAATCATATTGTGGGAGGCCAGGAGAGCTAGGCCTTTTAGGCCTTACCCGAGGAGCCTGAGAAGCCCAGTAAGCCCACTCACCAGTCCACGGGTGGGACCCATGGTTTCTGAGGAGGAGTGGTGATGTCACAAAAGTCTGAAAAAAGCACACACAGTACTCTCTTTGATGGATAGAAACTAAACTGTTAGTTTCTAGGTAGTAAATCTTGAATCAACGAGAAATTTCTTGAATCCACAAGGTGATAAAACTAGAATCCACCAGATAATAAAATTGACAAAATGTCTGTGTTTATTGATAATAATCTAATTTGCATATAAATACTGAGAAAAACATCTAAAATCCTAATTTGCATTAATTACGTGATTAGGTGAAAGATACCAAAATTTACCAAAAATGGAAAAATTGAGTTAAATGCAGAATCAAAAACTATTGACCTTAAAGGTCGTTCCAAAACAAGCAGAACCTTATTTTGACTTTTGAGCGAAAAGTTATTAAGGAGACAAAAATTACTATAAAGGGAAATTTTGCAGTTTTAGGGGCCTAAATGGATGGATTCGCCATTTTCAGTGGGTACCTTGTAGCAAAGTGACGACTATTGCTCAAAAGGCCACTTCACTTCAGCCTGCCAAATTTCATGTGATTCCGACTCCATCGCCCAAATGATTTCTACTAGTGTATTTTTGCCTTGCGCGATTTTAGGAGTGCTTGGAAGTCGAAAAAGGTCATGGCAGTCTACTCTACATCAAGTGGGGAACTGAGGAGCCCACCAGAAGAAGGAAGCCCGTGGAAAGGAGGGGTTCATGTTGGACTAGAGGTCCCCTTCCTTGGAAGACATTAGCTCACAAGTTCATGTTAGCAATGAAGGAGGACTTTTCTAAAAAGCACTCATCACCTCTGCATTGAATGCACTGCAACAACCATGCTAGCAGCATTAATGGCTGAATGACACCTGAACAATGTCAGGATATCCTGTATCCCACCTAGCATGACCTGAAAAGGAAGGATGAGACAAGTATCCAGATGAAGGGCCAATAAACTTCCCACATGGAGGGGTAAGATGAGAGTTGAAGCACTATAAAAGGGAAAAAAACCCTTATAATTTGTGGTTGGAACCCAAGAAAATACCCATTAGAGTAGATATTTCCCACTTATAATACTGTATAAATAAGGTCTCCTTAGTCGCACCGAGGAACATAAACTAATCTAATATGTGGGTTCCAGTTAACTCAACTGGTAAAATCTTTGATGGCTGTATAAGAGATCTGGAGTTCAATTCCAGCCTACACCAAAAACTGATTAGTATCTTGGTTTGATAATAAAGAGCTATCATTAGAAGCGGACGCCATAAGTTCTCTAAAAAAAAAAAAAATAATAATCTAATATTATTTGAGAAACATTTCTTATTCGAAGATCTTTATTCCTTTTTCTATTTTTGTCAATAAGATTTAATCCCGGGAGCAACTCCATTAGTCTGAAAGACCATCTTTAAAAATTAATTGTTATGGGCATTAGCCAAAGCCCAACCCATCTCCTTTGGGCTGTTGGCCCCTATTTCTTTTAGCCCATACACATATCTAAGATCAACAATGTCACAAAAAAGATTAAGTCGATTAGCCATATTAATTGTTGAAAAAGAAATTTTAGAGGAACTTGAATTCAAAATTTTAATAAGTAATTTTGCATCTGAAAAAAGTGAGAAGAATAGATTTTAAGTAAAAAAAATATTTAAGTAATATTTAAAATATTTAATTATATAAAGGTCTCATTTTACTCTTCACCTTAGGCCCCAAAATGCATAGGGCGCCCCCTGCTTACCCTTACCCCAACCCCTTCCTTTCTTTTTCCTAAACACTTGAGCAGTCATATCAATTCTTGCATAGTATAAAAAGTATCACATTTTGGCAAACCAAACCCAAAATTCACTCACATCCGTCCATGCAAAATTGTGTAAAAATACATGGTTGTTACAATAACTATGGCACTATTCATTTCACATTTAGTTTTTTATTATTTTTTTTATGTATCTAGAAAATGAAGGAAAAGAATAGATGGTGATTGTTGTGTGTGAAAAAAGAAAAACAATTTAAAAAATCAAGAAAAATTTGATATTTTAATAAAATATAGTGTAAAATAGATAATTTGATGTGGGGTGTTTTGAAAAGTGAGTATGTAAACTAGAAAAATAGGTTTTTATGTAAAAATAGACAAAAATTTTGTACAACCTAATGCGAATAGTTGAGAGTGTAAATTGAAAATTTTGAAACACAAAGACCAAATGACAATAAAAACAAACTAAGAACCAATAGGTACCAAAAGGTATTTTTACCTTTATTATTTATTAAGCTATACTCTGGACATTTAGTCATTTATTAAAAAGGTTTGTCAAGATGATTAAGTTTGGCAATGAAGAAAGTTTTTTGCGAAGGCTTGTCAAGAGTGAAAGTTTCTTAGTTGCTAAGAAAGTCCTCTGACTTCTCCTAGGCAGTAGAATTGTTGTGCCTTCATTGCGAAGGCTTGTTGTCTTCCACGTATCAACAGTATTAATCCATTGGCTAGTTGGGTTTTTTTCAAGGGTATTAGGAAACAGTTTTTTCTTTTCTTTCTTCCCCTACCAATCATCATTCAATAACGTCTAATGCTTTCTGAAAGGGAGGGGCCTAGTTGTTGTTTAGAGAGTGATCTTAGCTCTCAAGAACATATTATCGTAGCAAAGTTTCTTACGAAGCAGGCCCTCAACATCGATGCTATAGTTAAAACTTTCACTTCTCTGTGGTGATTCCAAAGTGGGTTAAAGGTTTGCAATCTCGAAGATCATAAAGTCCTATTCATCTTTGATAATGCTTTTGATGTCAATAAGGTTCTTAGTGCTGAACCTTGGAGCTTTGATAAGCATCTTGTGATCATGCAATGTTAGGACAAAAGTAATTCAACGGAAGAACTGAAGTTTGATAGGACATTATTTTGGGTGCAAGTCCATGGGATTCCATATAGATATATGAATGTAAAGGCTGCTGAAAAAATTTGCATCATCCTTGGTCGGGTAATCCATTCCACTGATACTGCCAAAATAGAGGGGGGTAATTTCATGAGGATTCTGGTGGTGCTAGATGTCTCTCTTCCCTTCTGCCGTGGTCGGGTTATTTCTTTGGAGAATGGTAAGATTTTGTGGATAACATTCAAATATGAGCATCTCCCAAATATCTGCTACTGGTGTGGTCGCTTAGAACATGCTGATAGGGATGCGATATTTGGTTGGAGAGTGAAGGAAGTTTAACTGAGGATCAAAAGTGAAAGCTCGAAAACGTGTTGAAAAACACAAGAGCTGTTTAGACCCCCGATTAAAATTACGGCTCGATAGATTTTACACAACTTTAATATAAAGTGCGGAATAGTGTAAAAGCGAGCGGATGAACAATATAGCTACTCTAATCCATAAACTAAACAACACAGCAGTGTAATGGAATATAAAAGAGTAGGGAAGAGAGATGCAAACACAGAAAACACCAAGACGTGTTTTCGAAGAGGAAACCGAAGAACTCGGCGAAAAACCTCTCCGCCGCCCTCCAGGCGGAAATCGATCCACTAGACAATCAGTTGGGATACATGAGTAAGCAAGAGACCCTCCAAGCCTAATCTACCCGATGTACCTAAGCCCTCCAAGCTCCTACTCCAACAAGGCTTCTCGGAACCGTGTCTTGTCTTAGTTCTCCGGATCCCGCAACAAGCTCCATGTTGCATCTGCCATCCTTGGCTTCTTCCAATGCTTCCCAGCAGCACCAAAACGTCACACAACACTCTCAAAAGGTGTGGTAAGTGTTTGGGCTATCAACCTCTCAATGGTGTGGAAAATGGAGAGGGAAGGGTTGAGGAGATACCACAAGCAAGCAAGTGTATAGAGAAAGGTGGGGATGACAATCTCTAATTGCAAATGTGTTTGGCTAGGGTTTTCTCTCTGAAGCATCCCTCAACATTTGTGGGTAATGGGGGTTTATATAGGATAGGTGCAAAATGTGTGAGTCAGTCAGTACAGGCTGGCAGAACAGCATGTCTCGCGGGTGTCTCGCGGGAAGGCCTTACCCGCGAGATACTCGCGAGAGACAGCTGTCTCCATCTGTAATGACTCTTCGCATTCCAGCATGTGCAGGGCACATGCTTCACTTCGCGGGAAGCTTAGTCGCGAGACACCCGCGAGATTCCATCAGCTTCCAAATTGCTTGAGTCTTCACACACTCTCTATCACACACCCCTTACAACAATTCCCACAACAAATACAGGGTATAAACGATTGATAGAAATTACAATCAAATTTGGCACGGAATAAAAGCCAACAAAACACATAGTTGTAAATCACAACTTTACAATCTCCCCCTTTGGCTATTCCGTGACAAAACCCTAAAACAGACTCTAGACTTAAACGTGAGTTTGGGAACACAGGCAAAACTCACTCACACCTAATTCTAGATTCTGATAAGCTCTTGGACATATGAACAAGTAACTCCTGAAACACAACAACAAAATATTATCATTGTATGCAGAAAACTTGAAAAGCATATGGAGCAATAAGCACATGATCAAGCAAAATGAAATAGAAACACTAAATCATGGCAAGATCAAACGAGTAATCACTATACACAAGCAATTACTATGCTCATTCACACAAGGAATGAACATCCGGATATGCAAGATGATACGCTCATATGAAGAGTACCATTTGCACATCCAACACTCAACCAATGCAAAATACTTGAAGAATTTGCATCTAGGAACAATCCTACTAGGGCACAAGAGTGTTCATCACTCAACCAATGCATAGAACGTATATGCATCTAGGAACAATCCTACACGGGCACAAGAGTGATGTAGTGAAGTAAATGTATGACATTAAACTTCAATAGCACAGGCATAAAGGCTGCATAAGCAAAGTATTGCAAATACATGGCACAAACCATAAAAGCCTACAAATCACATGCAATGAAACAAAACAACCCTTAAAGCTTACAAAAGCAACATGGGTACATGCAAAGTACGCTACAAAGCATAGAGAGTAACACAAAAGAAACATCTGAAACTAATACTTAAATAAAGCATAGTATCAAAGTATTAAACACAAAAGCTGTAAAAACATTTATAAGAACTAAAAAGTACTGAATAGAAACCGTCTGAAAAAAAAAAAAAAACCAATAACCAATGTTACTAAGATGCTAGACTATGCTCCCCCTAACACTGTGCAAGCTCTTCTCTAGCTCCCCCTTAGAATTTTCTCCCCCTTTTTGACCGGAATGGCCAAAGGGTCAGAACTGATCTGACTCTGAATCTGAACCGTGCTCCATAGATAAGTCTTGTACTTGAGAGGAAAGTGCGGTGATCTGTCCTTGAAGATATGCAAACTGGTCCGCGGTGTACTGCACATGTGAGTCAAGCACTGTGGACATCTGATCCATCTTAGCAAGCAACTGATCTAGTTTGCTTAAGCCTTGTGGAGGAGCCGAAGATGATGGCTGTGTAGAAGGCTCAGGAGCCGAGGTGAACCTATCAATCTCTTCCTCTGTATCCTCGCCTTCATCCTGCTGAACTTGTCGTGGTGGTGGTATGGTATGCACACCGGTCTTCGATCCCTTGATGTGTGCAGTGCTTCTAGTCAGTGTATGACCACCAATGGGATAGTCCCTCTGAACAACCGTGAGGCCACTAGGGAGCTTGAGCTTTGCCTTGGCAATCAATCCCATAATCAAAGAGGGGAACGGCATCACAGTCCGTGAATTCTGCTTCGTGATGCTCTTCTTCAGGACATGCATGATATGGCCACAAATGTCAATCTCCTTATGTGTGAAGAGATCATACAGAAATCTGGTTCTTGGAGCAGAGAGAGTGGTGAGATTGGTGACCGGATAAAGATTGTGAATCATCACATAGCTTAGGGTCCTCATTTCTGGAGAGAACTTGATGGTGTTCATGGATGATTTCTTTGGTTCACCACCAAGGAGTTTAATCATCTCATCAGTGGAACCCATTCTGTCCTCATAGGCAACAGTGATTGGCTGAGATGGTGGCCGAGTTTCCAGAAAATCTTGAATGCTCTCTCTTGTAATCACAAACTCCTTGTGTCTTACCCAGCACTCAATACATTCTCCATTGACATTGGCATTGGAGAAGAACTCTTTGATGATCTCTGCATAGACCACTCCAGTTGGGTTCAGCAACTTGGTCCAAGTTCTATCTTTGAACACTTCAGGGATGAAAGTGTCCTCAAGAGTTTCTAACTGGACTACCCGTTCCATGATGATTGTCTTGTCCTTGTAGCAATCATTGTACTTCATATCAGCTTCTATAGACCGGAAATGATCAGAATCAGTTCGGGCTCACTTTGAAGACGACTTCTTCTTAGCAGCATGTTTGGTGGGAGACATCTGCACATTTTATACAGTACAGAGAAATGCACAAGCACAAACCATAAGATAAACTTCATTAGATTCAAGTTAGTTCCAAATCATACTTAAACTAACTCAAAAACAGAGCATGGTAGCCATTAAACATCATTCAAAACGACTCCAATTTATAAAGCACTACTACATTGCATCAAATTAAGACAAAAATGCAATAGAGGGTGTCTGTGTGCATGTGCTTATGAGTGTGTGCGGCATGAGATGCATGAGGGTGCCTAAGTGTGCCTATTTGTGTGCCAAGAGTGTGCAACATGCACAAGGTGAGTGAAACACATAAACAATGACCAAACCTAAGTAAAATAAGGGCAAACAAGTGAAAAACAATTTATTGAAATCACTTGATTCCATTTTGTCACAAAAATGTCATTTGGACATTTTGACAAACACTTGGCGTGCACACAAGCAAGAATTATATGAATAATGCATGAACATGTGAAATTCTACCCTCAATACATAATAGAATGCCACAAGGGGCCAACACAGATACAGAAACAGCAAATGGAACACAACCCAATCAAAAAAAATGAGAAAAACTTCACCCAATTTGAAAAACAACCCAAAGTTTCGAAAATCGCCAATTTTTAAAAACCCTAACAAAAATTTCTGCATAATCTAAGTAAAAACTTAAAAAGAAATGGTTAACAAACATACCTTGAAGAAGAAAATGCAGAAAAACTGCTCGGATTGAAGGGAAATGAATGAAATAGTGATTTTGGGTTGAGAGAGTTTGAGAGAGGTTGAGCGAGGGAAGTTTAACATGTTTGAAAAACTGTCACATCAACTATTTAAAAACTGAAAACACGCGTTTTTCGCGGGTTAGAGAGGGGCGAAACAGTCGCGAGACAGTCGCGAGAAGTGCCACTGAAGCACAAAATATTTCGCGAGAAGCATTAAGTCGCGAAACAGTCGCGAGACAGTCGCGGTAGCTTCTGTCTGAAATTGGAAAACTCCAATTTTTAGCCAAACAGCATTTCGCGAGAAGCTGTTGGTCGCGATACAGTCGCGAGACAGTCGCGAAAGCTTCTGTGTGACATGATAAAATAAAAACTTTCCTCAGCTCCTTTTCGCGGGAAGCTCTAAGTCGCGAGCTTCTCGCGAAACTACCTCTGAACCAGTTTTTGAAGAAACACAAAAACATGCATTTTAGTCAAAAACAAAAAGACACGAAAGTATAAAATCACTTTCAAAAACAAATAAAACACTCAAAAATATTTTTGGATTTGATCAACAATGATTGAGCATGTGAAAACACATTTAAAACAAGTACAATCACACAAATGAATAAGGCATTCATTGAACATAGACTTGTGTGTTGTGTGTGGATATCAAAAATGAGATAGTCCTTAGTCCAATGTGAAGCTTCAATGATCAATTCAATCAAGGCATACACAACTAGCACTAGATTATGTGACCTATCTCAATTATAGAAACATGCATATATGACCTCCCACACGTACTTGATAACAGTTTATTGAAGCTTTTCATTTGGCTCCAAATTTAACATATCATTTGCAACTTTTGAGCAAAGAGAATCTCATTTAGAGAAAGATGCCTGAACTTTTTGATATTTCAATTTATGAGTTAGCCTTTGGCTTTTTGGGCATCACACATTTTATTTTGGTCGCTTTCCCTTTTTCCTAGTCGAATACTAGTTTGTGCGACAGGCTTTTGCAGCTCTATATCTCTTTTCATTTGGAGATTTACAATTAGAGAGCTCTTTCAAAGCAGAAAATAAAAGTGGGAAGATATATAGGCATGAGTCTATGCATGTCTCAAGATCAACAAAAACATTCACTAATCATTCATGACAAGGTTGAAGATCTATTTACAACAGTCACATAGAGTTCAGAATTTCTTCCACAATGATATGAGTGCATGAGAGACAAGCTAAGCTCGTTAAATGCACAAAGCCATAAGTACAAAGGTACAAGGTAAAACGTGCTTTGAGACACAACTCAACAAAGTGATCAAATTTTTGGATTTTCTAATTTTTTATATGCTTTTGAATTTTTTGAACACATCCAAAAACAGAACAAGAAAAAAATTAATAAAAACAACCGGTACAAAACACCAACAGTAAAAATAGAGCAATGCATGAAACAATGCAACAGCAAAAGACCCTGAGCATGGAAAGAATTTATGCGTGGACATGTTATAATGCTTATGCATGAGTACCCCTCTTCACCCACACGTCACGTGCGTTTGGGGTGATATCCTTAACGGATTGGGTACGAGAATTTGGACTGTCAAACCTTCTGGTGAAACTCTCCAAGCAGGTGGTGAAAGCACCAATCATTTTCATCATGTCCATCATGCCAGGATCACGATTCTGACTTCTCGGTTGTTCACCGCCCCAAGACCTCATGTCATTTCTCCTTCCTCGTGACCGAGGTGCGCTTGAGTTGTTGTCTGATCTCAGCTTCTGACAGTTAGGTCTGGTATGTCCTTGCATTCCGCAGTAGTGACACACATAGTCCGTTCTGGGACCCCGTTGAAATCTTGGGAGAGATCTCCCTCTGGTCTCATGTCTACCTATGGAATGATTTCGGGGCTTATTCACCATCTGTTGCTCACTCATATTCTTCTTCTCAGCCTTGACATTCTCAAGAGGGGGCTCTTCTACACTAGGCTCTATGGCCTTTACAAATTTCACTTCTTTTGTGGCTTTGACTGATGAGCTACTTCCTCCGGTGTATCCTAACCCGGACTTGTCTGAAAAGGGTTTTTGAGATGAGATAACATCATCTAGCTTCTGGGAGGAGACTCTTTCTATCTTGGCATGAGCTTGCACTACCTCTTGCTCAAGAAACCTCACCTTCGTATAGGCTTCAGACAACTCGCCATTTAGTGTCTCAATCTCACACTTAGCCTCTTTATATCTTACCAAGAGACTTCTATAATCTTCCTCAGCTTTCTTCATTTTTCTTATAGCCGCCTTGGCTACTCTGGTATACTCTCCTGACTTCTCAAGTAATAGGGAGTAATTTTCTTGAAGATTAGCTGTATTCTCTTCTTCTTCTTCAACATCTGATTCTTCCACATTCCCAATAGACTCTGAATCAGAATGCTCACCAAGCTCCTTCACAAGTGCACCCAAATTATCCGATGACTCCACATGAGCAATGGTCATGAATGCGGAGTAATTTCCCTCTCCGTCACAACTCTCTTCCGAGTCAGAATCAGAGGAGTCTGAATCACTGAGTGTCATGGCATACGCTTTGCCTTTTCCCCTCAGAAAATTTGGACACTCCTTCTTTAGATGTCCATGGCCATTGCACTCATAGCATATAATTTCTGAAGAAGGTTGAAACTCCCTCCCTTCTTTCTTTGTAAACTCTTTCCTGTCACCTCTTGAAGATGAAAATTTTCCTTTGTTGAATGGTTTCCCACTGTTCTTCATCTTCAGAAATTTTCGGAAGTTTTTCGCAAGAAATGCTACCTCCTTCTCCACCCCATCTTCTTCGGAGGAATCACCCATCCTTTCGGTGATGGTTTTAAGAGCAAGTGATTTACTCATCTTATGGGAAGGCAGTCCCATCTGATATGTTTGGAGAGACCCAACTAATTCTTGAATCTTAATCTCATCCAAATCCTTGCTCTCCTCTATGGCTGTAACCTTTGCTCTAAAACTCTCAGGCAAGGACCTCAATACTTTTCTCACCACCTTAGCATCTTCAATCTTCTCCCCAAGATTGAGTTTAGCAATAACAATTTCATTGAGCTTCCCATAGAATGAATCAAATGGTTCATCATCACCCATCTTGAGGTCTTCAAATTTGGTGGTAAGCATCTGGAGCTTTGTGTCCTTAACTTTCTTTGTACCCTCATAAGTGGTCTCCAAAATCTCCCAAGCTTCCTTAACAACTGTCATATGAGAAATCCTGTGGAATTCATCAGGTGACACAGCACAAAATATAGCGTTTAAAGCTTTGCTATTCGCATTAGCTGCTGCGAGAGCTGCCTTATCCCAGTTTGCCTTAGGAGCTTCCGGCTTAGTCCAGCCAAGCTCTACCGCATCCCAAACGGTATCTTCTATAGAGCATAAAAATGCTCTCATTCTAACTTTCTAGAATGCGTAATTGTTCCCATCAAAAAATGGTGGAACATTGAGCGATTGAGACCGGTCCATCTCAAATAGGGTCAAGGATCACACTAAGGTATTTAAACCAAGCAAGTGTACCCGCTCTGATACCAATTGAAAGCTCAAAAACGTGTTGAAAAACACAAGAGCTGTTTAGACCCCTGATTAAAATTACGGCTCGATAGATTTTACACAACTTTAATATAAAGTGCGGAATAGTGTAAAAGCGAGCGGATGAACAATATAGCTACTCTAATCCATAAACTAAACAACACAGCAGTGTAATGGAATATAAAAGAGTAGGGAAGAGAGATGCAAACACAGAAAACACCAAGACGTGTTTTCGAAGAGGAAACCGAAGAACTCGGCGAAAAACCTCTCCGCCGCCCTCCAGGCGGAAATCGATCCACTAGACAATCAGTTGGGATACATGAGTAAGCAAGAGACCCTCCAAGCCTAATCTACCCGATGTACCTAAGCCCTCCAAGCTCCTACTCCAACAAGGCTTCTCGGAACCGTGTCTTGTCTTAGTTCTCCGGATCCCGCAACAAGCTCCATGTTGCATCTGCCATCCTTGGCTTCTTCCAATGCTTCCCAGCAGCACCAAAACGTCACACAACACTCTCAAAAGGTGTGGTAAGTGTTTGGGCTATCAACCTCTCAATGGTGTGGAAAATGGAGAGGGAAGGGTTGAGGAGATACCACAAGCAAGCAAGTGTATAGAGAAAGGTGGGGATGACAATCTCTAATTGCAAATGTGTTTGGCTAGGGTTTTCTCTCTGAAGCATCCCTCAACATTTGTGGGTAATGGGGGTTTATATAGGATAGGTGCAAAATGTGTGAGTCAGTCAGTACAGGCTGGCAGAACAGCATGTCTCGCGGGTGTCTCGCGGGAAGGCCTTACCCGCGAGATACTCGCGAGAGACAGCTGTCTCCATCTGTAATGACTCTTCGCATTCCAGCATGTGCAGGGCACATGCTTCACTTCGCGGGAAGCTTAGTCGCGAGACACCCGCGAGATTCCATCAGCTTCCAAATTGCTTGAGTCTTCACACACTCTCTATCACACACCCCTTACAACAATTCCCACAACAAATACAGGGTATAAACGATTGATAGAAATTACAATCAAATTTGGCACGGAATAAAAGCCAACAAAACACATAGTTGTAAATCACAACTTTACAAAAAGCAATTCGGACCCAGCCTCTATGCGTCACCTTTTGTTCCTTTCTGAAAAAGTGTGGTTTCCGTTCCAGGATTTTACAAATCCAAACTGAGCTCATTGTTGAAGTTCATCATGGTAACGAGGGTAGGACTAAACCATTAGTTATGAATCAAGATTCGCTACTTCTTGCATTTGATCCAGTGGCAGGGCATTGCTCTGAGAAGCCAAGTCAAGCTGCTAGCACACATCTAAGGGGAAAATCCATTATTTTGGATTCTCCAAAAGTATCGCATAACATACGGGATTTGAGGGATACACAATTAAATGATTTTTCAACTCTCCCTCATTCTTCAGATAATCATAACTCATCAAATCAAGGGACAATCTTAACTGAATCATTTGATGCTAGCTATAAAGATATTGATTTAGTTCTGAGTAATTTCAGCCCCATTCAATTCTTGGCCCAATTCGTTTTATTGCCCAAAATTCCATTAATGATTTTGGGTCACATGAGAAGTATGATACAGATAAGTCACCAAAAAAAAAAGAAAAAAAAAAAAAGATGAGCAC
Source organism: Quercus ilex subsp. ballota (assembly GCA_032727855.1). Classification (NCBI taxonomy): domain Eukaryota; kingdom Viridiplantae; phylum Streptophyta; class Magnoliopsida; order Fagales; family Fagaceae; genus Quercus; species Quercus ilex. The sequence continues at coordinate 49,631,391 of CM064918.1, forward strand.
ATGGACTCATTTGGCAAGGACAGACATGAGTGGTAATAATCAAGTGCTCATAGAAAACGCAGGTGGTGGCAAGAGGAATTTTTCACAGGTTGGTGATCATTCAGAATTACCTTGCAAGAAGAAGCAGGTTTTGAGGGATGATGAAATCTTATTTTTCCCATTGGTGGATGCTGGTAACCAGCCTCGCCAAGAATCATGAATCTCTTAGTGTGGAACTGTAGTGGGCTTGGGAACCTAAGTACAGAGAAGGAGCTTGAAGATTTGATACAAGCAAAAGATCCATTTATCGTGTTTTTAGTTGAAACATGGACAGATGAAGCTGGGATAGATCATATTCTTCACAAAATTAATTTTGATCACAAGTGGGAGGTATCGAGAAGTCGGCGGGGAGGAGGTTTGGTACTATATTGGAAAGATACACCAAATGTAATAGTTGAGGAATCTCGTAAATATTTTATTGATGCCACTATTAATAAAAGCTTGGAAATAGAATGGAAGTTCACAAGATTTAATGGGGAGCTAGAAACTTACAGAAGAATTGAAGCCTGGAATAAACTGAGGGGTTTAAACTCTAGGCCGAATATCCCCTAGCTTTGTGTGGGGGATTTTAATGAAATCACTAAACAAGATGAAATATTTAGGGGCACTTTGAGGAATCACAATCAGATGCAAAGCTTCAAAGATATCATTAATGAATGTGTTAGGACATATGTGTTTCACTTGTTAGGAACATATGTCACTATTTTATGTAGTTGGCTAATCCTTTGACAAAACGCATTTTACTTGTATTTGGGTAGATCTAAGTTGTGTTTAATACTTGAAGAAACATGTTGTTCAAGTCTAGTATTAAAGCCATGAAGATTGAACCAAGAAACAAGTAAAGAAAAGGTGTTCAATAAAGCTGGACAGATATCTCGACACCTAAAGACAGATAGCTCGACAGCTTCTTGACACCTCTCAACAACTAGCTATCTATCGAGCTCTTAAGGTGTTTTCTTATCGCAATCTCGACACCTTCTCGACAGCAGGTGGATCGATCGAGAAAGCTCCTGTTCCCTCGACACCTTCTCAATAGCTTCTCGACACCTAACTATCTATCGAGATTTAAATCTCGACACCTCCTCAACACCTGCTATCTATCGAGGTTACGGGAAATCAGAATTTTTAGATCTGATTTTTGGGCCAGGCTTTTGTATTTGTATAGGGTTTCTTTTCTCACAACCCTAGACCTATATAAGGCTTATTTTAAAGGCCGTCACATGAGAAAATACAAGGAGAACATATGCAAAAGGTGACTGATACCTTATTCTCTCTGAAAGAAGTTACTGCGTCTTTGTGCCTTAGGGTTTTGTAACCAAGTGCTTTTTGATCTTCATTGTTGATGAAGTGAAGAACTTTGCAGCCAACATTCTTCTTTCTCAAGTTGGTAAGTGAGTCACGTACTGGGATTCGTGTAAAGGAGTTAGTCACGTACTGGGATCCATGCAACAAAAAGGGTGGTGTTCATATATTGAAGAGTTCAGAGGTTCTGAAGCAGTAGAAGGTTTCTGCTGTGAGTTCATCTACGGGGATTGTAGAGTCTAGGGACAAAGGTTTTGTACTAAATCTGAAACTTCTCTTTACTATAGTGGACTGCTTTTCAGGAAGGTTTCCCCCCAGGCTTTTTACTGTGAAACTGGTTAGTTTCATTGGTTTTCCTAGGTCATCATATCTTGTCTTATTTATTTTTTCCGCTACATGATTTTGACATGATATTGATGTTTGTTTGTTTTAATAAGTTTTATTCATAATAAATCTAATTAACAACTTGGGTTTAAAACTTGTTAATTCTTTCAACCGGGGTCTAAATTTCCCAACAAGTGGTATCAGAGCGGGTTCACTTTGATTGGATTAATTTCCTGAGTGTGATCCTTGACCCCTGTTGTCATGGAAACTCTTGATTGTTTTGATTTGCATGATCTTATGTTGAATGATGATGATGATTTTCAAGATGCCTATTGCAAGCTTTATAATTTTTGTATGAAATCTCTTGAATGTTCTACAAAATTGAAAGCTAAAATTAAAAAGGTCAAGCTTGAAAAAGATGATTTGATTGCTAAATTGGATGAAGCCAATAATTTGAATGAGAATTTTAAAAATTAAATTTCATCTCAAGTGGACAAAATTAAAAGTTTGGAAGAGCAACTAGTTGAATCTAAAACTGAAGTTGAAAAATTAACTAGTGCCAAACTTGTTGTTGAGCCTAACTCAAAAGAAAAAGATTTTTATATTCCCCCATTTAAAAGGAATAATGAAGAGTTGAAGGCCAATATTGCTAGGATAGACAAAGGTAAACAATTTGATGTTAATGCTGAAGTTTCTAAACCTATGTCTAAAACTCCTCCTAGGTTGAATAAAAATTCTGATTTTGTCCCCACTTGTCATCATTGTCATATTGTTGGTCATATTAAGCCAAATTGTCCTAAGTTGAGGTCTCTGTCAACCTCTAAGATTACTCCTCCTTCTAGGAAGCTGAGTAGCTCTAAAACTACTCATGTTTGTCACCATTGTGGTGTTGCTGGACACATTCATCCTAATTGCTTTAAATTGTATCCTCACAAGCAATTGTTCAAATGGTCACAGGTTTCCTTTCGAGGACCTACACCTTTGTTTGGAGAGTTATTAAAAGTCTTGAGCTTTTTAACTCAATTTCAAGAGAATTCTAATTCTTCTATGTCCTTTAGTAGACATACTAGGACAAGTGCCTTTTCATCTTCACAGCCAAAGACTCGTGCTGTGTGGGTGAGAAAGGAGCCTAAGACTTAATTGTCTTTTATGTTTGTCCTCTGCTTTAATTCTTTCTATCTAAAGTAGGACTTTTTGCTTGATTTCTTATCTACTTTTGGAATCATGCTTTCATGCATCTGCATATTTCTATCATGTTTTCATGCATATGCATTTTTCTTTCATGCATTCATGTTGTTTATCTATTTTTGTTTGGTTGTTTAGTTTTTATTTTGTTTTGTTTTCAAAATAAAAATAAAAAGGAAAAATCAGAAAAATACAAAAACAGTGTGTGTTTGTGTACTTTGGTACTTGTGTACTTTGGATGGCCAATGAAACAAAGTTTTCTAAACTTTGTATCTTTTGTAGCTTAGATGAGCATCTCTATGCACAACTAAGCAAGTGAGCTTTGTGGCTCTTGTTTGTGATGAGTAAGATTAAGTTATCTCTTATAAACTTAATACTCATATCACTCTTTTTGATGAGTAGGACTAGAAAATCCTAAGAGAAAGGTATAAATGACCATCTCACCACTGTTGCCCGCCAATCATAATATGACACCTGTATACTTCGGCATAACAAAAGTGCAATGTCTATGCTTAACATGTTGGGTATTTCTTTTCTCTCTTTATATGCCCATGCATGATATGCTTAAAAGAAAATATGCAAAGAAAAATAAAAAGCAAAAAGATTAAAATGCTTTAAATATGATTGCAAGCGTGTTTTCTAGGAGATGTGGGAGTTATAGGATGTACTTCGAAGGTGATAGTCTCCATCAAATAGTTATGATTGTGTGTGAGTTAAAGTTATTTTCTCATATCTCAGATCATCATAACATGTATACACATATGCAATCTTGCGATGTTTTTCACACACAACACGCAATATTCTTTGCTACTCTTGATACATGTGCATGTACAATGTGATTTGGCCATCACAAGTGTTTACATGTGCTTAATGTATGCTCACTAAACTGTCTTGACTTGTTTTTGAAATATAAAATTGGTTAGGCTTGTTTAGTGTGTGTGTGTGTTTTGGGATCTATGTGCTTAACATTTTTCTTGTTTTTCACATGTTTTGCATCCTTCTATTATCTTGTCATCCATAACATCTTATTTCATTACATTCATGCATTTATATGAATTTCTTTGTGCCTCCTTGATCATCCTTGATCATCTTTATGTTTCTCTGGTGAAGCTTTCTAGCTTCTTGTAATCATGACAAAAAGGGGGAGAAATTGTGGAGTTTTTGTGGTTTCTGTTTAAGATTCTACAAGTTAGGGGGAGAAATACATTCCTTTGTAAGGGGGAGATGTGTTTCATCTTGTTAGGGGGTGTGTTTACTTCCTTCTTCTTGTACCTTGGGTCTTGTAACCATGTTTACATACATTGTGCTTATCTTTGATATTTATATGCTGATGTATGTCTTCTTCACCTACCTCTACATGTGTTATTTCTTTTCTATCTTTATACACGTGTTTCTTATTACTTGTATGCAATCTATTATTTCTGTTTCACATTAAGATGCCTTGATGAGTTTTGTTTAAGTGTTTCAGAAATACAGGTTGTTAAAGTCTACTTGCCATAAACTCTTTTCTTGCAAAGTTTTTTAAGGGTTTGTGTTAGGATAGATTTTATTGTATTCAACAAGTGAATATGAGTTGAGTGATTTATGACTTCTCTCATATGTTCATTTGTTTGTTGTGGTTTTATCATGGATTGCCAAAGGGGGAGATTGTTAGGACATATGTGTTTCACTTGTTAGGAACATATATCACTATTTTATGTAGTTGGCTAATCCTTTGACAAAACGCATTTTACTTGTATATGGGTAGATCTAAGTTGTGTTTAATACTTGAAGAAACATGTTGTTCAAGTCTAGTATTAAAGCCATGAAGATTAAACCAAGAAACAAGTGAAGAAAAGGTGTTCAATAAAGTTGGACAGATAGCTCGACAACTGTAGACAGATAGCTTGACAGCTTCTCGACACCTCTCAACAGCTAGCTATCTATCGAGCTCTTAAGGCGTTTTCTTATCGCAATCTCAACACCTTCTCAACAGTTGGTGGATCGATCGAGAAAGCTCCTGTCCCCTCGACACCTTCTTGATAGCTTCTCGACACCTAGCTATCTATCGAGGTTTAAATCTCGACATCTTCGACACCTGCTATCTATTGAGGTTACGGGAAATCAGAATTTTCAGATCTGATTTTTGGGCCAGGCTTTTGTATTTGTGTAGGGTTTCTTTTCTCACAACCCTAGACCTATATAAGGCTTATTTTAAAGGCCGTCACATGAGAGAATACAAGGAGAACATATGCAAAAGGTGACTGATACCTTATTCTCTCTGAAAGAAGCTACTGCGTCTTTGTGCCTTAGGGTTTTGTAGCAAGTGCTCCTTGATCTTCATTGTTGATGAAGTGAAGAACTTTGCAGCCAACATTCTTCTTTCTCAAGTTGGTAAGTGAGTCACGTACTGGGATTCGTGTAAAGGAGTTAGTCACGTACTGGGATCCGTGCAACAAAAAGGGTGGCGTTCATATATTGAAGAGTTCAGAGGTTCTGAAGCAGTAGAAGGTTTCTGCTGTGAGTTCATCTACGGGAATTGTAGAGTCTAGGGACAAAGGTTTTGTACTAGATCTGAAACTTCTCTTTACTATAGTGGATTGCTTTTCGGGAAGGTTTTCCCCCAGGCTTTTTACTGTGAAACTGGTTGGTTTCATTGGTTTTCCTGGGTCATCATATCTTGTCTTATTTATTTTTTTCGCTGCATGATTTTGACATGATATTGATGTTTGTTAGTTTTAACAAGTTTTATTCATAATAAATCTAATTAACAACTTGGGTTTAAAACTTGTTATTTCTATCAACCGGGGTCTAAATTTCCCAACAGAATGTGGTTTCATAGACTTGGGGTTTATGGGCTCTAAATTCGCCTGAAGTAAGCATTTTACTGATGGGCATTCTATTTGGGAGAGGTTGGATAAGGGTATGGCCACAAGTGACTGGTTTCTTAAGTTCCCAGGTTCTCAGGTCACCCATCTTAGATGTGACTCGTCGAATCAGGTTCCTATTTTCATAAACTCATCTGGTTTGGAGGCCCCACCTAGGAAAAAGGTTTTTCGTTTTGAAGAAATGTGGTTGTTTGATTCACAATGTACAAAAATAGTAGAGGCATCTTGGAGCAATGGAGGAGAGGATGATGTTTTAAAAAAAATTTGATAAGTGTAGCAAGGACTTGGAGTGGTGGGATAAGAATTGCTTTGGTGTTGTGAGGTGCGAATTGGAGGAAAGGAAGAAAATGTTAGCAAAAGTTGAAGCTGAGGCAATGAATAGTGGAAATAATTTTTGGGTTAGAGAATTATAATCTGAAGTTAATGTATTGCATGACAGAGAAATCCGGTTGCGGAGCCCTTTATCAAGAGTTCTTTGGCTAAATAAAGGGGATAGCAACTCTACGTTTTTTCACAGTAAAGCTACTCACAGGTTCAGGAAAAATATTATCCTTGGTATTAGAGATAAAGGTGAACTATGGCAAGAACAGGCAGATTTGATAGAGACACAATAATTGAATTTTATGAAGAGTTGTTCACCACTTGCAATCCATATTTGCAAGCCGATTCACTATCCTATGTTTCTCAGCTGGTGCCAAACGAGATTAATTCTCACTTATCAAGTGACTTTATGGAATGGGAAGTTCGTATAGCCTTCAAGCAAATGGCGCCACTTAAAGCTCTAGGCCTGGATGGGATGCTACCACTGTTCTACCAACACTTTTGGGAGATGATGAATCAAGAGGTAACAACAACCATTCTTTCTTGGCTGAATACAGGTAAATTGCCTCATCCCATAAACCATACTTTCATAACTCTAATCCCAAAAGTGAAGTCCTGAATTTGTTTCTGAATACCGCCCAATTAGCTTGTACAATGTATTGTATAAGATTTTTTCCAAGGTTTTAGCAAATAGATTAAAAATATTTCTACTAAATCTCATAATTGAGCATCAATCTGCTTTTGCAAAAAAAAAAAAACCGTCTTATTTTGGATAACATTTTAGTTGCTTTTGAGACTTTACATTGTATGAAAAATCATAATAAAAAAAAAGGGTTCATGGCACTGAAGCTGGATATGAGTAAAGCCTACGATAAGGTGGAATGGGTTTTTATGGAGAACCTAATGAAGAGAATGGGTTTCTGTTCCAGGTGGATTGGTTTAATTATGGAATGTGTTCGCACAATTTCATATTCTATTTCTGTGAATGGGGAACCGAAGGGTATGATTAATCCAACTAGAGGAATTAGGCAAGGGGATCCCCTTTTCCCCCTTCCTTTTCTTATTATGTACAGAAGGGTTGCATGGATTAATTAAAAAAGCTGCAAGAAATAAGGAGGTCAATGGTTTTTCTTTTTGTAAGAAAGGCCCCAAGCTAACCCTTTTTTTTTTTTTTGCAGATAATAGTCTTCTCTTTTGCAGGGATAATTCACAAGAATGTGGTAATGTGCTCAAACTTCTGTTAAAGTATGAAGCTATCTCTCATCAGAAAATTAATAAAGAAAAGACAACTCTTTTCTTTAGCAAGTCCACAAATGTTGATGCTAGGCAGAAAATAAAGAGGATTTTGGGGGTTCAAGAAATAAAATTTTATGAGAAGTATTTGGGGCTTCTGGCTTTGGTTGGTAGGGATAAAAAAGTAAGCTTTAGCAACATCAAAGAAAGGGTATGAAGGAACTTGCAAGGGTGGAAATGTAAAATGCTGTCTTAAGTAAGAAGAGTTGTTTTAATCTAAACAGTTTTCCACGCCATACCAACATATGCCATGGGTTGCTTCAAACTTCCATTAGGGCTTTGTCATGACATTGAGGCAATGATCAAAAAATTCTTTTGGGTGCAGCGAGGTGATAAGAGAAAAATCCATTGCATTAAGTGGTCAAAATTGACTAAATCTAAGTTGGTTGGGAGGATGGGTTTTAGAGACCTTGCCTTGTTTAATGATTCTCTTCATGCCAAACAAGCCTGGTGACTCATGCATAGAACAAATACTCTCTTTTACAGGATCTTCAAGCCTCAGTTTTTCCCTCAATGTTCATTTATAAAAGCTAAAGATTTGGCATTAGGTCATATGCTCGGAAAAGTATACTTAAAGGTAGAGAAGTTATACAAAGGGGTTCAAGCTTTCGGGTTAGCAAAGGTAAGAAGATTAGAATCTGGCAGCACCATTGGCTCCCAATTCAACATCCAACCTTAGTTACTGTTGATATTGTATTTTGCCCGCTCTAGATTTGCGTGCCAGACCCCAAAAAATCCAAAAATATTATTTTCTTCATATGGGGCCACGAGAACATTTAGAATTATGTGGTGTAACTCGTTTGGGCATCGGAGCACCCGAAATGCCTTTTTCAGCCAAAATGACCAAAATGCCCCTAGTTAACCCTAAGTTTGACCGAAGGTCAAATGAGGTCAAAACCATCACAAAACAACATTTTTCAAGGTTTTACATCAAACCTGAGCTTCTCGGAGATTTTTAACAACTTTTACCAAGTTTGACCTGAAGTGAATCCCGATGGGCCCAAAAACCCTAATTTTGATCTAGCTGTTAGAACTGGTTGAAACCAATGCCATTGTAAAGATTATTAGATTCTCATTCCAACGACTATTCATGGGTAGAAATCGAAGTTAGAACGACCGAGATATCACGAAAATCGAGATGATGCACTGATTGATGCACCACTAACTTCCGAGAGCCATAACTTTTGATCCGACCATTGGATTTTAAAGTTCCATACCTTTTCAGAAACAAGAAGTCAAAACCTTTCCTAGGATTTTAAGATCAACCCGATCGGATGAAGTTGGAGGCTGGCGGCCCTACAAGGGTTATTGCCTCAAAGTTTGTGTTGGGGCTATAAATAGCCCCAAGCATCCTTCAGACCTAGGTGGAGGACATTTTTTTGAGTTTTTTCTCTCTACCTGGTATTTTTCCACATGTTTTTCCCTCTTCCAAACACAAAACACACACACACAAAAAAAAAAAAAAAAAAAAAAACACATCAAAGCTTCTTGATTCTTCTCTCTTAACCAAAAAAACACAAGGTATTGTTATTATACTCAATTTTCATTTCCTTGGTTATACACTTCGGATTTGGGATTTAGGGGTGTGGATGTACCTTTTTAGCTACCATCCACACCCCTAACCTTCTAAATCTTTTTCTAGCACTTATTTTGGTTTTATGCCCTAATAACATGATTTATCTTTTTCTTTAGCATGTTTCTTGCTTTCTTTGTGTTTCTAGCTTAAATCTCTTTGCTTTTATGCTTTATGCCATGTTTCATACTTAGATCTATATCTTTACATGCTTGTATGTTTAGATCTACATGCTTAGGGTTTTATGCCATGTTTTCCTATGTTTTATGCCTCTTTCAGTTCTAGGTTGACGTTAGGGTTACACGCTCACATGCTTGTATGGTGTTGTTGGCTATGCCTTGCTTGGATCTATGTGTTTTACGTGTTTATTTCCGCGCTATATGGTTAGATCCCTGTCTTCACATACTTATATGTTTGGATTCATGTTCTTCCATGTTTATGTGCTAAGTTTCTACATGTTCACATGTATGTTTCTCTATGCTTATATGTCTAGATCTGTGCTCTCACATGTCTATGTGCTTGGATCTATGTTCTTCACATGCTTTATGCTATCTTCCATGTGCCCTCCATGCCATGTTTGTGTGCCTAGACCTAGGCTATGTTTGTCATGCCATGTGCTATTGTAGCCCTTTTATTCCTTCTATCACATTTTCTTGTGTTTTAGCCTATTGGTTTGAGCCCGATCTAGACCCTATGGTCTCTGTCATCGTCCATACGCCAACGACTACATCAAAAGGGTTTGGATCATCCTTATTTGCATGTCTATGCTTTATGCTTATGTTAGCCTCTTTAGTTCTAGGCTTTGCCACGCTCAATGCCCGTAGCAGGTTGTGGTTGTGTGGTTACATCCGACGCCCATGAGGCCTTGCTTGGATGTAACCACTTGGGATGCATCACCATGATGTCGGTTGCTTCGTGCATACGTTTCCCCTTTTCCGCTCCGCGCGATGCTATGCTTACCATGCTTGTTTGTGCCACCCGTTTGCTTTCTATGCATCTTTACACGTTGACTTATATGTCCATGCATGTTTGCTAGTGTGTCATCCATGCTTTGAAACAATGGAGTTATGGACATTCGACCCAAACCTACATTTATCCCTTGCGGACACCACCTTTTGTTTGCTTTCTTGCTTCTTTGCCTTCTCGCTTCTTTGCTTGCTTTCTTGTTTCTTTGCTTGCCATGTCTATCATGCTTATCTACTTTATGCCTCTTTCATATGCTCTTTGCATCTTTTCCTTTCGTTGCTTGTTTGCTGGTTTCTCGTTTTTGCCTTTGCATGTACACACATAGAGCGAGAACGCATGGAGCTAGGGCGCGGTTTCCCAGGCACAAGCAAAAAGGGCGAAGACGCAAGCATGTAGATATAAGCCAAGTGGTATAGTTCAGTAGTTTTAGGGGTCTAACCTCTCCCATTTGGCTATGTACTGTTTTAAACCCCCTTCCTGCCTCCCTTCTTTCTCTCTTAGATGGGTTGTATTAGGTATATCATGACGTGCACCATTCGTCCTCATCTCTAGAGTATGATGACAACTATTTACTTTCCTGCACCTATATTTTGGGCCATGCTTTAGGGATGTAGGCATTTACTTTCCTGCTTTGTGTTCTTGTATTGTGCATGATGTATGTATATATATACCTGCTCGCCCCCTTTTGGTGTGACTGTTATAGTCTGTGTCACCTAAGGCAAAGCGATGCCTAATTTTCACCGCGAAAGTAAGGTGACATGTCACCGGATTTTCACCGTGGAAATCTAGTACTTTGCCCGAATGCCTTAGGAAATTATAGATTGGGACCGCACCCATTCAAAAGCTAAACATCAAAGCCCCCATGCATGCAAAGCCCCGAAAGCCAATGCCAAAATCATGTTTTTTTATTGCCAATCTCCGAAAATAAAGGTTTTATCAAAATAAAAGACTGTCCTTGGACAGGTGTGATGAGGTGCCTAACACCTTTCCCACACGTAACTAAACTTCCGGACTCAAGAATCAAGAGTTTCTTTTTTCCATCCACACTAGATTAGGAGAAATGACCTTTTTTCTTAGCCTAGGATCGATAATAAAATCAACTAGAAACAGGTGACCAATCACACCTTAGAAAAACCCAATGATTAGTGGTGACTTCACTTACCTTTGGTAATTCCCTTAAAATTTGGCCAAGATTCCTGCCACACATTCAAAGGTAGACAAATACCTTCCTTCACCGAGAGAGAGAGAGAGCACCCAAAGCTCCACACGAACAACCATACAACCATCGAGAAGGGCCCTCCAATAGGGCCCCACACGCCCGAGAGCGTCGCCACTACGGGAAGGCCCAACGACTGTGGTTTTCCGTTCTGATCAAGGTTAGGCGTCGACAGACTAGCGACTCCACTGGGGATAGATGAGAGTTTAGCGTTTGAGCTTTTGATAAAACCATAATCTTTGGACATTGGCTTTCAAAAACACAGAAATTGGCATTGGCCTCCAGGGCTTTCCTTTTGAAAAAGGCTTCTACTATGTCTTAGTAGACTATTTCAAAAGAGCAAAAATCATTTTCCAAAAAAAATCATTTTCTGAAAGGGTGGCTCTAAGGTATTTTCACATGGGGCTCTACCACTTTCCTTACATGCTTTTACCGCTTTCCTCACATGCTTTACAGCTTTCCTCACATGCTTTATAGTTTTCCTTCACATGCAAACATAGGGTAGCAAAATTTAATTTTTGCTTGCTTTCATATATATATATATATATATATATATCTGCTGTGTTTGGAAAAGTCTTTCCCCGTCATTAAGTATTGCATGACATATACACCCTTTTTAAGCCAAACCCGGGCTCTGCACTATTGGCGTAGTCACATCTCTTTAGGGATTTCATCACCCCATCTGCAGATGCCCAAACGAAAACATTGGTAGTGTTACCCACAGTTAGATTCAGGGCTGATGTTATAGGCACTTCTGGGTCTATGGGTGGACAGGAGTAACTGAAAAGGCCCCCTCGATCCTTCCTGCCCCACAACTTCCATGTAGGGAGGGGTATGGCGAATAAGTACCCTAGGATAGGAATAACCTACCAATTAAGCCTTTGCATATAGTTGGCCTAGTTATGTCAAACCCGTGAGGACTAGATCAAGCCCAAAGCTCATCATGACTAGGTGAAGCCTAAAGAGTGAACATCCAAGCCTTGGAAAGGACACCCTTATAGAGCTAGAGGTCAGGGGAAAGTGTCTTGTAATAGGTGTGCCCTTTTTGCTTGTGTTAAAGAAATTGTTTTCTACTCCAAGTTCTCTTTACCCTACTTACACAGCATCCATGATGAAACCCCAAGGGAAAGCAACCCCGTTGCTTGTACATGATAGATCATACACTAAATGGTTCTGTCACCTAATTGTGCAAATATAAAATCTGTGGTAAGTAGCCGAAACTCCATTTAGGGGGAAATGTGCCAAAAAACCATAAAGGATTCCAAAGCATCAAGAGTTCGAGGGCTTTCCTAGAAAAGATCCAAAAGGATTGCCTAGAAGCTTAAATCATCAAAGAGATCACAAAATGTCAAAGTGGCCAAGAGGGTCCAAGATCCAAATTGCGAAGATGTGAAAATTGCCAAAAGGTCCTAGTTGTCCAGAATCTAAGGGCTCCCTTAAGAGATCCAAAGGTCCAAGAGATCCATGCTATTCAAGTAACCAAGGGACCTAGGTGTCCAAGAGCTTCCCCAAGAAGTCCACAGTATCAGAAGCTGAGCTTTTCCTTGCAATTTCATTTCCTTGTATTGTAAAAGGCCTACTGTTGGAGCCGATGAACCCAGCATTGTAAAAGCAAATCTTCTACTAGCATGTAATCAAAAGAAGGGTCTTTCCTGCATTGTGGAGCATGTCATGAAAGTTTCGGTTACTTGCTAATCTAGTGCATTAATCTTGCATCATTGTAGAAGCTCACCATGATAAACACCCGATCAAGGGTGCAAAGCCAAATTTTTCTGAAAATGGTAGGTGCATGTTAAATATCAAGGGCATAAACTAACTTGTTTCGGTGTTGTGTTTCTGCATTGTCAAACACACCCCGCTTCTTTCACCTCCTATTCTTCCCAAGGGTTAAAAGATTGCTAAAAAGAAACAGGCTAAGCTACCGCTATGCTGTGATCCCATTGTCACTAGGTCTCGCTCAAGAGAGATATCTACTAGTGGTATTTCTCCCCATGAGGAAACTGCTCAAAATATTACTCTTCTAAAGGAGTAGGTGTTAGAACTGATGCGCATGCTGCAATAACTGGTTGTAAAAGGAGGACAGAACTACTTTGGCCATAGTCAGGGAGGTCTGCAAACTAAGAATGAAAATTAGCCCCTATCAGGATACGATTAGGGCCACAATGTACCGCCCTAGGGCAGTGACAAAGAAACAGATCCTCTTAAGGACAAGAACCCTGAATCTGGGTACGGCCAAGTCAAGAGCCAAACAGAAACTCTAGCTTTCCTCAAGTCATGGAGGGCTTCAACGCCTATGGAAGCATTGATCTAGATAGTCTGACCAACTTTCCTCAAGTCATTATGCCTCCCAAGTTCAAGGCACCCAAGTTTGTCAAGTATGATGGTACTGGGGACCTTTGCACACACTTGTGCATGTTCTATAGGAAGATGGCTCCTTATGGGGATAATCACCCTCTGCTTTGCCAGAGTTTTCCTTGTAGTCTAATTGGCCTCACGGCCACATGGTATGCGAGATTGGAAAAGACCTCTAGCTGGAGGGAAATGGCCAACTTTTTCTTGGAGGACTACAGGTTCAACACCAAGATAGCTCCTGACCGCACGGTCTTTATGAGAACAGAAAAGAAGAAAAGGATATCTTTTCGAGAGTATGCCTAAAGGTGGCGTGAGCTAGCCACACAAGTGCAACCCCCCATGATGGAAAATGAGCTGATCAAGTGTTTATTGAGAACCTCAAGCCTCCTTACTATGAGAAGATGATCTGCACCCAAGTCATTCACTTTGCTAGCCTCATCCCTATTGGGGAGCGCATTGATGAGGGCATTAGGAGCAAAAAGAGCATGGATGCCGTTGAGTTACATGGTCGAACAACAAGTCAAGAAAATGATCGGCCACAAGACTAAGGAAGCCGACGTTCATATGGTCGATAGTGCATCAGAAAGGCCTATGGGTGTTACTTCTGCTTATGCAACCCCAGCTGCTAGACCTTATTAGCAACAGGCTCAGTCTGCTCAGGCACCTAACCAAGCCTTTAATCAGAAAAGGAAGACAGACCCACCTCGTCCCTTTAGGAAGGAAAACCGGAAGTACACTTAGATACCCATGCCCATGGTAGATATCTATGCTTACCTTCTGGAAAGGAAGTTATTGACCCTGATGTTTTCAAGGCCCAAAGAAGGCCCTCCATCACCTGGTTTTGATCTATCCAAGAAGTGTGAACATCATTTTAGGGCCGAAGGGCATACTCTGGAAGAATGTTACCATTTGAGGGACCGTATCTAGGATCTCATAGACAACAAGTTGAAATAGTTCGATAATGCAGCTACTCCGAACATCATCACCAACCCTTTGCCTCCCCATCAGGAAAGGAACGTGAATTCCATCATCACAGTGGAAGAAAGGATTTCGGATTTCTCCTCACTGTCATTCCTATGGAAGGCTACGCTCTGAGCTTGGTCCAAGAGAGTCACCTTGATCTTAAAGGTATACGAACCCCGGGATTTGATTGGGGAATTTGCTCATTCTGTGACAATGAAGACAGTCATGCCTTGTTTGATTGTGAAGTGCTCCGAGCACAGGTTTAGAGTCTAGCCGAACGCGGTATCATCTGGATTGAAAGGGAAATTGTGCAAAAAGGTGATTGCATGGTAGCCAGTTTATGCCCTCTAGCTACCCAGTCAGGAGCCAGCAATAATGCTATATTAGTTGGGTCGAGGAAAGATTGGGACGAATACCTACAGAAATGCCTTGGTAAGGTGACTTCAGCACCTCCCTCTTCAGTAGTCATTGAAGAGATCATAGAATCACCTGTAGATTCAGGGTCATCAGATTCAGGGAAAGGGCAAACCCTGCCAGCCAACGAAGGATTTACTCCTTTAGTTCTTGCGTTGCCTGTAGTCGCAGGGCCAGCCTCATCATCAGTTCAGGAAGGAACTACCATTGTTCCCGCTATCTAAAGGTTCAATCCTTAAATTCCACCAAAGCCTGCCTTAAGAATCTCTAGGGCATCCAGCTTAAAGGCCTTCGAAGCCATTTTGCCAAGTCTGGTGGTCATTAATCCGAAAATGTTCTCTATAGCGCCCAATTTGCAAACTCAGGAGGGTGTTATCATTCGCATGCTGAAGCCATTCCCTTATGAGGATAGCCATTGTGTCCCATGGAAATACGATGTGTCCTTGATCTCCACTCGAACAGGAAAAGAGGAAGTCTGCTCCAACATCTCTTTAGGTTTATCTAGGCTTACTAGGAGTGGCCGTTGCTATACTCCCGAGGAGCTAGAAAAGAGAAGGAAAGTGATTGGAAAAGGTACAACCGAACCCGTTAGGAATAGGGTCACAATTGAAGAAGCTGAAGAATTCTTGAAAATTACCGGAAACTTAGAGTATAGTGTGATTCAACAGTTAAATAAATCACCAGCTCAGATCTCCATCTTGGCGCTATTGCTATCCTCTGATGTTCATCGCAAGGCTCTCTTGAAAGTCTTGAAAGAGACATGTGTTCCTACAAGTGCTACAGAATCCGCCTTTGAAGGTATGGTCTCGACGGTGTTGGCCAGCAATCAGATTTCCTTTACAGATGATGAGCTACCACCAGAAGGTAGAGAGCATACTCTGCACATTATGGTAAATTGTGAAGATATGATCGTCTCTGAAGTACTAATCAATAATGGATTAGCCCTGAATGTTTGCCTGATGTCTACTTTAGAGCATTTGAATATGGATACATCTCTTATCTGCCCTACCACCATGATCATTAGAGCCTTTGATGGTTACTCTCCGGGAAGTGTAAGGCGAGATTGAGTTAGCCATTGGAATTGGCCTCTTGTTTTTCATGGTCAATTTCCAAGTCAGCAAGGTGGATTCCTCATATATTATGCTCTAAGGGAGGCCTTGGCTACATGCGACAGGTGCAATTGCTTTTACCTTTCACCGGAGGCTCAAGTTCCCATCTGATTCCCAAGCGGGTTCATCATCCTGTTGCCATAACGAGGATATTGATGACATGAATGAGACAGTAGAGTTGGAACATGATATTGAAGGACTAAAGGAAATTTTGAGTTTGCCTTGTGATATTTTGGAAGCTCTAAATAGAAAGAGTGAAGGGTCTAAGCCCAATATAGAAGAGACAAAAGTGGTTAACCTTGCTGACAAAGGCGAGAATGAAAAACTCATCAAGATTGGGATAAACCTTCCTAAAGACTTGAAACATAAGCTTATAGCACTACTCAAGGAATTAGAGAGATCTTCGCTTGGGCCTAACAAGATATGCCAGGGTTAGATACTGAGATTGTCATGCACAAAATTCTATTTAAGCCTGAATGCCTTCCCATGCAGCAAGCCCTTTTAAGGATGAAATCTGAGATCATTTTGAAGATTAAGGAAGAAGTAGAAAAGTATTTGAAAGCCGGTTTCTTTACCGCAGTAGCGTACTCAGATTGGGTCACCAACATTGTTCCCGTGCTTAAGAAAGATGGGAAAGTACGCATGTGCGTTAATTACAGGGATTTGAACCGGGCCAGTCCCAATGATAACTTCTTGTTGCCACATATCGATACCTTGGTCGATAATACTGCTACCTACAGGTTCTTCTTCTTCATGGACGGGTTCTTAGACTACAATCAGATTAAGATGGCTAAAAAAGACAAAGCCAAGACAGCATTCACCACTCATCGCCTATGCATATGATGTCATGCCATTCGGCTTAAAGAGTGTTGGTGCTACTTATCAGTAAGCCATGGTAACCTTGTTCCATGATATGATGCGTAAAGAGATTGAAGTCTATGTAGACGACATGATTGCCAAATCCTGCACTACCAGGGATCATTTGGTAGATTTGAGAAAGCTGTTCAAGCCCCTTATCAAGTACAGGTTGAGACTAAATCCTAACAAGTGCGTCTTTGGAGCTAGTTTAGGGAAATTACTTGGCATTATAGTCAACCAAAGAGGAATTGAAGTAGACTCAGCAAACGTCCAAGCCATCTGGGATATGCTGACACTGCAAACGAAGAAACAGATTCACATCTTCTTAGGCAAAGTCAATTACATAGCTTGCTTCATAACGCAGTTGACCGCCACATGTGATTCATTGTCCAAGCTCTTGAAGAAAGACACAAAGATAGAATGGACAGATGAGTGCCAAACGGCCTTTGACAAGACTAAGCAATATTTGTTGAACCATCCTGTTCTTGTTCCCTTAACGCCAAGATATCTGTTGATCCTCTACCTAGCGGTACAAGAAACCTCCATAGGCTATATGTTAGGCCAATCGGTTGAGCCCGACCAGAAAGAAATGGCGATTTACTACTTAAGCAAGAAATTCACCAGTTGCGAGATCAACTACATCGCCATTGAAAAGACGTGTTGAGCCTTAGCATGGTGGTCACGTAAGTTACGGCAGTATATGCTCTACTACACCACGTGGCTCATTTCTTGTATGGATCCTATTAAGTACATCTTTGAAAAGCCAGGTCTTACGAGGAAGATCTCCTGTTGCCAAATGTTGCTCTCTGAGTTTGACATTGTGTTTGTGACAAGAAAGGCCATCAAGGGCCAGGCCATAGCTGATTACCTAGTGGACCAGTCGTTGAATGATCCAAAACTTTCAGAATCCCTCTTCCCTGATGAGGATGTCACGCGCTAGAGCCAGAACTAAACAGTGTGAAATTATAGCATTGGAAGCTTTATTTTGATAGAGCTGCCAATTCTACTGGAAATGGAGTGGGAGCAGTCTTAGTTTCCCCCAACGGCCAGCAAATTTGTTTCAGTCAAGTTGAATTGTGATTGCACCAACAACGTCACAAAATATGAAGCGTGCATAGTCGGCTTGCAAGTGGCACTAAAGTTCGACGCCTATGACTTGAGCGTCTTTGGAGATTCCCTGTTGATCATCTCCAAAATCGAAGGAAAACGGCAAGCTTAAGATGCCAAGTTGATTTCATATAAGAAATGCGTCAGCTGCTTGATTTCGAAGTTCTGAAACATCACATTTGCCTATTTGTCCTAGACACATAACCAGTTTGCAGATGCCCTGGCTACCTTGGCTAGCATGGTCAATTTGTTAGAAGGAGATGATATGCAGCAATTAAGCATAGAAGTCCATGGCGTTCCAGCCTATTGCATGAACATCGAAGAGTGCATGAGTGTCGAAGTCGAAGCCGACGGAAAGCCATGGTACCTTGATATCAAGGCTTGTATCAAGAACGGTGAATACCCGTCCGGTGCAACAGAAAGTGAAAAGAAGTTTATCCAGCGCATGTCCTACCAATTTTTCTTGAGTGGGGAAGTCTTGTACAAAAGAAACCACGATTCTACCTTTCTTTGCTTCGTAGATGCCTCAGAGGCTAATCACCTGATGGAAGAAATGCATGAAGGCTTACTTTGGGCTCATGCCAGTGGACCCCTGTTGGCCAGCAAGATTATGAGAGCCAGTTACTACTGGCTCACCATGGAAAATGATTGCATTAAACATGTGAGGACATGCCATCGTTGTGAAGCCTATCAAGACAGGAAGAATGCTCCTCCTTAACCTTTGCACTTTTTAGTAGCACCACGTCCCTTCTTCGATTAGGGAATGGATGTCATCGAACCCATGATTCCGAAAGCTTCGAATGGTAATGAGTACATCTTAGTGGCCATTGATTATGTTACAAAGTGGGTGGAAGCCGCTTCGTATAAAAGCGTCACTCAAGCAGTGGTAGCCCGGTTCTTGAAACATAACATTATTTGTTGCTACAGCATGCCAGGAGAGCTCATTACAGATAATGGGACGAACCTAAATGGAAAAATGATCCAGCAACTCTGCCAACAGTTAAAGATCGAGCACAGAAATTTGGTTCCCTATCGCCCTCAGATGAATGGTGCAGTGGAAGCCACTAACAAGAACATAAAGAAAATCTTGGTGAAGATGACAAACACATACAAGGATTGGCATTAGTACTTGCCGTTTACCTTGTGTGCATATCACACTTCTGTTCGTACTTCCACGGGTACGACCTCGTCTTCATTGGTTTATGGCATGGAGGCCATCCTCCCCGTAGAGGTAGAGATCTCGTCTTATCTCAGATAGAGTTGTCAGAAGCCGAATGGGCTTGTTCCCGATATGAACAACTAAACATGATAGACGAAAAGTGCATGACTGCAATGTGCCATGGACAGTTGTACCAACGCCGCATCGAGCGAGCATTCAATAAGAAAGTTAGACCCAGAGTTTTTGAAGAAGGTGATCTAGTCTTGAAAAAACACAACCAGGCCTTGCCTAATCACATAGGAAAGTTTGACCTAACTTACGAGGGCCCATATGTGGTAAAGAAGGTCTTTTCTGGAGGAGCCTTGATTCTAGCCGACATGGACAGGTATGACTTCAGTATGCCGACCAATTCTGATGCCGTCATATGGTACTTTGCAATAAAGGAGCCTCTCAGTGCACCTCATTTCTATATTTTATGTCCAAATATATATATATATATATATATATATATAAAAGGTAGATCGAAAACCCAAAAGGGCGGTTTACGCAAAATGAGAGCCAAAAGAAAGAGCGTGAAAGAGCCTACTAGATTGAAAACCTGAAAGGGTGGTCTAGGCAAAATTTAAGGCAATCAAAAAGTCAGTTAAACTACGTGATGAATTGATCCTTCCTAGTGGAGGTACGTAGGTAACCATCTTGGTTTAGCCACATTTTAAAAGAAAAATTAGTCAGCTTGGCCTGTTTAAATCCTTGGTCAAGATCAGAAAATTAGATGGATCCAACATCCAAGACAAGATATGAAGACACCTCTAAGATTGCTCTCTGTCTACAATACTGTCACGACCCGGTGGTTTGCTTAAGATGTTCTGGCTCATGCCAATGGGAAATGTACCTCAATGGGAAGAAGAAAAGATCCGTCTAGAATAGGATGTATCCTTGGAAAAATAAGATATTGATATGCATGGATTTTACATTTATCACTTATTTGTATAATCTTGCATTTTCAAAGCATTTGCCTGCATATTCATTAACATGCTTGTATTGTGCCATTCTATTTCTTTCATACATTCTGGTATCAAAACATGAAATCTCATCTCATAAATATTTTTCAAATATCATCATAAACATCTCTCTACACCATCTCTTAATTTCTAAGCTTGCCTAACAGACTAGACCATGCTTTGAGAACTCAAACAAAAAGTGGAAGGCCTTACGCAATTGCCTAGCAATTTACGAAGGACCTTTCCAAACATGGTGGAATACTAACTACATAGCTTATGTGCAGAAACAAAATAAGCAGAAAAGAATGTCAGCAAGTCAAATATGGCCCAAACGATCAAATATGGCCTTGCACAATCTCCCAAAACCAGTGCAGAGGATCGGGTCATCGAGAGCATGAGTGCGAAGTAACCCGGCCGCATCAAAGCCCAAGTCTCCAGCAATCTCTCAGAGTCTATCATATGAATGCTGAAGATGGACTAGCTCCCTTTCCATCGTGGAATTAAAAATAGAGCCCTGTCTCTCAGTCTCTAGCAAAGCCTGCAGGGTGCCCACCTCTGTAGTAGCAACTTTCAAGGCTTCCTCTCTCTTAGTCAGTTCAGTCTAAAGTCAATGAAAAGCCAGTGGCGGCTCACTGGGCTCATCGCCCTCTTACCCCTGCTTCATGCTCAAAGTAGAGTGGATGTAGGCTCTCGCCTATACTAGCTTTAGTGCTAAACCATTGGCCTTGCAACTAGCCTCGGCCCTGCCTGCCTTTAGTGCGGGCCTCTCCTCATCCCAGGAATGATCCAAATCGGCAAACCTTCGGGTAAGAGCCACAAGCTCACCCTCCAATCCCGCAACCTGAGATTTCAACTGAACACACTCCGCCTCTGTGCTTGGAGGGGCTAACCCGCTCGATCAAGCTCTGCCCTCAAAGTAGCAAGCTTGCTCTCATGTACACTCACTTAGATCCATAAGGGCCTTCTTAATCCTGATCTCAAACTCCAGAGTATAGTCTCTTAGAACATCAGCCGGAAGTGGCAACTCGACCGAGACAGGCGATAAGTCAAGCACAAAGCCAAGATCTCTGGTATCTTGCCACACTCTAAACTCAGCAGAAAACCACTCTTGGTCATCTCTAGAATAGAGTGGGAAGTTAATGCTCAACTTGCACACCTTTCAGAACTCAGAGGCACACCCTACCACTGCTACATCGATATCCACGAGCCCATACTCGCAAGTGACAACAAAAAGATCACTAAGTCAGGGGATATGCTGGATACCCCCAAACTGCCGCATGGCCATGTCTTGGAAGTACCCCGTGCAACCTTAGATACCCACCAAGGGAATGCCAAGTAAACCGACACAATGGGTCTGCCCCTGCCATCTAGTAATACCCTACTTCACTCTCCAGGTCCAGTTAGTGGGACACAGGTTGCACAAGTATCTCAGCCAACCCTCAGTATTCCCAAAAAAAGGAAAATCGAGAGCCACAGTAGCTCGGACTCTATTCCTACTCACAAAACCCATAGGCTGATATCTAGCAATGACATTCAAGTGGCTACAAAACCACAACTATAACATATAAATGCAGTAGCCTAACCTACCCTTACTAGTTTCCCAACACAAGGACAATGACCTAATGGGCTCGGAAAGTAAAGCGGGAATGAAAGAGGTACCATGAGGTAGGGCACTCAACAAAGGGATGTTGAGGCTCATTTTTGACAAAGCTCAGCAAGACAAAAGGCCCAACAATATGGGCAGACCAAAAGAAATAGCAAACAGAAGTCATGGCAGGAATGAATGGCGCACGAGTCCATGAGATGGGTCCAGAAGAAGCAAACGGGCTTGAATAATCCTGGAAAGAGAAAAGAAACAAACCCATGGGAAGTATGAAGAAAAGTAAGAATGGGCCACAGCTGGCCCAATGTAATGTAAACAAAAAGAGTAAGAAGCTAATGGGAAACCCATGAGCCCCAAGGATGAAGTATAGAGTGATCGGGCTGAGGAAGCTTAAAATGAGTTAGCAAAAGCCCATGGGTAAAACAGAATTGGAAAAAATGGGCCAAGGATGCCCAAAAGAGAAAAGGGACATTGGAGCCCGTGAGCAGTAAAGGAAAAGGCCCAGTAAGTATATTGGGTTATTGAGAAGAAAACACACGGCAGGCCCAAAAGGGCCCAACAGGATTAAGATAAACAGCAGGAACAACAATCTGGTATGGCAGGAAATGCCAAGCCATGAAGCAAACACCCAAACTAGAGGGAGGCCCAATGATCCAACAAGGCCCAACCCCCCAAAGAAAGGGACTAGTCATAAACATTGGCCAGTCAGAGATGCAACCCACACCAGAAAAAGCCAAAAAGCGCACGGTAGGATATGCGCACCCATTCTCAGATCTCGGCAAACGTATGAAACAACAAGAAGGTAAAGCACGGGTACGACCTAGGCATCACCAGCCTGTACCCAGCCACTATGGGAAAGGGTGAGGTCATGGATGAGGGCAGGGTCTGGCGGTGGGGAGAGGAGTGAAAACCCATTCTTGTGGTTCTTGCTCAGGCTCTTTCAGTGGGCACAGTCCTGCTGGGATGACATGCCACCCAAAAGATGCAAGGTTGGGTAAGAACCATTGGGTGCATGCCATGAGACCGAGAGGGAGAGGGTACACACTGGACGAGTAGAAAAGGAATCTTCGTTGTCTGAAAGCCACAGGTCAATAGTGGTAGTCAGAACCATTGACTCGGTAAGTGGTCGGCAAAAGGCTCCCGTATCAGACAAGGGCCATTAAAGGGCTAGAACAGTAAAACTGGTCACGACAGGCTCTATAAAAGGGATCCGTGGCTGTGTACAAAAGAGGGAGGAGCAGGAAAGAATTGAAAGAAAGAAAAAGGGAGAAAAGATAAAACAAAAGAACAGAGAAGGAAGAAGAAAGAAGAACAGAGTGTTTTATGGCTAGCATGCACCCAAATGGGTTAACCCTCTCTCTCCCTCAATAGCTTTGCTCTCTATTAGAGGCAAATGGTTTATACTCGGGCACACACCATTTAGGGCTGGCCTCTCAAAGCAACTAATTTCTCCTCTGAAGTTACTTGCGTTGAGGGAGCAGTTTTCCCTTCCCTGGTTAGAGCCCCGTGGTAATACTTGGTGTGGTAGACCCATTCCTTTGACTCTACTAACCCCGTTCTACCCTTTTGTTTAAGTTTTATTCTTTGAATGTGAGGCCTTTTAAGTTATTTACCTTACTTATTGTGGCAAAAATAGTGACTGTACTTTCTTTATATTATCTATATTATATCTGCTTGCCATAACCTCTTAACAGTGACTCTGCCTGCTGTGAGTTTATAAACAGACTTTGGTAGACGTGGTGTGGTTTGCGCATAAGCCGGGCCAAGGTGTGCTCCAATTGGGTCGGTCCTGACTCCTTTACCCAAAAACAACTGGGGCCTAGTACGACAGGGAGCTGCCCAATATCTCGATCCAGGCCCACCACCTTACAATTGGCGACTTCACTAGGGAGTTAGGAAAATAAATAGGGACAAAACACAAGATCCCTTGCAAATAATGCCACCAAAGTCTAGAACGACATGAAACATGAGTGTCATGCCATCGTAAGCAGAGTCCAGGCTAACTACACCTCACTAACAGCAGCCTAACCAAACAGAAGGCACTGACGGAATGAGGGCTGGTCCCCAACCACCGCCAAGGGTTCCCGCAAACAATGCCAATACTTTGATTGAAATGCTGCAATCATTACAACATTTTCAGCAACAAATGATGGAAGAAATCTGTCAACTGAAGGCAGACAAGACGAAAGAGAAGGAAAGCCAGCATGTCCCAGAGCATGCAACAAACAAGGAGGACACACTGGCCACCCTAGAAACCAAAGCAACGCCTTATCACCATGGCAGAAGTAGCAGCCCTCCTCGAGCAGGAGAGGGCTAGAACGCCTAAAGAAAGGTTTTATACACGCAGACCCTCGTACCCTGAAAGGTACGAGCCACGGGCTTTTGCCTAGTACGATGGCAAGAGAGGAAGTGCTGTTGAGCACGTAAGCAAGTTCATAGATACCCGTGGTCCCTACGCGGCAGACGAGGACTTATGTCTGCGGGAATTTTCTCAATCACTATGTGATCGAGCATATACCTGGTACATTGGCCTAAAGCCAGGATCCATCCCGACTTAGGATGACATGATGGATGTGTTTTGTACTAAGTACTTCCACGGAGAGGAAACGGTAATGCTTGCGACCTTGCAAGCAACCAAGCAAAGGAGCGGCGAAGATTTGATGGAATACATAAAGAGATTCAGGGACATAGCACTTGATGATATGACCATTGTGAAGAAAGGACCTTGGTAGAAATGTGTATGACTAACATAATACGGGAATACAAAGCAGTCCTATAAAACTTGGACATCTCCCAGTTCGCATAGTTGTTACAAAAGGCCAGAAAGACAGCCCAGTCAGTGAAGCTAAGCACTAACAAAAGAAATGCTCCACAGGCGATGACGGTGACCACTAGTGAGCGAAGAAGGAAGACAGAGGGGAGGGAGTATGATACTCCCCCACCCATATCGTGCACTCCAAAGGAGCTGGGAGTGCTACTGGATAAATGGATAGCAGACGGGGTCTTTAAACCCAATCAGGTCTTAAAAGAGCCCACGGAGAAAGAGCGAAGGGACCCACACTTCTGCCGCTTACACAATTATGTGCAACATCCTACCACAAAATGTTGGGCACTTCGCAGACTGATACACCGCAGGATCAAGGAAGGGACCCTAGAGTTGTCCCAGCCAAAAGTTCAAAGAAACCCACTCCCAAACCACAAAGGGAAGGGTGTAGCAACGGTCGTGATCTGTGCAGACACAGGAGGGGATGAAGAGGAGAGCCTAGCTTTGCCCGCCGCGGCTATCACCACTTTACAACAAAGTACCAAGTTTAAAAATTTGTTCGACCAACTGGGGTTCACTATGAGGGAACGAAAGGTAGCCACAGAGGCTTTGGTGAGTATCGCCTCTGGGGCAGGGGTAGAGTGTTTGACTGCAGAAAGTACAGGGGACAGGGCCCTTTTACAAGAATCAAGTGAGATCACCTTCAGCAATGAGGACATGGAAGTGGGATACCCGGACCACAGGAGGCCACTTTACTTAGCAGCATCTATAAATCAAATCCCCATAAAGAGAGCCTTGGTGGACACAGGCACCTCTGTGAATCTCATCCCATTGAGCACTTTACAAGCGACGGGAATTTCGGAAAGAAAAATCCAGGGGTGCCCAATGGAGGTAACAGGCTTTGGTGGAAGGGGAGAGTATACCGCAGGACACATTTAGCTATGGTTAAAAGTAGGCCCTATAGCTTCCCTGGCTCGATTCCACATAGTAAAGACAGAAGTCTTATACCATGTGCTGCTAGGGAGACCCTGGTTACACAAGCACCGGTTAGTCCCATCCACCTATCACCAGTGCGTAAAAGGAAGGTTAAATGGTAAGATGATACGCATAACGGCGAACCAGTTGCCATTTGAGCAAGCAGAAGCCCATCTCGTGGAGACCATGTTCTACGACCAATGGGCGCCATCTAGAGAAAGTTCATTAGCAAGGCCACTTGGTACCATCAAACCTAGGTGGGAAGACATTCAGAGCAATCCAGAGCTTGATCTGAAGGAGTTGTTAGCTCGAAAGAAGAAAGGAACGGCAGCACCTGCCGCAGGATCAGAAGACGCACCGCAATGTGTTAGGGTTCGAGGTCTTGATGGCAGGATTATTTACAAGTTATGAAGGTGCGTGGGGCCCACGAGTGAGACACAAGCAGGCCCCAAGCGAGAGTGACAGCACAAGAGTCTAGTGTGTTGCGCAATCCAAGATAGTTCAGAAGAGGAAAGTAATGAAGAAAATGATGAAGAAATTATGGCAGAAAAGGACCCTCAGGTTATGGCAGAAGAAGAATTGGAAGAGGTCAACCTGGGGTCTGACTCACCAGAACCAAGGCCTATTTCAGTTAGTTCAAGTTTAACGGAAAGGGAAAAGTCAGAGTTGGTACAATTGTTAAAAGAATTCAAAGATGTTTTCGCATGGGACTACAGTGAAATGCCAGGGCTTGATCCAGGGCTAGTAGTGCACACACTGAACGTTGACCCAGAGGCTAAGCCAGTAGCTCAGCCTGCCAGGGTATTCCACATAGAAATAGAAGGCCAAATAGTCAAGGAGGTGCAAAAATTGTTGGCCGTAGGATTTATTAAACCCATCCAACACCCACGCTGGCTATCCAATATAGTGCCAGTAAAGAAGAAGAACGGGCAGATAAGGTGCTGTGTGGATTTCAGAAACCTCAACAGGGCCTGTCCAAAGGATGAGTTCCTATTGCCAAACATGGACTTGTTGATAGACTCTGCGGCAGGAAGTGCTATGTTCGCATTTATGGATGGATTCAGTGGGTATAATCAAATCAGAATGGCACCAAGGGATGCAGAGAAAACTGCCTTCAGAACACCCATAGGAAATTTTTACTATACGGTAATGCCATTCGGGTTGAAAAATGCGGGTGCAACTTATCAACGGACAATGACAACCATATTTCACGACATGATGCATAAGGAATTGGAGGACTATGTGGATGACATAGTGGTGAAGTCAAAGAAAAGAGAGGAGCACTTCTATGCGTTGAAGCAGGTGTTTGAAAGGTACAGAGCCTTCAAGTTGAGAATGAATCCCCTTAAATGTGCATTTGGGTGTCCTTAGGAAAATTTTTGAGCTTCTTGGTTCATAGCAGGGGAATAGATGTGGATCCTGCCAAGGCCACGGCCATAGCAACTATGAAGCTGCCAGCCACAGTGAAGGAGTTAAAGAGCTTCTTAGGAAAAGTCTCATATATCCGGAGATTTATCCCTGGATTGGCATCAATCACTTCTGCCTTCACCAGACTGCTCAAGAAAGGGGAAAGCTTTGACTAGGGAGAAGCACAGCAGGTAGCCTTTAAAAGGCTACAGCAGATCATGATGAACCTCCCTACCGTGCAAGCCCTAGTCCATAAAAAGCCATTGTTGCTCTACCTGGCCACTAGCTCATATGCTGTAGGGGCGCTAATCACCCAAGAAGATGGAAGTGGCATGGAACAACCAGGATACTACATCAACTGCGCTCTAACAGATGCGGAAACTCGTTATCCAAGAGCAGAAAGGGCGTGCCTGGCCATTGTGTATGCCTACCAAAGATTGCGCTATTATTTCCTAGCTTATGAAGTATGGCTGATGACTGAGTCCCACGCTATCAAAGCTTTATTGCAACAACCAATCCTCTCTGGCGGACTATCTCAATGGTTGTTGCAGTTATCACAGTTCGACTTGAGAATGGGGACACCTAGGGTGTTGAAAAGTTAGGCTATAGTGGATCTGTTGGCACAGTTTCCCGGAGAGGAAGAATTCCCGCTGGATGATGAAGTTCCAGGGGAAGTAGCTGCGGCAGAAGAAATCAGAGAACAATGGATAATGAGATTTGATGGGTCTTCTACTACCTAGTTCGGAGGGGTGGGAGTAGTCTTGTATCTTGAAGAAGACAAGGTAGTGGCACTGTCATTTAAACTAGAATTCCCCTGTTTAAACAACACAGCAGAATATGAGGCCTATTTAACTGGGCTAGCTACTACTCTCGAAATAGGAGTTAAACATTTGAGGGTACTAGGTAATTCGAATCTAGTGGTCTGCCAGGCCAAAGGAAGTTTCTCCCTAAAGGAACCCAACTTAGCTCCATACAGAGCAATAGCCCAGAAGATGGAGGAAAAGTTTTCTACCTTTGAAATAGAACATGCCCCAAGGAATGAAAATCGATTTGCAGATGCGTTAGCTGCATTGGACTCGTAGATAACTTTCGAAGGAGACAGTGCCAGGATAGAAGTCAGTAAGAGAAGAGAGTCTATCATCGAAACGTTGAAGGAAAGGTTCCAGGAGAAACAGGATGAGAAAGATTGGTGGTTCCCCATAAGAGAAGCTTTGATGAAGGACGAGGATGCCGCAGAATTAAAAGTGTTAAAAGACTATGCTCTAGTAAGAGGAGAACTATACCGCAAGATGCCAGGAGGGGTCTTGTCCAGGTGTGTGGGGCAGGAAGAAGCCTAGAGAAAGTTAAAAGAAGAGCACGACAGGGCCTATAAATCCTGCAGAGAAATTAGCCTCTACCGTAGACTCCAAAGAACAGGCTTTTATTGGCCAAGTATGGGCAAAGATGCATACCAAGTTCAAACCCAATGTAGGACCTGTCAGCTCACGGCAGACAGGGGAGAAAGTTATGCTGTGTTCACTAGTGAAGACTGGAGAAGCCCATTCAAACTGTACCTAATAGAAGGCATCTTGCCACAGAAGCATTCCGAGAGTTATAAACTCCAAAGATTGGCAACACGTTATTTCTTGCATGGGGAAGTCCTTTTCAAAAAAGGATATGATGGGGACCCATTAAGATGTTTGGGTCCCGAGGAAGCAAAGGAAATAATAAGAGAAGTACACTCAGGGGAATGTGGGGAACACCAAAGGAAGAAGAAACTATATAGGTGTCTGCTGCAAATGGGGTATTACTGGCCTAGCATGAAGAAGGATGTAGTAGAATTTGTGAAAAAATGCCACAGCTGTCAAGTGCAGGCTAATCTCATTCACACCTACCCACAAAGCTTGCATAGTATGGTTACTCCATGGCCCTTTCACACTTGGGGGCTGGACTTGGTAGGACCAATCAACCCTCCGTCTCGTGGATATATATGGATTTTGGCTGCCACTGAATACTTCACCAAATGGGCAGAGGCAGTACCACTTCACAAGCCTACAGGAGGAGCAGTGGCGAACTTCACAAGGAGAATATAATTGTAAGGTTTGGGGTGCCCCACAGAATCATCAGTGACAATGGTACACCATTTGTCAATAGCGAAGTGAGGAAGATATTGGAGTTTTACCAAGTTAAGCATCACCATTCATCACCTTATTATCCCCAAGGAAATGGGCAAGCGGAGGCAACTAACAAAGTTCTCATAAAGATCATCAGTAAAATGAGCCAAGAGTATTCGGGAGGATGGGCAATGCACCTGCCAGACGCCCTTGGGCTTACCGAAAATCACCAAAGTCTGCCACAGGATTTTCACCTTTTTCTCTAGTATACGAAACAAAAGTTGTGAGCCCTACAGAAATGATAATCCCATCACTGAGAGTCATGCAAATACAGGGGAAGGAAGAAGAAGAGGAAGTCTTTACGGCAGAAAGGTGTGAAGATTTAGGACTTGACGAAAAAAGGGAAGAAGCCCTGGAACGTGGCCACAGATACAGGCAAAAAATGGCAGAAGCCTATGGCAGGATCACTAAAGAAAGAGTGTTCACAGAAGGACAACTTATGTTAAAGGTGGCGGACTATGTCAGACGAGGTATGGCAGGACCATCCAAGTTTGCACCAAAATGGGAAGGACCCCTCGTGGTGAGAGAAGCCCATCCAAGTGGATACTACCGACTGACTCAGATGGATGGCAAGGATTTGATGGATCCCATCAATGGGAAATGGTTGAAGCGTTACTCTGCTTAAAGTTAAGATCAAGTAATTACCCGCCTTTCTATGCTGTGTTCAACAAGTTCCAAGTTTAGTTTGTCCCTTTTCCTGCATTGTTTTTTTTTTTTTTTTTGCTTTCCTCCAAGTGACCATGTCACAAGACAAGTTTACAACATGCTTTCATGAATTATGCGATGAAAATATGCAAAGTATTATAAAAGCGTTCCATGACATAAACAGTAGCAAAAGGTAACTAAGTGTAGCACATTGCAGTTACAAACCCAAATTGTATCAGTCTTGCCAAACTAGTTAAATAAGTGTTCTAGAAAACCATAATGAAGTGTGCTGGCCAAGGAGATAAAGTAAGATACAGGACAAGATAAAAAAGAAAGAAAACAAAAACAAAGAAAGCGAAAAATCTTGCCATCATTAATGAAGTCCTGAGAGCAAAGACTGGTCTCCAAAATGGTTAGGCCCACCAATACTGGCAATCAAGCGCTCGCGGCGGCCCTCCACGTCTACTATATCTTTCTTCAAAGTCTCAATCCGTGCGTCCATGGCATCCACAGTAGGCTGAACCTTTTTCATAAAGAAGGCTCAGGCAATGTCACAGAGATGGTCTGAAAGGTATTCCACAGCAAAACCCACACTGACTAGCTCCTGAACTGCAGCTCTCCACTGCAAAATCCTCTCAGAAGAAACAGAATCAATAAAGTTGTGCCCGATATCGTTCATCACGCTCCCCAGCATCCTCAAGAAATGTTCCCTGGCAGAACGACCTAGACGAAACCCATGCATAAAGTCACCACGGCTGCGGTAAACTTCCTCTAAGTGAGAAACACACTCACTAGGAACTCGGAAGCCATGGAAGTCCACATAAGGGGAACCCGCTCCCCAGAAGTCTGCCGGGCTAAGATCATTCGTCTCAAGCTGATCAAAACAGATAAAGAAAGTTGCAGCTTCGCTCACAGGGTCTGGAGCTGTGGCAGAATTGCTTCCTGCCTCAAACTGAGAAGGAATAGTGGGAAGTAAACCTAACAAGAGGCAGGAAACACAACATGAGTATTTACGATTTGGAAGCAATAAACCTGCGAGAAGGGAGTAAGGGAAAAGGTGAGAAAACTTACCAGGAACTACTGCTGAAGTAGAGGCTGGTGATGTGGTAGAAGTAGAAATGGGAATGATGGAAACAGGCACGATAGGAGCAGCAGGAGGAGTGGATGTCAGTAGCTTCGTAGTTGCTGCAACCTCTGGTTCTTTGAAGGTCTCTACAATTAAGAACGTGAGTGTGCTAAATGAAGGGAAGCAGCAGCAGGAGAGTGGCATAAGCATACATACAAAAAAAAAAAAAAAAAAAAAAAAACTTAACAAAAAATGAGAGAGGAAGAGGCACATACCCGCCAACTCAGCCTCACTCTCCTCTTCCTCAGACTCCTCAGAAGACAAGTCTACAGCAGGCCCATGAGTGGCAGAACTGGGGATGGAAGAAGGGGTAACTACCAAGGAAGAACCCTCCTTCATAACTTGAGAAAGGGCTGCAAAGGGATCGCTGGTGGAGATGATAAAGGGAGTGGCAGGTGAGGCAACTCCAGTCTGAACAGCATGGGGAGTAGCCCCTTCTTGAGAAATGGGTGTCTCGGCAGGAATGGGGGTAGCCTCCCTAATCCCCTCAGTATGAGTACCCTCCATAGGTACTAGCTCAGTAGGAAGGATAGGGGTTTCAGCAGAAATCTCTTCAGCTATAGGATGATATATGGAAATGGGCTTAGGTTGATCCTGCAAGATAAAAGCAAGAGAAACAGAAGGTAAGGGCGACTAAGAAAACCGTAATTAGATAGTAACGCAGAAAGGAGGAAAAGACACAACTAAAGGCATGTGGCAGAAGAATGCAAGAAAAAAAATATAAATAATACCGTAAGTTCTGGTTCATCGAGAAGTATAGGATGAGTAGCAGATGCATCCTCTCTGTGCTTTGACTGCAAAAGAGACGGGGTCAACATGCACAAGTGTTAGTTGCAGGAAAACCCAGAAACAAATATAGAGAAGACTAAAGAGAATTAGAGATAACATACTCTCGGTTTAGTGGCAGGGGCAGGATAGGGAGATGTCTTTCTTTTGCTACCCCGTGTCCTGCTAGAAGGAGGAGCATCCGTGGATGGCTGCAAAACGGTAGGCTTGGGCTTGTCGGCGGTAGAACGTGCACTGGAAAGGGTACGGGCTTTAGGAGGAGGAGAGCCCTTTAGAACTATGTGGCCCATGGGAGGCAGATCACTCCCAAAAGACACTGCCTCACCTCCTTTCTTGGTAGACTTGGGTTTGACGAAACCTTCCTTGCCCAATGTAGGAGGGTTCAGGACTTTCACCTTCCTATCCCAACCCGAAGGGTAGTCACCCATATGCCAAAGCCATCCTTTAGCCCTTTCATCCCATTCAAGAAAGGAAGACCGACCCTGTTTACTAACATATGCTAATACAGACTTGGAAGGAAGCAGTAGTCGGGGGTTGGCAGAAACAACCATGCCAAGGCCGTCAGGAGGAATCAAAAAGAAACCACGGCTGCCCAACAATGCTTGCTCAAAAGAGGTCATCACAGCCCGCCAATATTCATGCATAGGAGGAGTGCAAATACCTTCCTTTAAGGAGCTAGGGACAGTGACTGCGGTAAAGCGCTGCCTCCAAAAGTCAAAAGCAATAGGCCGCAGAAATGGCCTGGCAGAAGTAGGAGACTCCGCAAGAAAAGAAAGATCATCTGGAATATCCTGGTCCAACCCAAACTGCCTTCTCACTCGGTTGGCAGGATAATACACAAACCGGATCCCCTCATCAGCCAGATAAGGCAGCCACCCAGCATTAGTGGCTGCCAAGTATGTGATCCCCCTCTCGTCAAAACTAGTCAGGGGATGAGTAGTACCAACAGTATTCGCAAACTGACCCATAACAGAATCTCTGCAAGTGTAACTTTCACCTAAATGTCTATATGCTAGCCAAGAAAATCCAACACCCTTATCAAAGAACTTAACAGCAGGGTGGTAAATAGGCTTTAAACCAGACCAACGAAAAGCCAAAGGAAACTCATACTCAAACCTGCCACAAAAATCGGTGATAACCTTTTAGACAGGAACCATACTTCTCCTTTGCAAAGCGAGCAGGCCTACACTTAGTCAAGTGTTTAGCACAACATTCATACAACAGATGCTGCAGAATAGTGCTATGAATAAAGGAGGTAACTATATGGTAGGAGCCTGCTTGGTCCTCATCAGTCCGTAGGATGTCCAACTGTACATACAAGTGTCCCAGAAACATGAGGGCTAATGGCAGACTTACCCCAGCAGCAATCTTGATGGCCAAACGAAAATACAAGGGTTTAACGGCATAATGAGGATGCGAACCAAACACAAACTTACAGAGCCAAAAGGAAATGAAAGCCGCACGGTGAGCATCGAAAAACTTGGAAGAAGAACTAACCCAATGTGATAGCTTGGTGTTCCTAGCCATTCCTTTCCTTAACTCGGCCTCCTCGGCCACTTCCTCCGGAGAGAGTTCCAGGGTACCCAGGTCAACGTCACCAAGAATAGGCAAAAGGAGTTGGTTCGCCACATCGTCCAATGTCACGGTGATTTCACCGTAGGAGAGAAAGAAAGTGTGGGTGGTAGTGCACCACCGACG
The DNA here is from genome assembly GCA_032727855.1 of Quercus ilex subsp. ballota. Taxonomy (NCBI): domain Eukaryota; kingdom Viridiplantae; phylum Streptophyta; class Magnoliopsida; order Fagales; family Fagaceae; genus Quercus; species Quercus ilex. Next base: position 49,664,597 of record CM064918.1, read on the forward strand.
GACCAAATGGCAAAGATTGAAGAGGTCCCCGAAGTTAGACAAGCAACGAGATGAAACGACGGCCTACAACACACCGGCCCACCATAGCAGACCTATGAAATCCACATCCGATAACTCTCGGTCTACCCATTCTTTCCAACCTAAGGCTTGGCCCAACCCAAACTCAAAGTGAATGGGAACAGGGAGCGAAATACCCTAGTGGATGACAATATCGGGAATCGAAGAGGGCAACGACGCCCAAGGAGCCTCAGTACTACGGCGACAGAGAGCAAGCCACACCCGGCCTGGCGCCGGCGGCGTGTAATTGCCAGGAACCTTTGGGAAATGGGTATGGACGTCATACCAAGGATCTATTAGTGGGCCAACCTCGTCTCAGAAGGGTGGCGTGTCTCCTCCTCGATGGAAGAGTCCGATTCGGAATACTCAACCTCTTTACCCTCGTCGTGAATGGAGGGAGGATTGGAAGCAACCCTCTTTCCTTTACAGGGTGAGGCGGCTTGGCTTTTTACTGGCGACATGATGGATCAGAATAAGCAAAGGGGAGTGTTTGAAAGAAAGAGCACAGTGGAGAAAAGAAAACGAAAAAGGCGCTTGTGTGGAAAAGAGAAGAAGTGGTTGGAAAGAGGAATGAGACTCCTTTAAATGCCCCCATCATTAAAACCAAAGTGAAGGGAGGTGATGGGTCAGCCGCTGGATGGGGAATGAAATTAATGAAGCAATGCTGCTCTTCAAAATAACTGCTAAACTGGGAAATTCGAAGAAGAAGCAACACTGTTTGTGGCAAGAAAAAAAAATATACACGTGAGTTGAGGATCACTGTTCGAAAAAAGCCCGCGAAGGAAAAGAAGAAGAAAAAGACAAAAGAATATTGGAATAGTCTTTTATTCACATATAAACCGCTGTAGCATTTTATATGCTCAGGGAGCTAAATGTTGAGGCTCATTTTTGACAAAGCCCAGCAAGACAAAAGGCCCAACAACACGGGCAGACCAAAAGAAATAGCAAACAAAAGTCATGGCAGGAATGAATGGCTCACGGGTTCATAAGATGGGTTCAGAAGAAGCAAACGGGCTTGAATAAGCCTGGAAAGAGAAAAGAAACAAACTCATGGAAAGTATGAAGAAAAGTAAGAATGGGCCACAGTAGGCCCAATGTAATGTAAACAAAGAGAGTAAGAGGCTAATGGAAAACCCATGAGCCCCAAGGATGAAGTATAGAGTGATCGGGCCGAGGAAGCCCAAAATGAGTTAGCAAAAGCCCATGGGTAAAATAGAATTGAAAAAACTGGGCCAAGGATGCCCAAAAGAGAAAAGGGACTTTGGAGCCCGTGAGCAGTAAAAGAAAAGGCCTAGTAAGTATACTGGGTTATTGAGAAGAAAACACACGGCAGGCCTAAAAGGGGCTACCAGGATTAAGATAAACAGCAGAAACAACAATCTGGTATGGCAGGAAATGCCAAGCCACGAGACAAACACCTAAACTAGAGGGAGGCCCAATAATCCAACAAGGCCCAACCCCCCAAAGAAAGGGACAAGTCATAAACATTGGCCTGTCAGAGATGCAACCCACACCAGAAAAAGCCAAAAAGCACACGGCTGGATATGCGTACCCATTCTTAGATCTCGGCAAACGTATGAAAGAACAAGAAGGTAAAGCACGCGTACGACCCAGGCATCACTAGCCTATTCCCAGCCACTATGGGAAAGGGTGAGGTCATGGGTGAGGGCACGGTCTGGCGGTGGGGAGAGGAGTGAAAACCCATTGTTGTGGTTCTTGCTCAGGCTCTTTCGGTGGACACAGTCCTGCTGGGATGACATGCCACCCAAAAGAGGCAACGGTGGGTAAGAACCACTTGGTGCATGCCATGAGAGACCGAGAGAGAGAGGGTACACACTAGACGAGTAGAAAAGGAACCTTCGTTGTCTGAAAGCCACAGGTCAATGGTGGTAGTCAGAACCATTGACTCGGTAAGTGGTCGGCAAAAGGCTCCCGTATCAGACAAGGGCCATTAAAGGGCTAGAACAGTAAAACTGGTCACGGCAGGCTCTATATAAGGGACCCGTGGCTGTGTACAAAAGAGGGGGGAGCAGGAAAGAATTGAAAGAAAGAAAAAGGGAGAAAAGATAAAACAAAAGAACAGAGAAGGAAGAAGAAAGAAGAACAGAGTGTTTTATAGTAGGCATGCACCCAAATGGGTTAACCCCCTCTCTCCCTCAATAGCCTTACTCTCTATTAAAGGCAAACAGTTTATACTCGGGCACACACCATTTAGGGCTGGCCTCTCAAAGCAACTAATTTCTCCTCTGAAGTTACTTGCTTTGAGGGAGCAGTTTTCCCTTCCCTGGTTAGAGCCCCGTGGTAATATTTGGTGTGGCAGACCTATTCCTTTGACTCTACTAACCCCGTTCTACCCCCTTGTTTAAGTTTTATTCTTTGAATGTGAGGCCTTTTAAGTTATTTACCTTACTTATTGTGGCAAAAATAGTGACTGTACTTTCTTTATATTATCTATATTATATTTACATGCCATAACCTTTTAACAGTGACTCTGCCTGCTGTGAGTTTATAAACAGACTTTGGCAGACGTGGTGTGGTTTGCGCACAAGCCGGGCCAAGGTGTGCTCCAATTGGGCCGGTCCTGACTCCTTTATCCAGAAACAAATATCCCGATCCAGGCCCACCACCTTACAAGGGAGAACGACGAAACTGACAGCTCTTGATGATGAAGGGAACAACACCGTGCTAAAGAAGGCCACTAGGAAGGCCTAACATCGGTAGGATGTCCATTACTCCTCTAAATCCATGAAGTCGTCTCGGTAGCCAACAAGACACTCCGATGAGTGGAGCTGATCATGCAGGAAATCAAAGGACATGCGCCCTCCAATCCCACAGCCATACCAAGTCACCGCCTTCACAACGAGCCTCTTAAAGCCCATTAGATCAGTGAGCCTCTTGCGGTAGCGTGTCCGCATCGGTGGAAAGAAAACAGTGCTCAAAGGAGTAGAAAGAGAAAGAAAATGATCATACTCCTCCAAAGTAAGCACCAAGTTAGCATCTCCAATGGTGACACATCTCAAAGCAGGGTCCCAACAAGAGGTGATGACCTCCAACAAATGCCAATCAAGTGTGGTGTGAAGAAGAGCAGTAGCATCTCCAAGAAGTTGTCGGATAAGTGCCTGGTCACCACAAGAAAAAGAGCTCCACCACCTCCTAAGCTTCTTCTCATAGTAAGAGTCCCTCTTAAGCTCGACCAAAGTGTCGTAGGAGTGAGCACCAAGACCATCCATGAATAGATCTTGCTAAATCTGATGATCAGATGAAAATCTACAGACAAAAAAAGATGAAAAACGATGTTTTCTACACGTCTTGGGTGAAGAAAAAGGGTAGAAGAAGACCTAAAAAATCACAGACCTGAATGAGCTAGGGCTAGGCTAAAACCCAGATTTATACACGCTTCCCGAGGCAATGGCCCTACAAGGGCTACTGGACCTCGGGACACGTGTTAGGGCTTTTTAGCCCCCCAAACACAAACCCACACATATTTTGAGCACTCGTCCCCTATTTGGCATGTTTTTTATCACCTTGGTGCAAAGATTCCCTTGTTTTAACACTTGCTGTAGTGCGCAATTGACCCAACAGTGAACCGGATTGCTAGACACTCTCTTGTGCACCTGAGACTGCACAAATCCTACACTGGCGCAGTTTATCTTTGTACATCTCGTTTAGCACTTCCAGACATCTTGAACCTCATTTTTCTAAACCCGGTTCACCTGGTTTAGCCTCGGTAATCAGAATTTACAACAAAAAAACAATAGAACCCATTCTCAACCTTCCGGCAGCTTGTTTTAGCTTATTTGAAGGACAAAGTGGATTGTTTCTCGTGATGTTGCCTCAAGAATCCTGTCCTTGAATTTGTAACCGGCTCGAGTAATATCAGGGGCAACCATTTCATATCACCTCATGGCGTGTCTAAAGAGATCTCGTTCAGATTGTCTACATTCATTACCACCATTTGGTGTGGTCTACAAAGTCAAGGTCATTTTCAGTCGGTCTGCAGGCTGGGAACCCCACAAAACCCTAAACTAAGGTAGTTTATTTTGCGTGGTTCCCTCCACCGTGTCCAATATACAAAAATAGGTCCGTGCCACTAAAAACGTCTCGCTCATATCGAGAATCGCATGAAACCCTCAACTGGGGCAGTTTATTTCAAACGATCTCTCCATTCTCTCTCCCCCTAGCGGGACGATCATTTTTCAAAAGCCATTGACAAACCCGTGAAAATGTGGTGCAGAACAAGTGAATGTGACATAAGATGGTTCAAAAGCACCATTCGCAATAAAAATGCGATAGTGCATGCGCACATCAATAGCCCTCTCAAAGACAATTTATCTAGAGATACACATGTAAGTCCTAACCAGAGGCATTGTTTCACATACACGACAGCAGCCCTCTCAAAAACAATTTATCTAGAGATACACATGTAAGTCCTAACCAAAGGCATTGTTTCACATACACGTCAGCAGCCCTCTCAAAGGCGATTTATTTAGAGATACACATGTAAGTCCTAACCAGTGGCATTGTCTTTCACATGCATCAACAGCCCTCTCAAAGGTGATTTACAGATTTATACATATAAGTCCTACCTAGAGGCATTGTTTTTAACACATGTCGGTAGCCCTCTCAAAGGCGATTTCTCTATGGTGATACATCTGCTCTCTTAAAGGCGATCTCCTAGAGTTATGCATGTAAGCCCTACCAAAAGGCATTGCTTCTCACATATGTCTACAGCCCTCTCAAAAGCGATTCTTCTAGAGCTATACATGTAAGTCCTAATCAGAGGCATTATTTTACACATACATTGGCTGCCCTCTCAAAGGCATTTTTTTTAGAATCATACATATAAGTCCTAACAAGAGGCATTGTTCCATACATACACCATGAAGCAAAAAGATAATATCATACATCAAGGCCCACTGTGGGGCAATACAATACGCACATGTCCAGGCCTATCAAGAGGCAATGAATAATATACATACATAACTGGCCCATCATGGGGCAATGTCTACAAGGTACATGAAAATATACATGCCTAAGCAGGGACTACATCATGCTACAACAAACGGCTAACCCTACGGAGAATCATCACCCCTAATAAACTAGTCTGTATCATCATCATTGTCGCCTGTAAAAGAGCTAGTGGAAGGACCTATACCACCTAAAGTCTCAGGAGCGTACCTTGGATCCTGAGAAGGCCCCTGAGCCTTCGCAAAAGAACCCCAACCACTCGGCGGGCTTGGAGGAACTGGTATATACCCAGACTCGTGTGGAGGAATGATCGCCCCATGCCTGGAATCTGAGGAGGAGTTAGAATAGGAATATGAGCTGCTCGTAACTCTCCTGTCAAGACCATGGTATAGCCATAAACCATGGCTAACTCGCTCTGAAGCTAGCTCCGCTTTCTTTCTACCATGGCAGCTTGAACCTCTTTATCTCTCTGCCAGACCTCCCTTTCCCGAGCTAATGCCCGAGCAATCTCCTCCTATATGTGTACCTCTCTAGTGGCAAGGGTGGCCTCAAGCTCTGTCACCTTAGCCTGCAGAGCCTTTGCACACACTCTCCATTCTGCCCTGGAGGCCACCTGAGCACGAATAATTCCTCCCAGCACCCTACCTCCACTCACAAGGACATCTCCAATAATAGGCCCCGCAGAGGACTCTGCGAACCAAGTAGCATAATCTCTGCTAATATCCACGTAGGCATCAAAAGAACTCGTTGCGTAAGCTTGGTCGTCCAGGATAATGGACTCGAATGACAAGCCAGGAGAAGGAGGATCTCTAGGTACTCCATAGACCAGTATGACCTGATGGAAGGTCCTCTCTGCCAAAAAGAACTCCCAACTCGACAGGGCCCAAAACCATTGTCGTATCCTTGACTGGCCCATGGTAATGGTAAGCTCAGGTCTCCCCAACAATGAGCGGTCATAAGGGCAAACTATCATCTCATCCCAAGTAACATAATCTAAAGCCGCAGAGATAGTGACTGGCTGTACCATGACAACCTTGGTGATCCTGCAGAGAGCCCATGCATATGCTCGAGGATACATTGTCGCTGACAAACTCGTGTACCGTGGTCGCAAAGCTGGGATGTACTCATACACCCACCACATCAAAATCTGCTAGCATCCCTCCAAACTCTTGAAATCCCAATGGGAGGCTTGCCTCAAGAAAGCGATGAAAAAGCCGTAAGTGACAGACCTCCAGTCGTATCTTCCAATGTCGGAGACTGCTCTTATGGCCCACAACAGCTGGCATGTCAACACCGACCGATTGTTGCTAAAGAAGCAACTACCGAGAAAACACAAGAAGAACCGCCGAAGATGAATATCAATAGGTGCCACACCCTAGGGAATGCTACCCTACAGCCACTTAGTGCGAATTTGTGGCGATGCAGTGGGCCCAAAATATCCTTTTGTGTCCGTAGTCAATGGAAGAGGGACGCCCAAGAGCTTGCTGGCCATCTCAAAGCTTATCTCATCAGTTAGAATCGGGAAGCCGCCAGATCTGATACCTAGGATGGCTGCCCAATCAAGAGGGAGGATCGCGTACTCCCTACAACTCAAGTGAAAGGTGCCTATCTCGACATGAAATTGCCACATCAAAGCCTCCCTGATCCCGTGCCTTATGGTGTATGGGGGGATTCGCAGGAAATCCTCAAATCCCTGCTCTTTTAGCATACCGCTGGTGGGTCCCCTAGAAAACAGCAACCAAAGAAAGGTGAACCAAGCACCCTGTATCTTGTCGTGTCCCTACATTCAAAGTCAGAAGCTATTCGTTAGCACATGCATATAATAGGAATCTGAATGGCAAAGGAAGAAATACATCATACCTCTCCCTTCCACGCCTAGTCTTTGATGCCTCTGTCTACGGCTCCAATACGAGCATCAGCCCCGACTTGATGTGGCGAGAATCTCAGCCTTAAACTGTGCCTCCGAGCGCCCAAGTCCAGATGGACCTCATCCCTAGAAAGGTCGGTCTCTATGTTAATAAGGAGATCCTTGGCTTGCGTCATTCCTCTAGAGGCCCCTCTCCCTGCAGCCAGCTTACGTCGTGAGAAAGCCCCACTAGAAACAATATGGGACTCAGTGGAGATGCTGGCCATCTCGACTAAATGCCACCTTTTATATTGGGTCTTCATATGTATACTGCCAACGGCCTAGGGTCATCTCCCCCATAGTCAAAGTGGCTCTGCATAACCTGAGCCGCCTGCTCACTAGCAGAAATGGTCTCATCAGTAAAAGAATCATCCCCGTGGGACATAGCGTAAACGGAGGCCTTCCCCCAGTCTCCCCTAGAACTAGCTCTCCAAGACATGATCTACTAAACAGCAAGAAATCCAAAGCACAAGTGGTGAGCCCATAAGTTAAACGGCAATGCAGATGAACTAACACTTTTCCTAAACATGTTAAGCAGGTCTATGTCAAGCATATGATCTCACAAGAAAGTAGATTCTTACAAAGCATTCTACAATGGGTAAACTGGTGCCGCGCCACGGGCTCACATTCTATAGTGGGTAAGCTAGCAACTGTGTCCTAGGCTCACATTCTACAGTGGGTAAACCAGCAACTGCGCTCTGGGCTCACATTCTGCAGTGGGTAAATGGGTGGCCGCACCTCGGGCTCAAATTCTACAATGGGTGAGCTAGCGACCGTGTCCTAGGCTCACATTCTACAGTGGGTAAACCAACAGCTACACTCTGGGCTCACATTTTGCAGTGGGTAAGCCAGCGGCCGCGCCTCGAGCTCACATTCTACAATAGGTAAGCTAGCGGCCGTGTCCTAGGCTCACATTCTACAGTGGGTAAACCAGCAGCTGTGCTCTGGGCTCACATTATGCAGTGCGTAAACAGGCGGTTGCTCCTCGAGCTCACATTCTACAGTGGGTAAGCTTGTGGTCATGTCCTAGGCTCACATTCTACAGTGGGTAAACCAGCAGTTGCGCTCTGGGCTCACATTCTACAGTGGGTAAACTAGCAACCATGTCCTAGGCTCATATTCTACAGTGGGTAAACTAGCAACTATGCTCTGGTTTACTCACATTCTACAGTGGGTAAACCGGTGGCTGCGCCTCGGGCTCACATTCTACAGTGGGTAAGCTAGCGACCGTGTCCTAAGCTCACAATCTATAGTGGGTAAACCAGCGACCGCGTCCTGGACTCACATTCACTCAAAATTTCCAAGTTCATGATCTACAGTGGGTAAACTGGCAACTGCGCCCCAGGCTCACATTCACTCAGAAGTTTTCAAGTTCCTAATCTACAGTGGGTAAACTAGTGGCTGCGGCCTACGCTCACATTCCATCTTGAGGTTAAGAAAGCAGCAACACCGTACGCATCACACAGTTATCAAGTCATCAAAAAATTTCCGAATTCCATCCTACAGTGAGTAAACTAGCGACTGCGCCCTAGGCCCACATTTCCACTATTCTCGACTACCCGATAAGTCTCCTTGCCCGTATCACGCATTTTATTTTCAGCATTTAAATTCCCACATATTTACGCATTCATATAACAAGAATGAAATCAAATATATATATATGTGTGTGTGTGTGTGTGTGTGTGTGCATTTTCCTATGATAGCATGGCATAAATCATGGCAAAAATATATATGCTTATGAAAATCCCAAAAATAAAATAAGCACTAGCATGCATCCCTAGTAGTATAGCTACTAACATTTTGCACCCAAAAAAAAAAAAAGAAAAAAAAAAGAAAAGAAGAACAATAGACGCTAACCTCAAGTGTAGAAAAGATTGAAGCAGCAGACTAAAGCTGAAAAGCTGGACCCACTAAGCTTGAGACTGCTCTGGAGAATTTTTCAGAAGTGAGAAATGAAAGAAAAGTGAGAAATTAAGATGAAATGAGCCAAAACAAGGCATTTATAGGCCTTGGGCTGCCCGGCACAACTTTTAGGGCCGCCGGAAAGTTGCGTCGAGCAGCGTTGACTAGTCAACGTTGACTCGGTCAAACACCAAAAAAAAAAAAATCTACTTTCTCCTCTCCTAGAGTTCAGAGACGTGCCCGGAAAATATTTCAATAACAGCCACAGCAAACCAGTCTAGTCAAGTAAAGTCTGGTCTCGATCTAAGAGTAGCCACACGCAAATTTGGGGGCAACAAAATTCGAAATTACATTCTTTATCCAACACCTCTCATTGCACTCAAGATTTCAGATAAAGAAAAGGCAGCTGTTGATACCGTATTTTGTCTGCCTCAATTTGCGTGCCGGACCCCAAAAAATCCAAAAATATTATTTTCTTCACATGGGGCCACGAGAACATCCAAAATGACGTGGTGCAACCCATTCGAGCACTAGATCACCCGAAGTGCCTTTTTAAGCCAAAATTACCAAAATGCCCCTAGTCAACCCTAGGTTTGACCGAAGGTCAAACGAGGTCAAAACCCTTACAAAACAACATTTTTCATGGTTTTACATTAAACCCGAGTTTCACGGAGATTTTTAATAAGTTTGACCTAAAGTCAATCTTAGGTGAGCCCAAAAACCCTAATTTTGATCCGGCTATTAAAACAAGTTAAAACCTACGCCTTTGTGAAGATTATCAAATTACCATTCCAATGACTATTCATGGGTTAAAATCGAAGTTAGAACGGCCGAGATATCACGAAAACTGGGATAACACACCGATTGATGCACCGTTAACTTTCGAGAGCCATAACTTTTGATCTGATCGTTGGATTTTCAAGTTCTGTAGCTTTTCAAAAACAGGAAGTCAAAACCTTTCCAAGGGTGTCAATATCAACCGAATCAAAGGAAGTTGGAGGCTGGCGGCCCTACAAGGGTCGCCACCTCAAAGTTTGTGATAGGGCTATAAATAGCCCCAGGCACCCCTCAGACTTGGGAGGGGGACTTTTTTCTGAGTTTTTGCTCTTTGCTTGGTATTTTTCCACACGTTTTTCCCTCTTCCAAACACAAAAAACACCCAAAAAAAACACATCAAAATTTCTTGATTCTTCTCTCTTTACCAAAAAAACACAAGGTATTGTTCTCATACCTAGTCTTCTTTTCCTTGGTTCTATACTTCGGATTTGGGGTTTAGGGGTGTGGATGTAGCTTTTTAGCTACCACCCACACCCTTAACCTTCTAAATCATGTTATTGCTTTTTTGCCTTAATAACATGATTTATCTTTTTCTTTAGCATGTTTCTTGCTTTCTTTGTGTTTCTAGCTTAAATCTCTTTACTTTTATGCTTTATGCCATGTTTCATGCTTAGACCTACATCTTTACATGCTTGTATGTTTAGATCTACATGCTTAGGATTTTATGCCATGTTTTCCTACGTTTTATGCCTCTTTCAGTTCTAGGTTGACGTTAGGGTTACATGCTCACATGCTTGTATGGTGTTGTTGGCTATGCCTTGATTGGATCTATGTGTTTTACATGTTTATTTCCACACTATATGGTTAGATCCTTGTCTTCACATGCTTATATCTTGGATTCATATTCTTCCATCTTTATGTGCTAAGTTTCTACATGTTTACATGTACGTTTCTATGCCTATATGTCTGGATATGTGTTCTCACATATCTATGTGCTTGGATCTATGTTCTCTACATGCTTTATGCTATCTTCCATGTGCTTGTGAGCTCCATGCCATGTTTGTGTGCCCAGACCTAGGCTATGTTTGTCATGCCATGTGCTATTGTAGCCCTTTTGTTCCTTTTATCGCATTTTCTTGTGTTTTGGCCTATTGGTTTAGACCCGATCTAGACCTTGGTCTCTGTCATCATCCATACACCAAGGCTTACATCAAAAGGATTTGGATCATCCCTATTTTCATGTCTATGCTTGCTTGCTTCTGTGCTTTATGCTTATGTTAGCCTTTCTAGTTCTAGGCTTTGCCACGCTCGACGCCCTTAGCAAGTTGTAGTTGTGTAGTTACATTCGACGCCTATGAGGCCTTGTTTGGATGTAACCACTTGGGATGCATCACCATGATTTCGGTTGCTTCGTGCATACCTTTTCCCTTTTCCGCTCCACGCGTTGCTATGCTTACCATGCTTGTTTGTGCCACCCGTTGGCTTTCTATGCATCATTACACGCTTGCTTACATGTCCATGCATGAGTCTTGTTTGCTAGTGTGTCGTCCATGCTTCGAAACAATGGAGTTATGGACATTGGATCCAAACCTACATTTGTCCTTCGCAGACACCACCTTTTGTTTGCTTTCTTGCTTCTTTGCCTTCTTGCTTGTTTGCTTGCTTTCCTGTTTCTTTGCTTGCCATGTCTATCATGCTCATCTGCTTTAAGCCACTTTCATATGCTCTTTGCATCTTTTTCTTCCATTGCTTGTCTGCTGGCTTCTTATCTTTGCCTTTGCAGGTACACACATGGAGCGAGAACGTATAAAGCTAGGGCACAGTCTCCCAGGTGCAAGCAAAAAGGGCGAAGATGCAAGCATGTAGATATAAGCCAAGTGGCACTGTTCAGTAGTTTTAGGGGTCTAGCCTCTCCTATTTGGTTATGTACTCTTTTAAACCCCCTTCCTTCCTCCCTCATTTCTCTCTTAGATGGGTTGTATTAGGTATACCATGTCGTGTACCATTCGTCCTTATCTCTAGAGTATAGCGACCCCTGTTTACTTTTCTGCACCTATATTTTGGGCCATGCTCTAGGGATGTAGGCATTTACTTTCCTGCTCTGTGTGCTTGCATTGTGCATGATGTATGTATGTATATATACTTGCTTGCCCCCTTTTGGTGTGACTATCATATTTCGTGTCACCTAAGGCAAAGTGATGCCTAATTTCCGCCGCGAAAGGTAAGGTGACATGTCGTCGAATTTTTGCCATGGAAATCTGGTACTGGAATGCCTTAGGAAAGTATAGATTCGGACCACACCCATTCAAAAGCCAAACCTCAGAGCCCCCATGCATGCAAAGCCCTGAAAGCCAATACCAAAATCATGTTTTTTATTGTCAATCTTTGAAAATTACGGTTTTATCAAAACAAAGGACTGTCCTTGGACAGGTGTTGTGGGGTGCCTAACACATTCCTCACACATAACCAAACTTCCAAACTCAGGAATCAAGATTATTTTTTGCCATACACCCTAGATTAGGAAAAATGACCTTTTTTCTTAGCCTAGGATCGGTAATAAAATCAACTAGAAACAGGTGACAAATCACACCTTAGAAAAACCCAATGATTGGTGGCGACTTCACTTACCTTTGGTAATTCCCATAAAATTTGGCCAAGATTCCTGCCACACCTCCAAAGGTAGACAAATACCCTCCTCCACCGAGAGAGAGAGAGAGAGAGAGAGAGAGAGAGAGAGCACCCGAAACTCTGTGCGAACAACCGCACAACCATCAAGAAGGGCCCTCTAATGGGGCCCCACACGCGCGGGAGCGTTGCCACTATGGGTGGTTGAACGAAGGCCTGACAACAACGGTTTTTTACTCCAATCGAGTCCCAGCGTCGACAATTACTTCCCCCATTATTAGGTCGATAGAGGATGCAACAGTTGATTGTTTAATTGATGAAAATGCAAGACATTGGAATGCTGAGATTGTGGATGGGATTTTCATCCCTAAAAAGCTGAGTTGATCAAAAAATTTACCCTAGCCTGAATTGCAACTGAGGATAAGCTGTTTTGGCCGCTCTCTGTAGATGGAAAATACAACTGCAAGTCAAGTTATCGATTTTTAAAAGAAAAGGAAGCAGACAACGTTGTGGAGGCACCACCAATTTTTGACAAGCATCTACTCAAATAAGTATAAAAACTTGATTTGGAGGGCTTGCAAAAACTCCCTTCCTACAAAAAGAAATTTAGTCTGAAGAACCATCATCACAGACCCAATCTGTGATCATTGTATAGCTAATATGGAGGATTCTCTCTATGCTCTTTGGAGTTGTACTGGGCTAGATGAAGTATGGGGAGATGTGGAATTATGGGGATTTCACTCAAGAGAAAAATTTTCAAATTTTAAAGGTCTGGTCATGTGGATCTTGGAAAATTATAAGAGCCCTGAACTTTTTACTATCTAAGCTTGGTCGATATGGAACCAAAGGAACCAAATTTGCCTTAACTAAGTCTGCTATCCCGCGGATAGTATGAATCAGCTAGCCAAAGATCGCTGGGAGGAGTATAAGGCAGTTAATCCAGTGCCAAGTACATGTAGACCACAGCAGAGAACTAGATGGGCTCCACCTCCAACAGATGTTTACAAAAATAATTATGATGAAGTGGTTTTTTTCGAAGCCAACAAATTTGGTATTGGTGTGGTGATCTGGAACAGCTCTTGACAAGTGATTGCAGCTTTAGTGCAGTAGCTAAATCAAGCTTACCAAGTAGTTGAGGTTGAAGTGATAGCGGCATGTAGAACTTTGGAGTTCGGTAGTGAAAATTTTGGAATTGATAAAGCGATAGTGGAGGGGGATTCAGACATAGTGGTGAAGGCTTTGGGGAATTTGGATAAAGAGCTGTCTTCCTATGGCCTTTTGATCAATGATACTGCTTTTTTTTTTTTTTTTTTTTTTTTTCAGAATTTTCATACACTCATACTAGGAGAGATGGTAATAAACTTGCTCATAATTTAGCTAGACTAACTATAACCATGTCTGAGTGTAATGTATGGATGGAGGATGTTCAATCCCACACCTTACCTTTTGTTCAGGCTGATTTAGCCGACCTTTTATAATAAAGTGGATGTTTTCTTTCTCAAAAAAAAAGAAAAAAAAGAGTCAATTATTAACAAGATCTTGTCAAATTTAGTAAAAATGGGAGAAAAAAAATTCTTATTACCATCACATCAAGATTAGAATCTAAATTTTTTTTTTTCCAAACCAAAAAGACGGCATTTTTTTACAAGGTTTACCTTAACCCCTTCTCAACCCAAAAAAAAAAAAAATGTATTATATTTAACAATGTAACAATGCTATATATGAAGATGGGTTCTAAATATTATTATTATTATTATTATTATTATAATATTTTGGGTGATGTCACTCTTATTAATTATATAACATGCAATTTAACAGTTAGATTTTTAAAATTCACATCCAATAAAAAGATATATGAGAGGTTTGAAGGGTTTCTCTCCAAATTATTTTGGAGAAAAATCTTGTCCTTATTAAAACACTTTACCTTAGTTCTTTTTTTTTCTTTTTTAAATTAGCTTACTTTAGATTAGATATTATTACCAATATATCAAGTGACTTATCAATTGTTGAGATAGTTTACTTAAACTAAAGACTCTATTACTTAGGTTTTAGCAAATTTAAAATTTTATTACCAAAAGTTTGAAGTAATTTAAAATAAAAATTTTTATTTTTATTTTAATTATAATCATAATAATAATTTTAATATAACTAAAATTACAAATTGCATAGCTTCCTTGACCAATTGGATATATCAAGAAAATGACAATTCCCTTACTTGCAACAAGTTGTTCAATTTATATATGTATTACTTTATTAAAGTTTCAAGTGGTTCACTAATTATTATGATAGTATATTTTTTTTTTTTATAGGTTGTGGGAGAGGGGGAGGAAGGGGTGGAGTGACCCAAGCTCTAGTAAGTGTTTTAATCAAAAATGGGCATTGGATCATAAAACTTTTATTTAAAAAGTTGAAGATTGTTGGTGCAAACACAATAATAATGGAAATAATATAAAGAGAAACTAAATAATACTTCTAAATATTATTAATTTGAAGAGAAAAAAAAAATACGCAACACTATTTGGACTCAGGCGCGGCACTCACCCTCTTTAAGGAGATTCAAGCCCTTAGTTGGCTAAGTTTTGTAATCGATGCAGACCTTCTCTGACTTGTCTCTCCTAGGATACAATAGCCCAACAAATGTTGTATGGCTAGAACAACCTCTGCACAAAGTGTTCAAGTCCAAAACTCTACCAAAAATAATACCCTTCTTTGCCCAGAACCTCTCAATTTTTAGTGTATATGAATGCTTGCAATTGCTAGATTTTTTGGTGTACTAATGCTATGACTAGTATTGGGTCTGAATAAGTCTATATATAGGCTCAATGGGCCTCACAAATTTACTACCCAAATTAATTTGATTAATTAGGTCCATTATTCTAATGTAGTGGGTGTTACAAGATTAATGCAGGATATTAATCTGATGGGCCAGAGTCACACAATTAATGGATGAGATAAGGAGTTTCTAAAGAATGAAGATGCCCAAATGGCTAGTCCATTAAGTGGTTAATGGCTCTTCATTTTCCATAATAAAAACGTAGTATTAATCCGGGCCATTTACTCACCAACTGATATGGTAATTATTTTGAATTGGCTGTCAAGTAGGAGGGTCCAAAAGGCTAATTCATTTCCATTTCTAACACCTCCTCCCTTCACCTCCCCCTTGCGCACGTATCTAGACCAATATCAGAATCAATACATATCAACCCATTAATCACCACAATTAAAAAGAATAAAAGAGTCTCTCTCATTTTCAATGTGGGATTAAACATTTTTCACTAACTTCTTATCTTCCATATTAACTCTCACATCTTTACATTTATGTTGTAATATAAATCAATTTTAATTATATAATATTAAAATACTTCAACAATCCCGCACTCATTTTAATATTAAATTTTTTAGTTAAAGAGAGATTACCAAGCAAAGACGGGCCACTATGTATAATGAAGGTGTGCTCTGCATTGAACCTTCACTTAGTAAAACAATGATCTCAACTCTAGAGTCGTAGTGGTCTCTGACTTGAACTATGACTGCTTTAGGGAAATTAAGCATCACTGCTTACATATAACAACCTAGGTGTTGACATGAGCTTTTATAACTAGCACTTTACAGCTGTGTGTTGATCCCAGTTTCATAAGTGTATTTAAGATTAAGTCCAAATCTCATAGGGAGCAGCCCCATTCTCACACTCACATAGGTGAAATTTTGTCAATGGGTGCTCCTGTAATTTTGACACCCTACTCATATGAGCTACAAATTTCATTCAGAGCTTTTTACTCAACCTCTCCATATTACATGATAAATGCACTTACATTATAGGGATGAACAATTAAAAGCTATTTACAAAATAAATAATTAAATAAATAAATAGTTCATTTCTTACAACCATCGTATGGTTTGCTTTTCCCATTGAACCCAATTCTCAAGATCTCTGGTCCTTGGGTTGGATATCCTTATATATGACTCATGAATTTATGGACTTTAGTCCCATCCCCCTCGATGTATTCTAGACTCTATCTTGTGCCAAGCCCTTGGTAAATGGATCTGCAAGATTATCATTAAATTTAACATAATCCACAGTTATGATGCTACTGCTCAAATAAGATCACACGGTACTGTGCTTTCCTCTTATAGGTCTAAATTTACCGTTGTAATAACAGTTTTTAACTCTAGCAATTGCGGCAGTGCTATCACAATGATTTAATATTGGTGGAATTGGCTTTTCCCAAAATGAAATTTCATATAATAAATCTCTTAGCCAATTTGCCTCTTCACTAACTGAAGCTAATGCTATTAATTCAGCTTCTATTGTTGAATTAGCAATTATTGTTTGCTTTTTAGATTTCCAACAAATAGCACCACTACCTATAGTAAAAATATAACCAGTGGTTGAGAGAGAATCACCTGAGAAAGTATTCCAATCGGCATCACTAAAAGCTTCAATCACAGCTGGGTATTTTTTATAAAATAAGCCATACCTTTTGGTATCAATTAAATATCTCATGACTCACTCAATAGCTAGCCAATGATATTTACTAGGCTTGCTAGTAAATCAGCTAAGCACTCCTACTGCATATGCAATGTCAGGTCTAGTACAATTAGTAGCATAATGCAAACTACCAATGATGCTAGCATAATCCTTTTGATTAAAAATCTCATCATCATTATGCATAGGAAATAAATGCACACTATAATCAAAATGAGTAGCTACACTTTTATGATCATGAAAATTATATTTTCTCAAAATTTTCTCAACATAATGCGATTGACCAAGAAATATTCCAACACATATTTTTGTTATTTTCATGCCCAAAATAAAGTTAGCCTCACCTATATCTTTCATATCAAAATGGCTTTTAAGCATATTTTTCGTCTCATTTGTAACATGCATATTTGATCCAAAAGTCAACATATCATCCACATATAGGCTAATAATAACATGTAAATTATTCTATGATTTAGAATAAATACATTTATCACATTCATTTGATTTATAACCATTCTCAACCATGTAGGAATCAAATTTTTCATGCATTTAGGTGCTTGTTTCAAGCCATATAGGGATTTAGTTAGCTTACATACCTTGCTTTCATGTCCAGGCTCTACAAAACCTTTGGGTTGATCCATATAAATCTCTTCCTTTAGGTCCTCATTTAGAAAAGCAGTTTTTATTCCATTTGATGAATTTTCAAATAAAAAATTGTAGTAATAGCAATTAACAATCTAATAGATGTAATTCTTGTTACCGGAGAAAAAGAATCAAAGAAATCAAGATCAACTTTTTGTTTAAAGCCTTTTGCAACAAGTTTAGCTTTAAAGTTATCTATTGATCCATCCAGTTTTAACTTTTTTCTAAGGACCCATTTTAGACACTACATTTTGTACCCCTTACGACTTGGGTCCCCGTTCCCCAATGATGCTGAATTCAAGAACCCAATGTTGGTTTAGAGCCCAATCAAAAGTTAAATTGACTTGAGAAGTGTTAAAATAAAAAATATAACTTTTAATGAGCAAATAAATCAATTTTTGAAAAATATGACCAAAGGAAACCCTCGCTATGCGCACACATGAATCAGCCTACGCACGCAGCTTTCTGCATGCGTACGCAGGCCCGATTTTGCACACGCATAGCAATTCCCATAAACTATACAAGGCAAATTTTCTGCATTAATATTGAGGTTTAGAACGAATCCCACATCGTCTAGGGATCGTTCCAAACCCCTTTTTTCACACTATAAAAAGCCTTACATTGTATATTTTCAAAAATACACAGAAATCCCATGGAAAAACACTAAGATTCACTAGAAATAGTGAATCAATGAGGGAGTTTTTTCACAAAACATCCTCCAGTCAATTTGTTTTTGATTAGGGCCTTTTCTGGCCTTGATCTTTGAGTTTAATATTTACTAATCACTTTCTTATTGGTTTGTGAATAAATTTGACCGAGGGGAATGGTCAAAATCAAGCTTAAAGATCTTTTTGCTTAAGGTATTAGTCTAAACTTTTCTTTTTCCTTTTATTTTATTTTATGCCCTTTAATTCTCTTGTTTGTCTTGTTATAATATGTTCTAATATGTTTATCTAGTCTAGGTTTACATTTGTGTATGTTAAAATGCATGTTAGGTTGTTAGAATTCCTATTTTTAGGTTCTGTCCCTTTTTTTATTTATGTTTTTAGGGTTTTCTGGGCTAGACTTGCATACGCATAATCTTGTTTACGCACGCAGGCTTGATTATGCACACGTAAGCTTGTTCTTGCATGCATAAGCCATTGGCCAGAAACCCTAATTTTTATTTTGTTTATTTTCTTCTGTTTTCACATGTTTGTTTGTTTAGCTTCTTTCCCTATGCTTTTATGCTTTCAATATCTACGTTTCCCATGTTTAATTACTTGGTTTGTCGCACATGTTAGAATTAGGGTTTACTTGGTGTTTTATTGTTTCAATGCCATGATCATGCATTCATATGCTCATGCATAATGCCATAAGTGCTGAGTTATTGCAAGGTAAGTAAAGGCAATTCATGCATTCAAATGAACATGCATGGTTGGGTTTGATAATTGTGATCTTGATGCCTTGGATGATAACATGTTTTGTTTGGCTTTGTTTCTACTTTTGATCTTTAATGCTCACATGTTTCTGCCTTGGATAAATGTGATATGATATGATTGAGTTTGTGATGAAGCATGCTTAGATGTATGATTAGGGTTTGTGATATGATGAATTCTTTGATGCCATGCTAGATGAATGTTAGGACTTTTGATATGTGATGCCAGGATTAGATGAATGATAGGGCTTTGTTTGCAAGCATAATAGATGTATGGTTAGGGATGTTTGATATCATGTTGATTGCCAGATGTATGTTTAGTGTGTGTGTGTGTGTAAGTTAGATACAACCATTGAGTATGCCTTTAATAGGGTTAAGACATAAGACATAATGATGGGAAGCCAACCTTAGGGTTGGGTGGTTTTGGGTGCCTAACACCTTCCCAATACCGTACCTTAATTCCAAACCCATATCTCTGGTAGTAAGATCAAAAGGTCCTTCCTCGAAGGACGCTATATATATGGTTCCTAGACTATTACAAAAACTAGATGGCGACTCCATTTCGACCCCCTTGCGTCCACACCCATTTACTACCTATGGTCTTACAACTCGGTGGAAGATCTACTAATTTCCAAGTTCTATTAGAAATTAGAGATTTCATCTCATCATTTACAGTATCTTTCCAAAATATAGCATCGGATGATGTTAAAGTTTCTTTTCAATTTTGGGAATTGAACGGTTTTAGACCCCTTAACCCAAACAGATTAGCCTAGTTAATTAGCCAAGTGATTAACTTAGTCAAATTATGTCAATCTAGGTTATCACAATCAAACAATCATATCAAGAATATAAAGCAGCGGAAACCACACGGTAAAAACCTAGGGAGGATTTGACCTAACTATCCTCAAAGTAAACCTAAATCCACTATACGAAAGAATCGAAGTTCATACAAAAGGACTTACAAGCTCCCCGCTTGACTTCCTAATGCTACCCACTAGTAGAACTTATTGACACGACCACATGCAAGCTCCGAATCCACGGACTCCTTCTTTCTTGGATTCTCCACAAGATACAAGAACCCCCGCTTGTGTTTCTTTAAGCTCCAATGGCAGCAACTGAGTTGATCATCAAGATGTTGAAATAATCTCTACCTTGAAAACCCTAAGTTTATGTGAAGGAAAGCTCCTCAATGATCTCACAAGAGATTCACACAAACAACAAAATATGAGCAACAATACACTCAGAGCAACTCATAAAAACGTGGCTTGGGTTTTGCCTTATATACCTAGGGCAAAAACATAAAACCCTAAACGTTTAATGAGGTATGGTTGAGTTGGAAAATTCTGCAGAAAAACATTCTGGCCGACTTTCGATCGATCGAGTCTAACTTTCGATCGATCGAGCCAGGCCGAAATGTACCAATGCATCTGCAGCCTCTCGATTCCAACTTTACATGAAAGACACAACTTTGAGCAAGCCTAAACAAGACTAAACAACCTGTTTTGATCATGGTTTGCCAACAATACAAATTAGAGTTCTAAATACATAAATTCCTAAATCTTTAGAACCTAACAGGAATTTTCCTCAATGTTGAAAACATAATAATTAGGATCAAAATCCTTTTCAACTCTAGCTCTTTTACTTCTTCTAGGTTCCATTTCAAATTTTTCTTGATTTTGTAAATGAGAGGTAGAAGAACTAGGTTGTGACTAAATATTTTCTTCACCCCCACTATTTTTCAATTTAAAAAGAAAATTTTCTTCATGAAAAATTGCATCACCAGATTCAAAAATTATTTTGGTTTCAAGATAAAAAAATTTATAGGCTGCACTATTAATCACATAACCAAGAAAAGTATAGGTAAAAGCTTTTATACCTAATTTAGGTATTTTAGGGTCAGTAAGCCTTACATAAGCAAGACAACCCCATACTCTCAAATATCCCAAATTTGACTTATGTTCTTTCCACATCTCAAAAGGTGTGGTATGTGATTTTTTATGTGGCACCTTATTCAAAACATGACATGCAGTTAAAATAACTTCACCCTAAAAAAGGTGCATCAGATTCAATTAACATGGCATTTGTTAACTCATTTAAAGTTCTATTTTTTCTTTCAGCCACACCATTAGAAGCGGGTGAATATGGTGCAGTAGTTTCATGGATAATTCCTAAAAATTAAACAAATGAGTTAAATGCACTTGATTCATACTCACGACCTCTATCACTTCTTATTCTTTTTATTTTTCTACCGAATTGATTTTCAACTTCTTTTAAGAAATCTTGAAAATTTTCAAAAGCATCACTTTTATTTTTCAACAAATAAACAGTTGTATATTTTGAGAAATCATCAATAAAAGTGATAATATATCTATTTCCTCCACAAGTTAAAATCCCCTTAAATTCACATAAATCAGAGTGAATTAACTCAAGCAATTTGGTATTTCTTACAATACTTTTATGAGGCCTTTTTGTAATCTTAGCTTGACTACAAGTTTCACATTTTCAAAATCTTTTGACAGTCTTGGAATTAATCGTAAACTACTCATGATTCCCACATATCTACTATTTATATGACACAAACAAGCATGCCAAAAATTAATAGAAGAAAGAATATAAACAGAACTGGTAGATGCTTTATTATTCTCAACATTTAACTCAAACATTCCATCACAAGCATAACCCTTGCTCACAAATAATCCTTTTTTAGTGATTACATAATTATCAGATTCCATAGTCTGCTTGAAGCCAGCCTTGTTAAGCAAAAAGCTTGACATCAAATTCTTCTTCATGGCCGTGTAAAGTACATCTTTCAATATTAGCACACGTCCAGAAGTGAATTTCAAATCAACCTCACCACTCCCAAGTACATCTTTCAATATTAGCATAATTGTTTTTTCTTCTTCAAAGAGAGTGTACAACTTGAACCAATCTTTGTCATAGCAGACATGCTTATTAGCACTAGAATCTGCCCACCACCCTTCAACATATTGCACTATTTTGAGGTCTGAAATCATAGCCACTAAAGGCTTTTCGATTACGTTAGCCTGCGGAACAGATTCACGTTTCCGAAATTTGCAAAATTGAGCAATATGTCCACTCTTGCCATAGTAAAACAAGATTTATTAAATTGATCTTGTGAAGGGGGTCATTGGTTCTTATTGTAATTTTTATTCGAGTTTCCTCTTCCTTGAGGTCTATTATTACTTTTGAAAACTCTCTTTTTAGGCTTCAATTGACCATTTCTAGGAAAATGATTTTTGGGCATACTATTATTGGCTAAAATAAGGTTTACCTTTGTGATGGAATTACTATTGCTCTCTTGTGTCATGAGTGCATCTTGTCCTTTAGCCTCCTCCTCCACACGGATGCGTGTGATCAAAGTCTCTAAGGATGTCTCCTTTTGTTTGTGCCACAAAGTCTTTTGGAACTCCCTCCAAGATTGTGGTAGTTTATCAATTATGCCAACTACCACCAGATTATCTCCAATCTTTATGCCTTCGGATCTCAATTCTGTCACGATCATCTGGAAGTCTTGTGCTTGATCTACCACCGATTTTCCATCCACCATTTGATAACGGAAAAATCTACTAGTAGCATACTTCTTTGCACTAGCCTCTTTGGTATCGTACTTACTTTGTAAAGCTTTCCAAATTTTCTTAGCAAAATTTTAAGTTGTATCATAATAATCATAGAAATGATCGACAAGAAAATTCAAAATATAAAAGCGACAATTGTATTCATCTTTTGTATACTTATCTATTTTTTCTTGATGGAAACGAAATTCTTCCTCACTTATCTCATCAGTAGAAACCTTTGAAAGATTCTTATCAGTGAAGATGTAGGCAACTTTGAGAAGACTCAAGTAAAAGAAGACATTTCCTTTCCACCTCTTGAAGTGGGCTCCCTTAAAGTGAAAGGGCTTCACCTCCCCCTTGTGCATATATTTAGCTCAATATCTGAATCAATACATATTAACCCATTAATCACCACAATTAAAAAGAATTAAAGAGTCTCTCTTCTTTTTAATGTGGGATTAAACATTTTTCATTAACTCCTTATCTTTCATATTAACTCCCATATTTTTACATTTATGTTGTAATATAAATTAATTTTAATTATATAATATTAAAATGCTTCAACAAAGATAATATTAATTAATTGAACGTGTTATGAACATGCTTAAAATCTCTTTTTTTTTTTTTAATTAAGGCAAAAATTTTCATTCATCACAATTTGAGGTTTATGTGTTTACTATTCACCAAAATGGACAAGAGTGTAAAGCCAAAAAAAAAAAAATGGACAAGAGTGTAATGAGACCAAACGCTAATAAATGAATACCAAAACAGCATTAAAATCATTATTTCTTGTATGGAAATTCATTTTTTGATGTTAGAGACCTCGTCACACTTCTATCCATTTTGTTGAGTGTCAAAGGCATAAACCAATTTCAAACTAAACTGACAAGAACTTGTGTCTTATTAGATAAAGTAAAACAACATTATAAAAAAATAAAATAAAAATCTGATTGAACTATATTTTAATTTATCTAATCCAATTTTTTTTTTTTTTTTTTTTTTGAGAAAGAAAAAGTATTTAATTCAAGTTTAATTAAATAGAAACTTCTTTATATATATAATTTTGAACTTTCTCAATGCATTATTATGTACACCAGTTTTTTTTTTTTTTTTTTTTTTTGAGAATCTATACACCAGTATTTTAATTAAATCTAACTTAGAGTCTTCTTTTGATCTTTTTGGCAACCCACCTTCTATGGTGAAAAATTTTCTATTCCTTAATAAGGTAGCTAATGTTTGTAAAATAGACTTATTTTTATTTTTGTTTAATCTAATCTATTAGCTCTTTTAACCCCAAAAAGAAAAAAAAAGGACTAACTTCTTTTTGTACGAACCAATTCTATAATGTTTGTAAAATATATATAAATATATATAAAATAAAAATAAAATAAATAAAAACCCATCCTTTTTGGATTTTGGAGACTAATATACAAAGAGCAAAGAGAGAGTCCATGATTAATTACCAAAACGAAAACCCCTTCCTTATTAGCTTAGGCTTAGCTCTGAGTCTGAGCGTAAACAAAAACAAAAACAATGGAACCCGAAGCAGCGAAGAGCTGGAGCATCCACAGCCGAGGCGAGATAATAGCGAAGTACGAAATACAGGAGCGCGTGGGGTCGGGAGCGTACTCGGACGTGTACAAGGCGCGTCGGCTATCGGACAACGTGGTGGTGGCGCTGAAAGAGGTTCACGATTACCAGTCGGCGTTCAGAGAAATAGAGGCCTTACAGATCCTCAACTCCCCAAACGTCGTCGTTCTCCACGAGTTCTTTTGGCGGGAAGACGAGGACGCTGTGCTTGTCTTGGAGTACCTGAGGACTGACCTGGCATCTGTGATCAATGAGGCCAAGAAGGAGGGCCGTTCGATTGGAGTCGCCCAGCTCAAGAGATGGATGCTCCAGATTCTCTCTGGCCTTGACGCCTGTCACAGGAATATGATCGTGCATCGGGATTTGAAACCCACTAATCTTCTCGTCTCCGATGATGGCCTGCTCAAGCTCGCCGATTTTGGCCAGGTCTTTTTACTCTTTTTCTTTTTATTTTAAGATTGATGGGTTTTTGTTTAATTTAAAGTAAGTTTACAAACTTTTTAGGCAGTGAGGCTGGTTTCTTTTGATTTAAAGCTACCGGATTTTGGCCTGTTAATTTTGTCACGAATTGATGAAAAGAAGATTTGCTTGATGGATGGGTTTTGGGTGGTGTTGATTTTGCAGCTTGATTACATTTATTTATGGGTTTATGTTTAGTGTTTACTTTAATGCTTTAGAGTGTGTGGTACTCTGAGAGATGAATTTTTTTTTTTTTTTTTGTCAGGATGAGTTGGTTTTCTCTTTTTGGATTTGATTGGTTTGATGTGGGAATAGCTGAGCCCAACATTTTAAGACAAGGCTTGGTTGTTCTTGTTGTATTGGTATGATGTGGGAAGGAGGCCTAGGAAAGCTTAGCACATTGCTAGTTTGCATTTTAAGGAAGGGTTTGTGACTTTCTGCATTATGGTAAATGGAATTTCTTTTTGTACAAGCAATGGGTGAAAAGGATTTCCGTTGATGTAGTAGTCATTGATTGTTAGAAATTAGGATGTGTTGCTTGTAATCTTGCAAATTAAATTCCCAAACTGCATTTGTAAATGTTATTCATGTATCATGTTGTGGACAAAATAGCAAATCATAAGACAAGGTAATTTAGGTAAATATACACCAGAATTCTTCAGAAGGTATATATATATATACACACACAAATTCCTCATTTCTAATTTTTAAGAGATAATATACACATAGGGAGATAGAGTATAGCTTATCAAAAAAAAAAGGGGGGAGGTCATCCATAGTAGTCAGCTGAAATGTTGAGTATGCTCCTTATCTATCAGCTGCTAGTTTGAGGATTTGACCATTCTTAAGTTCCAACATGACACATTTTCACATTTGGATTTGATAGGCACTTTCTTCAAGCATATAAATCTTTTGAATGAAATTGCTATTCCTGTTATTTTGTCAAGGTTTGTGAAATGTTTTTATTTGACTCTGATTTTAGGCAAGGATACTCCTGGAGCCTGGATATGTTGCTGCCTACAACAACCTACAACCATATGAACAAAACGCTGTAAATCAGGAAAATGCCTTTCAGCCTCCTGAGGATTTT
The DNA here is from genome assembly GCA_032727855.1 of Quercus ilex subsp. ballota. Taxonomy (NCBI): domain Eukaryota; kingdom Viridiplantae; phylum Streptophyta; class Magnoliopsida; order Fagales; family Fagaceae; genus Quercus; species Quercus ilex. The sequence goes on from CM064918.1 coordinate 49,690,091, forward strand.
CCTGAAACAGACAATTTATGCCAAGAAGCTTATGAAATTCAAGAGCAGGGCACTATAAGTAAAGAAGAATATTTTAGACAGTTAGATGAGTTCAAGGCTAAAAATATAGATGAAACTGATGAGGAAACGAATGTTCATGATGGAGATACATCTTGTCTTGCAACATGCACAACAAGTGACATAGAGGATGATCCTTTCAAGAATTCATATTCATACGAGGCTGAGGGTGGTGGAGATGATGGACAAGGTTGTCTTACATCCTGTGTCGGAACTCGTTGGTTCAGAGCCCCTGAACTACTCTTTGGATCCACTGACTATGGTTTAGAGATTGATCTGTGGTCATTGGGTTGCATATTTGCTGAGCTTTTTACTCTGGAGCCCATTTTTCCTGGAACTGCAGATATTGATCAACTCAGCAGGATTTTTAGTGTTTTGGGAAACTTAACTGAGGAAGTCTGGCCAGATTGTTCTAAACTTCCTGATTATGGAACAATTTCATTTAATAAGGTAGAAAATCCAATTGGTTTAGAAGCCTGCCTGCCCAACTGCTCCCCTGATGAAATCTCTTTGGTAAAAAAACTTGTCTGTTATGACCCAGCTAGCAGAGCTACAGCAATGGAACTGCTCCATGACAAGTATTTCAGTGAAGAGCCTCCTCCGGTTCCAATGTCTGAGTTATGGGTTCCTTTGACCAGAAGTGGGCAAGATGAGAATTCTCCTAGAGGGTGGTCTGGCCATGATGGAATGGGTTCAGATTCCGATTTTGAGGACTTTGTGAATTATACCAGGACTGATACTGGGTTTTCCATACAGTTCCCTTGAGCTTAAAGGGCATTAAGGCACTCTGATTTGTTAAATTATTTGTTGCAATTTTGTGTGATTAGATATTGGAAAGTTCATCTTTCCTTTCTTCTCAAAAAAAGAATGGTAGCTTAATTGCAACTTAATGTTTTCAATAGAGACATCTAGAGATAAAATCTTTCCACTCAACAATTGAATTATAAAATAAATATATTTTAAGTTCATAATTTAATTTAGTACTGAAAGTTATCTTGAAACATATTGGACCAGCCTAATGTTTATATGAAAGTAGTACTCATCAACTACCATCACTCCATAAAAATAAAAACCCATAAAATCTAGAACTCTCTTTCTTGTTAATTTGTGAGGAGTGTGGTTTTAGCACCACCCCCACCAACAACTAGGAATGGCAACGGGTCGGGTTCGGGCCGGGTTTTTTCATACCCGGACCCGACCCGCGGGGCAAAACCCGTAACCCGGACCCGGCCCGTTTAGGGAACCGGGTTTTTTTCCGGGGCCCGCGGGCCCTGTTTAAGAATTGGGCCCAAACGGGCCCAATCGAAAAAAAAATGTTAAGCCCAAATTTTAATTCAAGCCCAGATTTAAGCTCAAATTTTGCCCAGATTCAAACAAAACCCGTGATCCATACACCAAACAAACAAAACCCCAAATGAGGAAAAAAGAAAACATATTTCAAAAAGAAAAAAGAACGGTCAACTATGCAAAATAAGGCCTAATATTCCACTTTTTTTTTTCCTCATCATATATTTTCCTCGCTTTTCTCAGCTACCAAATAATCAGCAATCACAAACAAGTTAAGCAAAACAAAACAATGATAAGGATAATTCAAAATGGAAACAAATTCTAATCTCATGTACATTCGAGACCCAACATAATACAGAATTCCAAATGGCATCAATACAAGGCAGAAAGCCCCAAAATTTATTATAACTTGTTTCGATTTCTCTTCCCTCATTTTCTCATCAACCAAACACATATAAAACAATATGAAATTGAAACCAATGTAAAACTATAACAACTATCTAAGACTAACAAATTATAAAATAACTGGTATTCCATTGAGAACATATAGATAAAAATTACACCTTGAATAATTTCCTAAATTAAACATCTTCTATACATTTCGAAAATCAAAACCAAAATCACAATAAGAACAAGATCCAAGTACCTACAATTACAACACTGTGCAATCTATACTTTGAAATGCACTCAGTAAGTTTCTCTTTCTTCCAACTTTAGCAGAACATTACCTGTTTATGTCTGTAACTGGCCTTGAGCCACCCTTCTTTCTCCTATTCTTCTTCTTTCTGGCCCGAAGCCCACGATTTTTACTTTGAGATCCTTGAATATCTAAATTGACAGTTGTGGGAATCGCAGAAGGGCTTTGGTTGGCGGTTGATGAGCGTGAAGAAGATGTTGCAACCCACGGCGACAGAGGAAGCGATGGCGTGACTGAGCTGAAATGAGAGAGCGTCGGAGCGTCGGAGTGAGGCGAGGGAGGCGAGGGAGGTGAGGGACGGACTGAGGCAAGGGAGGTGAGGGACGGACTGAGGCGAGGGAGGCAAGGGAGGTAAAGGAAGGAACTGAGCTGACCGGCGAGGGAGGCAAGGGAGGCAAGGGACGGACGGAGGCTGAAATGAGGGAGGGAGGCGAGGGAGGCTGAACTGAAGAAAAGAAATGAGGGAGATTGAGTACTGGGTTAGGGAATTAGGGTTAGATTAGGTTTATATATATATATATATATATATATAGAGGAGGGTATTTTCGTAATTTAAGTTCCGGGTTTTTAACGGATCGAGTCTCGGGTCGGGTCTCGGGTTTTTTTTATAAAACCCGGACCCGACCCGGACTCGCTTCGGGTTTTTTTTTAAAACCCATACCCGACCCTATTCCTAATCGGACCGGGTAAAATCCGGCCCATTAGGGTCGGGCCGGGCCGGGTACCCGCGGGTCGGGCAAAAATTGCCATCCCTACCAACAACCTCCAGCACCACCACTATAAAGATATTGTCAATGCCATCAAGGCCAGTAGCGGCCGTGATTGATGCCTTTGTTGGCACAACCACACCGATTTGAAGCACCACTGCCAACCTCCAACGCCACTACAACCACAAGACATCACTACCGTTATCTCTCTTTAAGCTTAACCACCAAGCAACAACAATAACAATTTTAGCCAGCAAAAATCCACTAAAAAAAAAAAAAATCTAAGAGTAGTTACATTTCCGTATAGTTGCAAAGAGAACGTAAGACACGAGTTTTTTTTTTTTTTTTTTAAATTTGATTGACATACTTAAAATATACGCGTATTATACGCATTTTTACTATGGTCGGTAGTGGTGCTAAGATATGTAACGATTTTTATTTTTATTATTTTAGGTAAGTGAAATAAGAAAAAGTATAAAATAGGTTAAGTAAATTAGTAGACACATGGCCAATTTTGATTTGTGATACATAAAGTGATATAGTGAAAGTGGTATAAAATATTTGGATTCACATTAATGTATATGTAACAAATTTCTGCCTTTTAGATTATAGGGTAAATTGCAAAGTACCTCATAAAATTTAGGGTTGTTTAAATTTTACATCAAATTTAAAAAATTAGATTTTACACCTCGAAGTTTCCCTCTATTAGCAAAAGTAGCTTCCATTAGTGACTCGCTTACATGGCCGTCAAATGACATGATGGCAACCAAGACACACTCTACTTGAGGTTTGCTCCGAAATCATTTTGTCTACCCGTGGTTTAAAAAATGTCACTTTACCCACCTGATGTTCACTTTGTTTATCTCTCGTAACTCACCTCTGTTAAAAATGAGGGTGTTGATGCTCATTTTGGGAAGCCCAGCAACATGGGCAGAAAAGAGTTAGTAAGTGGATAGGAATACCATTAAGCCCAAGTGGTAGGAATAATGGATCACAAGCCCATGAAATAAACAAATGGGTTTTGAGAAAGCAAACAGGTTTAAAGGAGCCCGGAAAGAGAGAAGTAGCAAACCTATGGGCAATATATGATGTAGAAGAGTGAGAATGGGCCACAGCAGGCCCGAAGTAATGAAAGTAAAGAAAGTAATGGGTTGATGGGAAGTCCATTAGCCCCAAGGATGAAAGATAAAGTAATTGGGCCAAGGAAGCCCAAAGGAGTTAGTTAAAGCCCATGGGAACACAAGACTAGAAAGAGCTGAGGATGCCCAAGGAAAGTAAAATAGGCCAAGGATGCTCAAAAGGAAAATGGGACACAGGAGCTCGGAAGCAATGTAACCAAAAAAGCCCAAATGACTATACTGAGTCATTGAGAGAAGAATAAGCAACAAGCCCAAAAAGGCCTAGCAGGCTTGGGTCAAATAACACCACAGCAGGAATAGCAGAGTGGTATGGCAGGAAATGATGGCAAGGCTACGGAAAGAGTAAAAGGGTAGGTTGAAGGAAGGAAAGCCCACAATCCGGCAAAGCCCAGCCCCCAAAGGAAGTAACGCATAGAGAATGGGAGATCAGAAAACAATCCATGCCATAAGAAGCCAAAATGACCGGCATAATGTGCAGACAAGCCTCCAGATCACAGCAAATGCATGAACGACAGGCAAGCTTTGAACACACATAGAAGAGAAGCACGCGCAAGGCCCAAACATCACCAGCCTTTACCCAACCAATACAGGACGTGGTGAGGTCAGGGTCAGAGGTAAGAGGGCATGGTTTGACGGTGGGGAGAGGAGAAAACCTATTCTGGGGCTCCTGTTCAGGCTCTTTTAGGGGAAATGTCCTGCTAGGATGACATGCCACCTAAAAGAAGTAAGGATGAGTTAGAGCCACTAGGTGCATGCCATGAGTGATAAAGAGAGAGAAAGCACCCACACTGTAACAGGTAGGAGGGTCACGGCAGAAAAATAAACAAAATAGCTTTCTTTGTCTGATAAGGGAAAGTGGCACAGCCAGCATAGGTAAGTGGTGATGGCTGAACGACTAACAAATCAGTAGTGGTCGGCAAGGACACCTATATCAGGCAAAGGTAGTTAAGGGCTAAAATAGTAAAAACCAATCACAGTAGGCACTATAAAAAAGGGCCCTTGCCGTGCACAAGAGGGATCACGATCATGGTAATAGTAATCTCTAGGAGAAAATCATAAGACAGAAGAAGCACTAAGAAAGGAAGGGGGAAAAACAAAGGAAAAAGAGAGAACTTAGAATGGCAAGCATGCGACAATAGGTTGATCTCCTCTCTCCCTCTAAAGCTCTACTCTCTACCAAAGAAAAAGGATCCTCATTGAATATAAACCACTTAGGCCCATTCCCTCAAAGCAATTAATTTCTTTTCCTGGGGAGATTATTCACATTGAGGAAGTGGTTTCCTTTCTCAGTTTCAAGCTCTGTAGCCTTACTTGGCAGGGCAGACTGATTTTTTCCTTGCTTGATTCAGAAAGCCCATTATTATTATTTCCCCATTTATTTCTGTTACTTTTGTTCGAGGCCCACGAGTGGAATACAAATGGGCCCCACCCAAGAGTGGCAACACAGAAGTTTGGCGTGTTGCGTGGCTCAAGTAAGTTTGGAGGAAGGTAATGAAGAGAAAGATGAGGAAGTTGTGGCAGAAAAGGATGTACAAGTTATGGCAGAAGAAGAGTTGGAGGAAGTTGACCTGGGTCTGGCTCAAAAGAACCAAGGCCTATCTCAATTAGTGCAAGTCTGACGGAAAAGGAAAAATCAGAATTGATGCTGTTTTTGAAAGAGTTCAAAGACGTTTTTGCATGGGATTACAGTGAAATGCTAGGGTTAGATCCTGGGCTAGTAGCGCATACGTTTAATGTGGACCCAGAGGCTAAACCAATGGCCCAGCTTGCCAGGATATTTCAAACTGAGATAGAAAGGCAAATAGTCAAGGAAGTACAAAAATTGTTGGTCGCAGGATTCATCAAGCCTATTCAACACCCACGCTGACTATCTAACATAGTACTAGTAAAGAAGAACAGGCAGATAAGATGTTGTGTAGACTTCAGAAATCTCAATGGAGTATGTCCAAAGGATGAGTTTCTATTGCCAAACATGGATTTACTAATAGATTCTACGGTAGGAAGCGCCATGTTTTCATTCATAGACGGGTTCAATGGGTACAATCAGATTAGAATGTGTTGAAAAATTTGGTTTTGTATCTCACATAAAACACATAGCGAAAACAACAATCACGGATCTACTTCATTTATGAAAGATAACATGTAACCTTGAATTATAGAACAAAGAATAGAAAGTGTACCTTGGTGTAGTGAAAATCAAAACAAAAACTTGAGAATACCTTTAATCTTCATCTCAATTCCATATGGTACCCAAGATGTGTGATCTCTCAATTAGTCCTTTTAGTACATAGATTCTCAAAGAAAAAACCTTCTTTTTCTCCTTATGGAGAAAAACTGATTTCTTTTCTTTTCATCATACGTATGTTATAACTACCTTACTAGTTTCTTTATTTAATAACTCTTATTAAATAATGATTGATTATCTAATTGGGTTAGCCTTTTGAGCCTATCAAATTGGGCTTTAGTTTGTGGCTTGAGATGGGACCAAGGGGAACAAATAAGACTTTAGCTCCAATGGGCCTTGAACTTTTCTGTCAACTCTTGACAAGTCCAAAGTTACCATTAATTATATTCAATGCCACTATAAGAATATAATTGCACTCTAGGCCTTATTAATAAATTATATCCCAAAACTTTATTATACATGCAACCTCTTCATTAAAATATTCGTAGTAATACAAAGTCATGAATATAGACTGTCACTTTGAAGATTATTGCATCTTAATCCTTGAGTACCCAGTTTAATCATTTATGTTATTCATCATATATTTATGAAATCCAATTTCATAAACATATACTTTTGTAACTCCTTACTAAAGTGGTTAGGCCCAACACTCTGAATAACTAAACTCATTAAACTTATCTCAAGGGAATATTTTATATCTCCGTTAAAAGATTATGAATTTCATCTTGAAAATATATGTTCCATCAACATTAAATGCGGCTGCCCAATATACTGAGGTTTTGACCGTGACTTAAAGATCTCACTCCTGATATATCAAAGTAACCTACATCTCATGATCAAGTTCATTATTCTCTCAGGATTTAGAGTTGATGTAAATAAAAGTCGTGAGATTTATTATTTATTTAACAGTCGTTAGGAGAATAATAAATCTCACATCGGTCCAGTTCAATATGTCTTAACTCTTAAAACATATCAACATGTCAACTAGAAGTCTCCACTTGCATGATCAAGACAAATCATCTTAGTTGATATCTTGTAGTCTTCCCAGATGAAGACAAATCATCTTAGTTAATATGTCAACTAGAGGTTTTGACCGTGACTTAAAGATCTCACTCATGATATATCAAAGCAACCTACATCTCATGATCAAGTTCATTATTCTCTCAGGATTTAGAGTTGATGTAAATAGAAGTCGTGAGATTTATTATTTATTTGACAGTCGTTAGGAGAATAATAAATCTCACAGCGGTCTAGTTCAATATGTCTTAACTCTTAAAACATATCAACATGTCAACTAAAAGTCTCAACTTCCGTGATCAAGACAAATCATCTTAGTTGATATGTTATAGTTTTCGCAGATGAAATGCCCAATTTCATCACCGAGTATGAACTAAAATTCTAAGTTTACAAATAACTTATGATTTATATCTTTTGTGACTTTTCACATAAATCACATACTATGCATTTCATGGACTAAGATAATATCCCATTAGTTCATTTATAGATAGTCTCATATAATTAATCTATTTAATTATTTATGACATGTCAATAAATTGGATTTTAGGGCATAAACCCCAACAAAATGGCACCAAGGGATGTAGAGAAAACTACTTTTAGAACACCCATGGGCAACTTCTACTACATTGTGATGCCTTTTTGGGTTAAAAACACAAGTGCAACTTATTAACGAGTAATGACGGCCATATTTCATAACATGATGCATCAGGAACTAGAGGACTATGTGAATGACATAGTGGTAAAATCAAGGAGGAGAAAGGAACACTTCCACGTGTTAAGAAAGGTATTCGAGAGGTGTAGAGCTTTCAAACTAAGAATGAACCCTCTCAAGTGCGCATTTGGAGTGTCCTTTGGGAAATTCTTGGGCTTCCTGGTTCATAGCAGGGGAATAGATGTGGACCCGGCTATAGCAACTATGAGACCTCCAGCCACGGTAAAGGAGTTAAAGAGCTTCTTAGGGAAGGTATCATATATCTGGAGATTCATCCCTGGGTTGGCATCAATTACTTCTGCTTTTACCAAATTACTCAGGAAAGGGCAAAGTTTTGAATAGGGAGAAGTGCAGTAGATGGCCTTCAAAAGGTTACAATAGATCATGATGAACCTCCCTACTGTGCAAGCCCCAATCCACAAAAAAACCATTGCTACTCTACCTGACCACTAACTCGTATGCCATTGGTGCATTAATCACCCAAGAGGATGGAGGTGGCATTGAGCAACCAGTGTACTACATCAGGTGCCTTAAAAGATGCAGAAACTCGTTACCCAAGGGCAGAAAGGGCATGCCTGGCTATTGTGTATGCTTTGCAGAGGCTACGCCATTATTTCCTGGCTTACAAAGTATGGTTGATGACCAAGTCTCATGCCATCAAAACTTTGTTGTGACAACCAATCCACTCTGGTAGAATATCCTAGTGGTTGTTACAATTGTCACAGTACGACTTGAAAACGGGAACGCCCAAGGCGGTAAAAAGCCAGGCTATAGCAGACTTGCTAGCGCAGTTTCCAAGAGAGGAAGAATTCCCACTGGATGATGAAGTTCCAGGGGAAGTAGCCATGGCGGTAGAAGTCGGAGAATAATGGGTAATGAAGTTTGATGGGTCTTCTACCTCCCAATCAAGAGGAGTGAGAGTACTTTTATACCCTGAAGAAGATGAGGCAGTGGTGCTATCTTTCAAACTAGAATTCCCTTGTTCAAACAACACAGCAGAATATGAAGTCTATCTAACCGAGCTAGCCACGGCTCTCGAAATGGGAGTCAAGCATTTAAGGGTGATGGGTGATTCGAACCTAGTAGTCTGCCAGACCAAGGGGAGCTTCTCTATAAAGGAACCTAGCCTAGCCCCGTACAAAGCAATGGTAAAGAAGATGGGGGAAAATATTTCAATCTTCGAAATAGAACATGCTCCAAGGAACGAAAACCGGTTTGCGGATTCGTTGGCCGCACTAGGCTCATAAATAATTTTTGAAGGGGATAACACCAAGATAGAAGTTAGCAAAAGGAGTGAGTCTATTATTAAGACCTTGAAGGAAAGGTTCCAGGAAGAACAGTGTGAAGGAGATTGGTGGATTCCCATAAGGGAGGCCCTGGTGAAGGAAGAAGACGCCGTAGAACTAAAGGTGCTAAAGGACTATGCCCTGGTAAGAGGAGAATTTTACCGCACGATGCATGAGGGGTCTTGTCTAGGCGCGTAGGACAGGAGGAGGCCCAAAGAAAGTTAAAAGAAGTGCAGGACAAGACTTGCGGATCCTGCGGAGAGGTCAATCTTTACCGTAGGCTTCAAAGGGCAGGCTTCTATTGGCCAAGTATGGGTAAAGATGCAGACCAAGCCCAAACCCAATGTGATACTTGCCAATTTGTGGCAGACAGAGCAGAAAGTTACGCTGTGTTCGCCAGCGAGGACTGGAGAAGTCCATTCGTGCAGTACTTGATGGAGGGTATCCTGCCACAAAGGCACACGAAAAGATATAAGTTTAAGAGGTTGGCAACATGCTACTTTTTGCATAACGAAGTCCTTTTCAAGAAAGGGTATGATGGGGACCCCTTAAGATGTCTGGGTCCCGAGGAAGTAAAAGGAATGATAAAGGAGGTGCACTCAGGACAGTGTGGGGAACACAAGGGGAAGAAGAAGCTGTACAGATGCCTACTACAAATTGTCCATTATTGGCCCACCATGAAGAAAGACATGGTGGAATTTATAAAAAAGTGTCATGGCTGTCAAGTATAGGCCAACTTAATTCACACCCATCCGCAAAACTTACACAGCATGGTCACCCCATGGCCCTTTCACACTTGGGGGCTTGATTTGGTGGGACTAGTTAACCCACCATCACGTGGATACATATGGATCCTAGTGGCTACAGAATACTTCACAAAATGAGTAGAGGCAGTGCCACTCCGCAGAGTCACAGAAGGAGCAGTAGTAAACTTCATCAAGGAGAACATAATTGTGAGGTTTGGGGTACCCCACAAGATTATCGCGACAATGGCACCCTTTGTCAACAGTGAAGTAAGGAAGATGCTGGAATTCTACCAAGTCAAGCACCATCGTTCATCACCCTATTATCCTCAAGGACATGGGCAAGCAGAGGCGACAAATAAGACCCTCATAAAGATCATCAGTAAAATGAGCCAAGAGTATACAAGAGGATGGGCAACACACCTGCTGAATGCTCTTTGGGCTTATAGAAGTTCACCAAAGTCAGCTACAGGGTTTTCACCCTTTTCCTTGGTCTACGGGATAGAGGTAAATGAGCCCGGCAAAAGTAATGACTCCATTATTAAGAGTTATGCAGATGCAGGAGAAGGAAAAAGAAAGGGAAGTCTTTGCGGCAGAAAGGTATGAAGACCTAGAAGGGCTTGATGAAAGGAGGGAAAATGCCCAAAAGCGTAGCCACAGATACAAATAAAGGATGACTGAAGCCTATGGCAGGATGACTAAAGAGAGAGTGTTCGCGGAAGGGCAACTCATGTTAAAAGTAGTGGACTACGTCAGGCGAGGCATGGCAGAACCATCTAAGTTTGCACCAAAATGGGAAGGACCCCTTGTGATAAGGAAGGCACATCCAAGTGGGTATTACCATTTGACCCAGATAGATGGCAAAGATCTAATGGACTCCATCAATGGGAAGTGGTTGAAATGTTATTATGCTTAAAGAGAAGAAGTTATGTAGTTATCCCTTTTGTTTAATGAATTTTATGTTTCATTTTCTTCCTTCAAGTGACTATGTCATAAGACAAGATTTGTAACATGCTTTCATGAGTACGTAATGAAAAAGTGCGAAGTATTATGAAAGCATTCTATGTCATAGCAATAGCAAAAGCAGTAACAAAGTGTAGCATCATAGTTACAAACCCAAGCTATGGCAAACTTTCCAGATAAGTGCTATAGGAAACATAAAGTGTACTAGATGGGGTAATAAGAGAAGGAAAACAACAAAAAAAGGGGGACTACATCATCATCAACGAAGCCCAAAAATAAAGGGTTGATCTTTAAAACGGCTGGATCCACCAATGCTGGAAAGAAGGCGCTCACGACGGCCCTCCAAGTCTACTACCTCCTTCCTAAGTGCCTCAATACGTGTATCAATGGCATCAACAGCAGGCTGAACCCTCCTCATGAAGAAGGCTCAGGCAATCTCACGAAGATGGTCCAAAATGAACTTCATAGCAAAACCCACGCTAACAAGCTCCTGAATCGCAGCCCTCCACTACAGGATCCTCTCGGTAGAGACAGTGTCAACAAAGTTATGCTCAATATCGTTCATCACACTCCCTAGCATCTTCAAGAAATGCTCTTTAGCAGAACGACCAAGGTGGAATCCTTGCATAAAGTCACCACGGCTACTGTAAACCGCCACCAAATGAGAAGCATAATCCTCGGGGACCCTGAAACAATGGAAGTCTACATAGGGAGGCCCAAAACCCCAGAAATCTATAGGATCGAGATCATTAACTTCAGGCTGATCAAAGCGTGTAAAGAAGGTCGCGGCCTCACTCACAGGGTCTGGAATGGTGGTAGAACTGCTGCCCACCTCTTGAGAAGGGGCAGTGGGAAGTGGACCTATCAGGAAAACACGAAGCATGGTGTGAGAAATCACGAGTTAAGGAGAATTAGCTCGCAATGAAGAAATGAAGAAGGAGAGGAGGGAAAGAGACACATCAAGGCCCACAAGAGTAGGGGCTGTAGGGATAGCAGGAACGGGTGCTATGGGAATGGTAGAAACAGGTATAGAAGGTATGGCAGAAATTGGCACTATGGGAATGGCAGTAACGGGTGTTATCGGTGTGGCAGAAGGAGCGGCTGTGGGCATCCTTATGTCTGCTGCTTCTGGCCCCTCAAAGGGCTCTGCAAATAGGGAAATAGGCATACAAATAAAGGGAGACCGTAGCAAAGGGGGTGACGCAAATACATACGTATAAGGAGGAGATAACAAAAAAGAGGGAAGAGTGAACTTAGCAAAAAGGGGGGGGGGGGGAGGGGAAGAGGCACGTACCCATGAATTCGGTCTCGGGGTCAACACTCTCCTCTTCATCAGAATTAGAAATCCTCTTCTTCATGGTAGGCTCATCATCAAGATCCTCAAGAACTTCCTTAGACCCCTCAGAGGATAAGTTTGCATCAGGCCCATGTGTAGCAGAGCTAGGAATAGAAGAAGGGGTAACCACCAAAGAAGAACCATCCTTCACAGCCTGAGATAGAGCTACAAAGGGGTCACTGGTGAAGATAACAAGGGGTGTGACAAGAGAAGTAACCTCGGTCTGAGCAGCAGCAGGAGAAATGACTCCCTCTTAGGAAGTAAGTGTCTCGGCAGGAATGGGAGTGGCCTCACTAACCCTCTCAGTATGAGTACCCTTATCTATGGGTACTGGCTCAGTGGAGGGGATAGGTGCCTCAGCAAGAACTCCGTGTGCAGTAGTAGGAGAGGCAAGTGTTGCAAAAACTACATTAGCCCCGTCGAAGAAACCTTCCATAGGCATGCCTATGGAGGCAAAAAGCTCCTCGGCCGTGGGACTGTATAAAGAGATAGGCTCAGGCTCATCCTGGAAAACCAAAAAAAAAAAAAAATGGAACAAAGGAATCCGTAACTAGTGATGATGCTGAAAGAAGGATGAAACAACCAACGACATATGGCAAAGGAAATATGGGCAGAAGAGAAGAAAAAGGAGGAAGAAAAGAAGGAGACATACCTTAAACTCGGTCTAATCGAGTAATACGGGACAAGTAGTAGATACATCCTCTTTATACTTAGACTGCAAAAGGAAAGGAAGAAAAAGACAAAGATGGAGAAATGAGTTAACAGGTATATGAGGGTTAACTGCAGGAAAGCCCTATATATAAAGAGAAGGGAGAGGCAAGGTTAGAGATAACATACTTTCCACTCAGTGGTAGTGGACGCAGGAGGAGAGGTCTTTCTCTTACTGTCTCAGGTCCTACTAGAAGGAGGAGCATCGATAGGCAGTCGCGGAGCAGTGAATTTGGACTTGCTAGCAGTAGGGCACATGATAGAATAGATGCGGGTAGAAGCAAGAGAAGGGCTCTCCAAAGCTATATTGCCTATGGGAGGGAGGCCACTCTAAAAAGGTACAACGCCTGAATAAGCTTCAGAAGAATCACCACATTTTTTGGTAGATTTAGGCTTGGTAGAACCTTTCTTACCTGACGCAGAAATGTTTGTCACTTTCACTTTCTTCTCCCAACCCGGAGGATAATCACTGACATGCCAATACCACCCTCTATTCTCCTCATCCCACTCAAAGATGGTAGACCGATTCTACTTCCTGGCATATGCTAACACAGGCTTGGAGGGCAGGAGCAACCGAGGATTAGCCGAAATGACCACACTGTGCCCATCAGGAGGAATAAGGGAGAAACCACGACTACCCATCAATTCCTGCTGAAACGAAGTCATCACAGCCTACCAGTATCCGTGCATGGCAGGAGTAGGAGTACAAATGCCCTATCTCAGTGAGCCTGGAATGGTAACTGCAGTAAAATGCTAGCTCCAGAATTCAAAAGCAGTATCCGTGCATGGCAGGAGTACAAATGCCCTTTCTTAGTGAGCCTGGAATGGTAACTGCAGTAAAATGCTGGCTCCAGAATTCAAAAGCAGTATGCCGCAGGAATGGTCGGACCGAAGTAGAAGACTCCATAAGAAAAGAAAAATCATCGAGAATGTCCTGATCTAGCCCAAACTGTCTTCTCACCCGGTTAGTAGAATAATGCACAAACCTAATACCTTCTTCGACCAGATAAGGCAACCACCCAGCATTGGTGGCTGCCAAGTAAGTAATCCCTGTCTTCTTGAAATCGGTCAAAGGGGTGGTGGTCCCGGCAGTGTCAACAAATAGACCCATAACAAAGTCTGCACATGTGTAACCCTTACCTAAGTTCCTGTAAGCTCTCCAAGAAAACCCAACTCCTTTATCAAAGAATTCAACAACAGAATGATCAATTGGCTTTAACCCGGCCCAACGAAAAGCCAATGGGAAGTCAAACTCAAATCTACCACAGAAATCGATAATGACTCTCGGACACGACTGATATTTCTCCTTAGCAAAACGGACGGGCGTACACTTCGCCAAGTGCCTGGCACAACGCTCATATAACAAGTGCTGCAAAATAATACTGTGAATGGAAGTAGTGACTATATGACAAGAGCTTGCCTGATTCTCATCGCTCCGTATGATGTCTAACTGAACATACAAATGCCCCAAAAACATAGGAGCCAATGGCAGGCTTACCTCAGCAGACATCTTGATAGCTAATCGAAAATATAAAAGCTTCACAGCATAGTGGGGATGAAAGCCAAAGATAAACTTACAAAGTCAGAACGTGATAAAGGCCGCACGATGAGTGAAAACGGAGATCTTAGCAGTGGAACTAACCCAAAATGACAACTTTGCATTGCCACTCATCCTTTTCTTCAACTCGGCTTCCACGGCCTTTTCCTCTGGAGAAAGCTCTAAAGCGCCAGGATCAACATCACCAAGGATGGGCAAGAGTAAATGATTTGCTACATCTTCCAAAGTCACGGTGATTTCATCGCAGGAGAGAAAGAAAGTGTGAGTAGTGGTACACCACCGGTGGACCAAATGGCGAAGGTTGAAGAGGTCCCAATAGTTAGATAAACAGGGGGATGAAACAATAGCTTTTAATACACCAACTCACTATAGCAACCCCATGAAACCTATATCAGATAACTCCTTATCCACCCATTCCCTCCAACCCAAAGTGGTGCCCGATCCAAATTCAAAGTGAATGGGCACCGGGAGTGAAGTGTCTTAGCGGATGACAAGATCGGGGAGCCTAAGAAACGTCTGTATTGCGACGTCAAAGAGCAAGCCACACACGGCCCGGAGACGGTGGTGTGTAATCACCGGGAACCTTTGGGAAATTGGGATGGATATCGTACCAAGGATCAATAAGAGGAGTGCACTCACTATCCGGGGCAGGCTGCGCTTCTTCCTCGTCGGAATAGTCCGATTCGGAATACACGGCCCCCTCGCCTACATCACGTGCGGCAGAAGGATCGGAGACAATCTCTTTTCCCTTATGGCAGGAAGAGCATTGGCCTTTCGTCGGCGTCATGGTACAGGGGTTTGATCGGAGTAAACGGATAGGAATGTTTTAGAAGGAGGCAGCGGTGAAGAAAGGGAAACGGAGAGAGTGTTTATGTTGGAAAGGGAGAAAATGTTTGTGTTTGGATTACGAAGGGATTTTGTCTTAAATACCAACATCATTAATACCGGCATGAAAGGAGGCGACGGGTCAACCATTAGAAGAGGGATGAAATTAATGAAACGGTAGCTGCGTTTCAGAATAACTGCTAAACTGGGAAATTCGAAGAGACAACACTGTTCACGAAAAAAAAATGCTTACAAGTTAAGGTCCACTGTTCGAAAAAGCCCGCAAAGGAAAAGAAGAAGAAAAGACAGAAAGGGCAGGGAAGTCTTTTATTCACATATGAACTGCAGGAATGCTTCATATGTTCAAGGGGCTAAATGTTGATGCTCATTTTGGGAAGCCCAGTAGAAAGAAGAAGCCCAGTAACATGGGCAGAAAAGAATTAGTACGTGGATAGGAAAACCATTAAGCTCAAGTGGCAGGAATAATGGATCATAGGCCCATGAAATAAACAAATGGGCCTTGAGGAAGCAAACGGGCTTAAAGGAGTCTGGAAAGAGAGAAGTAGCAAACTCATGGGTAGTATATGATGTAGAAAAGTGAGAATGGGCCACAGCAGGCCCGAAGTAATGAAAGCAAAGAAAGTAATGGGTTGATGGAAAATTCATGAGCCCCAAGGATGAAGGATAAAGTAATTGGGCCAGGGAAACCCAAATGAGTTAGTTAAAGCTCATGGGAACACAATACTAGAAAGGGCTGAGGATGCCCAAGGAAAGTAAAATGGGTCAAGGAGGCCCAAAAGAAAAATAGGACACAGGAGCCCGCAAGCAATGTAACTAAAAAAGCCCAAATGACTATACTGAGTCATTAAGAGAAGAATAAGCAACAAGCCTAAAGAGGCCCAGCAGGCTTGGGTCAAATAACACCACAGCAGGAATAGCAAAGTGCTATGGCAGGAAATGATGGCAAGGCTACGGAAAGAGTAAAAGGGTAGGCTAAAGGAAGGAAAGCCCACAATTCGGCAAAGCCTAGCCCCCAAAGGAAGTAAGGCATAAAGAATGGGAGATCAGAAAACAGCTCACGCCATAAGAAGCCAAAATGACCGACATAATGTGCAGACAAGCCTCCAGATCACGGAAAATGCATGAACGGCAAGCAAGCTTTAAACACACATAGAAGAGAAGCACGCGCATGGCCCAAACATCACCAGCCTTTACCCAGCCAATACAGGACATGGTGAGGTCATGGGTCTGAAGTAAGAGGGCATGGTCTGGCGGTAGGGAGAGGAGAAAACCTATTCTGCGACTCCTATTTAAGCTCTTTTGGGGGAAATGTCCTGTTGGGATGAGTTGAATCCACTATGTGCATGCCATGAGGGATAGAGAGAGAGAGCACCTACACTGTAATAGGTAGGAGGGTCACGGCAGACAAACAAACAAAATAGCCTTCTTTGTCTGATAAGGGGAAGTGGTACAGCCAGCACAAGTAAGTAGTGATGGCTGAACAACTGACGAACCAGTTGTGGTCGGCAAGGACACCCATATCAGACAAAGATAGTTAAAGGCTAAAATAGTAAAAACCAGTTATGGCAGGCACTATAAAAAGGGGCCCTTGCCATGCACAAGGGGGATTACGATCACGATAATAGTAATCTCTAGGAGAAAATCATAAGACAAAAGAAGCACTAAGAAAGGAAGAGGGAAAAACGAAGGAAAAAGAGAGAACTTAGAATGGCAGGCACGCACCAATAGGTTGATCTACTCTCTCCCTCTAAAGCTCTGCTCTCTACCAAAGAAAAAGGATCCTCATTGAACATAAACCATTTAGGCTCATTCCCTCAAAGCAATTAATTTCTTTTTTTAGGGAGATTATTCGCATTGAGGAAGTGGTTTCCCTTCTTGGTTTCAAGCTCCGTAGCCTTACTTGGCGTGGCAGACTGATTTTTTCCTTCCTTGATTCAGGAAGCCTATTATTATTATTTCCCCATTTATTTCTGTTACTTTTGTGTACAGGGGTGCTTCTTGTGCTTCATTTTATTTATTCTGTCTAGTATTTCTTGTGTTATCTTTATTATATCTGTCTGCCATAACTTCCCCGTAGCAGCTCTGCCTGCCATGGGTATGTGATCAAAACTTGTCAAAAGGGGCATAGTTTGTGCACAAGCAGGAATAAAGTGAGTTGCAGTTGGACCGGTCTCAACTCCCTTACTCAGAACACTTGGCCTAGTACCGCTGGAGGCAGCCCAGCCCAACATTGTAAAAATGGCCCACTACGGAGGGCAAATATGTATTTTGGACCTACTTTTATGTCTCTCTCCTCCTAAAACAAAACAAAACATACAAAAACAAGGAAAACAAGATAAATATATATATATATATATATATATCATTTGTAAAAATGGTAGAAACTTGCTAAAGAACTTCAAGAACACAAAAATTACAAATATAACCTGGAAAAAAAATCTCTCTGCTCTTTCTCAGACCTAGATCTCTCCCTCTCTCTTTCTTCGCTCAAACCCCCAATTTGGTCTTGGTTATGGATTTTTGCAGGTTAGTGGAACAAAACACGTGACTTAACCCAAAGCAAAAACCACGGTCAAAGCCCTAAGTCTTTGCTTTAACAATTTGAATATAGATTTAACAAAAACCCACTATCAAACTCACTACTCTTTATAACCAAAACACAAATTTCTTCGTGACTTACAAAAGAATTGCTCAGAAATAAGCCGGTGAAGTCTTCTTGTCCCTAGAAAGCCAAGATCTAGATGATTTTTGGATGGGAAAAGGTTCCAAAAAAGAAATGAATAACATTCAAAACTGCTCCAAAAAGAAAAAATTACTAGAACCCATTTGTTCACAAAGCCCGGTCTCCCCAAAACAATGCAATCTCTTAATTTTCGTTATTACTCACTTCAGAATTCAGTTAACCCATCAAACTTATATAATAATCAAAGAAAATTCTCAAATCCCAATCTTCCCAATATGATATAAATATCCTCATCAAAATTCCTCAAATAGAAAAGTACCCATATCTTCCCCCAGAAATAAACACCAGTGCGTGTTTATTCCTCAATTTTCACTATACTTTTTCTCTTGTTTTGTTCTTCTATACTACTGTTTAAGGGACTTCTTCTGTTTGGGATCCTCATTTTTTTGTTCAAAAATGCTCCTACGCCCCTATGTTTAAGTAGACACAAAATTAAATGACAATTTGGTAAAAATTCAACTCTAACTCCCACTAAAATATTGTCTAAAAAATAAAGTCACTCTCTTATTCATTTTCAAATTTCTTTATCCACTTATAAATTAGATTATCAAAATAAAAATTATATATATATGTATATATATATATAAAATAAATACACTTTTTTTTTTTTGTTCTACCAAGGATTGCTAGCCACTACGTTTGGTTGTTTCTTTGACCACCTAGGTAACGACATGTAATCTTTCTCCTATATTAATGTATTTCTATTGTCTTTAGAAAAAGAAAATAAATATTAAAATACAAAATTGACTCTTTAAGTTTCACTTTTTGTCATTCACTCTTTTAAGTTTTAGTTTTGTTATTTTAATCTTCTAAATTTCAAATTTTGTCAATTTAGTCATCATTTACCCTTTAGTTAACTACTGGCGTTTATTAACCAAAACAATGCCGTTTTGGATGATTTTTTTTTTTTTTTAATTTCTTAATTTTAAAAACTGGAAAACGTTAATTAAAAGAAAGAAAAAAAAAAAAAAAAAAAAACTAAGGGCTCAGGGAACGACGTGGTTCCCCTATCCACTAAAAAACAAGGATAAAATGCAAAACTGGCCCTCTAAATTTCTTCAGATTTCATTTCAGTCCTTTAACTTTACTTTTGTTCATTTCAGTCCTCTAACTTTCAAGTTTATTCAATTAAAACTTTTTCATAAACTTTTGTTATATGTTGTGGTTAACTTTTCAATTTTATAAATGTTTCTTCAAATTTTTTAAATTAAAAATATTCAATTAATGATTGAAAAATATTTTCCAGATTTTTTTTTTCCTAAAAATTTTAACAAAAGTTAACAGAAAGACCTTAATTGAATAAATCTGAAACTTAAAGGACTGAAATGAACGAAGGCAAAGTTAGATGACTGAAATGAAATCTGAAGAAAGTTAGAAAGTCAGTTTTGCATTTTAGCCAAAAAAAAAAAAAAAAAAACAACTAATCTCGCAATGAAAAGGCATAACCACAATCCAACTATCTTTAAAAAGAATAGATAATATTCATCCCTGCATCCAGAATTTGCCATTGCACAAAACAACTTCCTAGGAGCTTTATGCCTGCAATTTAAGAAAGAAAAAAGAAAAAGAAAAGAAGAATCAACCATCAAAAAATGAATTACATTATAAGTCTATACAATAATGCACAACAAAAAGAATATATTTCTCACAAAAAAGAAGAGGAGAAAAGAGGGAGGAAGCAACAAGATGGAAAAAATTATGGCTAAAATAAATTCCGAACATAGTAAATTTGACAATCAATGTCAATACTTATCTTGTTTGCAATGTTGCTAGAGAGCAGATCCAAACCCTCATAAAGCCCCTATCCTGAGGTTGCACAAATGCTCTAGATGAACCTGGAAAGATATTGCTATGAATTACAGCATTGCAACATGAACATAAAAGCATACCAGTGACGTTGTCGGAGATGGTGAAGGCCAAGCTTATCAGTAATCTCCCTCTCCCATTCTCTCAGTCTCTCTCTCTCTCTCTTTTCCTCTATTCAAGTCTTTTCCATTTTCTACTCTCTCTCTTTTTCTTCTCGCCCAGCCCTCTTCTCCCTCATTCTCTCTCTCTCTTTGTTCTCTCACCCAGCCCTCTTCTCCTTCATTCTCTCTCTTTTTTCTCTCACCCAGCCCTCCTCCCTCCCTCTTAACTGAATCGGCGAAACCACCAAATCCAAAGCTTGAATCAGATTTGCGATGGAGATGGCGAAACCACCAAATCCAAACCATCGAAGATCCATTGATTTCTTTGGGTTTAGGTTTTATTGGGATGGCGGTAGATATGATCTGTTGTGGCAGATTGTGATTTTTTTTTTCTTTTATTTTTAAATCAGATCTGCAGTGGGCTATGGGTGTTTATGGTGGCTGGTTGTGGCTGTTTGTGGTAGTGGGTGGTGGGTTGCTGCAATTTTGTGGCTGTTTGTGGTGGTTTGTTAAGGTGGGTATGTGGTGGTTGTTGAGGTGAGTTTGTGGTGGTGGGTGTGGTTCTTGGTTTTTTTTTTTTTTTTTTTTTTTTTTTTTTTTTTTGGGTC
This sequence comes from Quercus ilex subsp. ballota, assembly GCA_032727855.1. Lineage (NCBI taxonomy): Eukaryota > Viridiplantae > Streptophyta > Magnoliopsida > Fagales > Fagaceae > Quercus > Quercus ilex. The sequence goes on from CM064918.1 coordinate 49,710,590, forward strand.
GGTGAGGTTATGGTCATAGGTTGTGGCGGCTGGTTGTGCTGGCAGTGGGTTGTGCGTGGTGGTTGTGGGTGGTTGTTCTTGCCTATTAGAGAAGAGAGGGACAAGAGCAAGAGACAAAGAAATGAAGAATATAGTAAAAGTTAAAAATAATAGTAAAAAAAAAATTTTAATGAAGTGCTAAAAAAAATTAAAATCATTGATGTTTGGTGTGTTATAAAGTGATGTGTTAACTATTAAAATAAATTGAGTTTTTGTGATGGTAAAAGCTAAAATTTTTAGCTCCATGACTAATGCTCTAATGCAGGGAAATGAGTGACATTGGTAAGACCCGTGATGTAGCATAAGAGCAAGAGACAAAGAAACGAAGAATATAGTAAAAGTTAAAAATAATAGTAAAGAAAGAATGTTTAAATGAAGCGCTAAAAAAAATAAAACTCTTGATATTTGGTGTGTTATAAAGTGATGTGTTAACTATTAAAATAGATAAAGTGAATTTTTGAGATATTAAAAGCTAAAATTTTTAGTTCCATGGCTAATGCTCTAATGCAGGGAAATTAGTGACATTGGTAAGACTCCTGATGTAGCATGAGATCACTCCCAGTATATATATATATATATATATATACACACACATGGAGAAGTCGTAATTTTATTTTTAATTTTGATGATGACAAATCGTAATTGTTCAGGTACAAAGGTGGTTTTGAAATTGAAAGGATGATGAACTATAAGGAAATTGAAAGGATGATGACCTATAAGGAAATTTTTTAGGGCCTGACAATGTTTAGTAGAATCTCAGTACATTTCCACCGGGAATGGTAGTTAGATAGACGTCAGTACAGTCACGCAGTGACCATCTGGCATAAGGGGACCTACGCAACTTACACATGTAGATGTAGCCTCAGCTTCTCTCCTTCCCTAGGAAAAGGATTTGAAGCCATCTCCAGGAACTTCTGTAACTCTAAATAGCCTCGTGGATTTGATCCCAATAAATAAACCACCATGGGTACATTTTAATTAAACATCATGACAAGGAGACAACGATTTTAATCTCATATATATATATATATATATATATTATATTTTCAAAGTACATTGATGTGTTTGAAGGGGATTACATAATTCTAAGACAAATCCAGTCATAAAAAGTTTTCATGGCAGGCAATTCTAAGTTTCCATTGAAGGGGATTACACTTAATGGATATATTGCTATCTACCAGAAACTTCACATAAAGCACATATGACGATCAACAAAATCTGACCTCAAAGTATCCATTGGCTAAACATACATCATCCCTCCAAGTACAAACTCCCTCGTAAGGTATTGCCACAACTTTGGTCGAAACTTGAAACTGCAACTTCACTTAACCAAATGAATTCCTTTTGTGAACAATTCACCATAGTAAGTACTTACTATTCTTGCGGAAGAAGTGCTATCTCAATTTCTTGAAGGGATTTCCCTTTCGTTTCCACCACATTTCTTTTTACAAACACCACAGCTATTAAACAAAAAGAACTAAATATTGAGTACAAGAGCTGTGGCCCAAGTTGCTCCAGCAAACGCAAGAACAGCAACCCCACAAAGAAATTGATCACCTGAAGAACCAGTTTAACCAATTAAGCAAAGGAAATCAGGAGATGATGGAAGTCCACTTCATTCTGAATTACCATTGAATTAAAAACTAATTCATATAATTTCAAATTGCCAAGATGTAGCATCTACAAGCATTAACTTAGTTGACTGGTAACCATAGATCCACTAAAATTCACCAAATTCTATTCCCCCCCAATTCATGCATGAGTAAGGATTTGAACCTAGGAGCTCCAGTACAAGGGGAATGCCATTCTGCTGCTTGATCCAGAAGCCAGCAAGAGCAGACATAAAAGATTTTTTTTTTTTTTTTTTTTTTAAGAAAAAAGAAGAAGGAAGCAGACGAGAATTACCCAATGAACTGACATACAGATTGCCATAGCTTTTGCCCTAATTCGACTGGGGAAAATTTCAGGTAGAAGGAGACCGGGAACTGGACCCGCTCCCAGAGCAAATGTAAAGACAAACCTGTACAAAGAAATCCATTGTTAGTCCTTGATCCTTGAATTTCTCCCATGGCTTGAATTTCAAACAACTGTGATGCGTACTTATCCCTAGATAGCTGTCAGACAATCCCAGGTAGTTAATTAAAACTAGAAAAATTTTATTTATTCAATCATCAATTCTAAGATATCCAACTCATTTTTCAGAGCAATTTCCAATACGATAACTAATTAAACACTAGACGAAATGATTTTATTTGTTCATTCATCATTTTCAAAGATATCCAACTCATTTATCAGATCAATTTCTAATAACTTCTCAACACTATTGAGCCTGAAATCCCTCTCAATCAATCTTTGTAGTGGGGAGGAATTGTTTTCCTGATCCAAAGAGTCCCAGTTTGCCATAGTCAGAGATATATATGTAGTTCCTGAAGATAGGGCTGCTTATATTGCCCGTTGGGGTCACTAAAAGTCAGAAACCCAAATAGAGTCCAATTGACTACTAAGGTTCCCAACCATGGCCAGAATTATTTTAGCGGAGTTACCTATTGTTATTTTTTATATTAGCATGTTATTTTACAATAGTATAAGGGAATTCTTGTAATCATGCCATAAACCCTAATATTAAGGTGAGGGACTGATTAACAAAGCCCTAGACCTTTTTCTCAAATCTCTATCTTTCCATTCTTCTTTTCTCCTTCTCTCTTTTAACCCTAATATCTCATATTTTACAACTCAACTTGGTATCAAAGTGTACCAATCCACCCTAGAACGTGTTTGAACAATCTGAAGATTGTTATTAGAACCAAGGTGTGCTGACTTCAACATTCATATGCTGAGATCGTCACTGGTGTCCATTTATTAAGTCTTGTAGTTTCCAGTAGCTTATTTGCTAAATATGAGACTAAAGATACAGTTTTTAATAGCTTTTATACTAAATGTGTGACAAAAAGATAAAAGTTAGCTAATTTATAATATTAAAAAAAAAAAAAAAAAAAAGCTGAGACAAAAAGCAAAAAGCTAACAAACAGATGATGTCAACACCAACATGGTCACCAGATTCCGGCAACCACATGGTCTGAGTCACCGACCTCCCCTGTAATTATAGTGACTTTTCCAGAATATTTTGGAACCATTTTTATGGGTTCAATCTCTCCTTCACAACTTGGGTATTGATATTCCTACACCTATGCAGATATATTATGACAATCAGGCTACTATCTTCATAGTTAACAATCCCGAGTTCCATATAAGTACCAAACTTACCAAGGTTAGGTTACTGTCACTTTATTCAGATTTATTGGTGAGGAAATAGATTGTCACTCCCTTTGTTCACTCAGATGATCAGGTGATGATATTCTCATGAAACTGTTTGTTCATGCCTCCTTTCAACGATTGTCTTTCAAGTTAGGCAAATTTGATATGATGCTCTGGGTTGAGGATGAGTGTTAGAGTTACTTGTTATTTTTATATTAGCGCAGCACATCTACAAGTCCAAGAATAAAAGCAGCCCATAGCAATGAGTCACATTTTCCATTTGACTAAATTTATAATTTTTTTTAAAAAAATGCATCTATCATAAATTCATCTTCAAGATGCATGCGTTAAGAGATTACTCACATCAGCATGCCACCAACAGATAGGTACATAGCTCCAGAGTTTGCTACATAAGAACTTGCTGCAGTGACTTGAAGAACCATAGACATCACCTGGGTGAATATAAAGCAAAATGTCACAACCGGGCTCCAAGTTCATTAACTTCAAGACATCTCGGAAAGTTATTTTTAGAGTAATGCATAATGCGCAATAAATGAATGTCTGATGCAGAGTAGGCGTGTAGAAACAGAATCTATAACACACAACTACTACAACTCTTCCACGAAACCTAAGTTCTACAAGAACACTAGGCTAGTAGGCAAAATAATAGAGAAAACCTCCCTAACAAACTTTTATTAATCAACACATAACAATAATCCACCTCCCTATAAAAAGTATTTATAGGAATAGAATTTCTCCTGCTCCTTTTAGAAAAAGAAATAATAAAACTACTTCTAGTTAAAAAAGGAAAAACTATTTAACTAGGAAAAGAAAAACAATTAAAATCATAATTCAACTAGGAAAAGGATTTAATTGAACTTTTAAAAGCAAATAAATCCTAATTCCACTAGGAAAGAGAAAACAACATAAGATATTAAAATATTTTCTTCTCCCTTAACCAATTTGCATCATTCTCCTAGGGTTAGGGAAAACTCGTCCTCGAGTCTTTGTGATAATCTTCCATAATCAATTGGAACCCCGAATAATCCTCTCCATCCTATTCTTCTGTGCAAGACAAGACAAATCAATATGCTACTTATCAATCTTTTCTCGCTCATAATAAATCTTGATGTACGAATTTTTATTCTTTGACTTCTTTTGCCACGATGGGATATACATGAAGCAAGTACTAAAAAAGAATCCATGCACACATCCATAAACTTCATATTGCCTCCTCCACAAGGATTACTTAAAATCACTCGCTCATGCCTCTTATTGTCCTCTATTAATTCTTGTTCAATAAAATCCTCTCAAGGATCAATAAAGTTTTCCATTAATCTTTCCAAATTAATATTAACTATACTATGAGGAAATTTTTTTTCAAAAGCTCATCAACCCCAATGAAATCATAGTGTTTAATGTGTTCAAGTTCAAGCTTTAGTAGATCAAAACTTCATTCATCAATAGATAACTCATCTATTGATGAACAAACCAATTGTATTGACTTATGATTGTAATAAAAAAAATCAATAACCTCTTGTGCTTTAATGTCAAAAGTCTCATCAACAGTGTGAGTTTTGGGCTCACCTTGTATGTATATAACTTTATTTTTATCAAGCTCAATCTTGTCTCCTTGACTTCATCAGGATAGTCATCATAAATTGGTGGAGATTCCCAATTTACTACACAAACTCTTTCAATGTATCCATCCTCCTCTTTGATATCGCAGTCATCCTTCTTGATATCGAAATCCTCCTCCTCCACATAACGTGGATTTGGATGGAAGTTTTGATATTAATTTCCCACGGCTAAGGCATCGAGTTGATTTGACAGCACATCAAACCACTCCTCCATTCGTTGAAAGAACGTCTCTAATTGTGCATTGCGTGCAACCTCATCGCGTTCATACATGTCATCTATGGCAACAGGTCTTCCTCCAAGTGCTCATCTTTGTGCCATGGTAGGAACCTACCATTGCTCTGATACCAACTGATGCAACATAGCCATGTAGAAGCAAAATCTATAACACACAATTACTACAACTCTTCCACAAAACCTAAGTTCTACAAGAACACTAGGCTAGTAAGCAAAATAATAGAGAAAACCACTCTAACAAACTTTTATTTATTTATTTATTTTTTTATAAATAACGAGATTTCATTAAACAAAATACCCAGGTGCACCGGGAGTGTACATGGATAGGAGCACATCAAGTTTGTAAATTACAATGATCGAGCATAACGAAGAGATTAGAACAAGAAAAAGAAGTAAAAACAGGACTCCAATCAAACAAAGAGTGGAGGAGGAGAGATTTAATCTCGAGAATCAACCATTCCTTTCCCTCAAAGCATCTAGTATTCCTTTCTAATTTGCACGGACTCGGGTACGGGTACAAGGGTACAAGGGTATGGCATTTCTTGAAAAACTAGGGTACAACACGTTTGGGGTACGACTATTAATTAATTACTTAATATTTATTTTTATGTACAATATAAATAATTTTAGACATAATTTATGTTTATTTTAGGTTTAAAAATTATGTTACAACAAAAAAAATGCTTGAAAACATATCTAAAATTAATTATTTATGTGATGTCAAGGAGGTTTGGAGTAATTTTGTAATTATTTATGTGCTCATGGGGTTATTATTATTATTATTATTAGTTAGGAAATTCTGATTTTGGGTTTGGGAATTTTATATAGTAGAATTATTTTTGGGTTAGGCTGTTGGTATACTTTTGTTGTGGGCTTGGCTTGAGTTGGTTTAAATTTCAATCTGGGCTTTAGTGTGAATAGGTTGGCTTGCTGGCTTATGTCTATTCAGGCTTAAACGTTTGGGTTTAAAGGTAAAATGGAACCAGACCAATCTTTTTTTTTGATGAATTTTAAAGGCCATGGCAAAAAGCTCTGTGCTCTTGATCAATTCAAATTTTAAAGCTTACCCATAGAACTTTGGCAAGGGTGGAATGGCTTTGTTGGTCGCCGATATACAACAATCTACAGCAGAATGGCTTCGCAAGAGGGAGAACTCAAAGAACAGAGCAAGAGAGGCTGAATATCTTCTTCTTTTTTCCCCTCTCCCATGTCTGAGATGAACCCAGCATGTCATGACCGTGTTTGGGCCGTATACGAAATAAAAAAAAATATTTTCTCTCTAGTACGCGATGGGTACTTTTTCTGGGCATGTCGTACTAGTACCCATGTCCAACACGGGTACTTGGCCAAGTTTGGCATGTCCATGCAACATAGTTCCTTTCTCGCCAAAGACACCATAAAACAACTATGTGGGACAGCCCTCCACAAGTCTATGTTGCGATGTCTACCAAACAAGCCTTGCCAATCTGCAAATAAATCCGCAACACTTTGAGGCATAACCCAGATCACACCAAAAAGGACCCACACCATAGACCATAATTCGAAAGCAATGGGACAATAGAAAAGAAGATAGTTTACCGATGCCTTGCTTCCTTTACACGTATAACACCAATCAAGAACAGGGACACCCTTATTCCATATTATCTATCAAGAGTCAAAATCTTACCTTAAGTGACAATCCAAGAAAAGAAAACAACTCTAGGAGGGATCTTAGAGCACCACACAAGTCTCCAAGGATAAAGAGAGTCAGGGGTCAAGAAGAGAGATAAATAGTACTCACTAACCTTAAAGCCTTTATTTTTTTAGAAGGGAGAAATTTTCAGAGGGACAGTCAGCCATTCCGTTTTGAGAACATGTGGCTAAAGGCAGATGGTTTTGTGGACAGAGTGAGAACCTGGTGGGAATCCTATCTTTTTCAAGGATCCCCTAGCTTTCAGATTGCCAGCAAACTAAAAGCTTTGAAGTTAGATTTGAAGAAATGGAACAAGGAAGAATTTGGGAATGTAGAGAATAGGCTACGCAAGCTATGGAAAGACCTTAATGATTTAGAGTTGATTGCTGATAGCCAACCTCTAACCAATGAGGAGATATTGGAGAAGGATCAGTTTCGCACTAAGCTTGAAAAGGTAACCCTTATGGAGGAAACCTGCTGGAGACAAAAATCTAGGGCACTTTGGATTCGAGAGGGAGATAGAAATACTAAATTCTTCCATAAAACAACAAATTCTCATAGAAGATTTAATACCATCAACAGTCTGGAGGTGGATGGTGAGCTAACATTGAATCCGAGTTCCATAGCTGCTTGCATATCCCTCTTCTACAAACAGTTATACTCTGAGACTGAAGGTCAAAGACCTGTCCTTGATGAAGTGGAATTTTCTAGGATTTTCGGGGAGGAAGCTACTTGGTTGGACAAACCCTTTGAAGAAGAGGAAGTTTATGGTCTCATCAAAGATTGCAATGGCGACAAATCTCTAGGACCCGATGGTTTCTCAATGGCCTTCTTTCAATCTTGTTGGGTTTTTTTAAAGCGGGAAATTATGGAGCTTCTTGGCAATTTCCATTCCCAAGTTGTTTTTGAGAAAAGCCTTAATGCCACTTTCCTTTCTCTTATTCCAAAGAAGGTTGATGCTTTCAGTGTGAGGGACATTAGACCTATTAGTCTTGTGGGTGGTATTTATAAAATCCTTTCCAAGGTGCTGGCTAATAGGCAAAAAAGGGTAAATTTTCTAGGATTATTTTTGAGACCCAAAATGCCTCTGTGTTCGACAAACAAATCTTGGATTCTGTTTTAATTGCTAATGAATGCTTGGATAGTAGACTCAAGGCGAGAGTTCCAAGTGTTTTATGTAAATTGGATGTGGAGAAAGCATTTGATCATGTCAATTGGGACTTTCTTTTGTATATGTTGCAGCGATGTGGGTTTTCTGAGCAATGGAGGAAGTGGATTATGTTTTACATTTCCACGGTGAAATTTTCCATTCTGATCAATGGTAGCCCTAAAGATTTCTTTGGGAGTTCTAGGGGACTATGTTAAGGTGACCCACTCTCCCTGCTTTTTTTTGCAATTGTTATGGTAGCTTTAAGCCTCTTATTGGATGGAGTTATTTTGGCTAGTCACATCTCAGGATTACTGTTGGCTCCAAAACTCATGCTCCCTTAACGGCGTCTCACCTTCTTTTTGCAAACGATACTTTAATTTTCTGTGATGCTTTACCTAGTCAGATAGGTAAATTGAGAGAGATCTTATCTTCCTTTGAGGCCGTGTCAGGTTTGTATATTAATCTGCCTAAATCTGAATTGGTTCTAGTTGGAAAGCTGTTAAATATGGGAGAGCTTGTGGGCCTTTTAGGGTGTAGGCAGTCCTCGCTGCCAATGACTCATTTGGGGCTTCCGTTAGGAGCTAAATTTAAGGATAGGGCAATTTGGAACCCTATTCTTGAAAAAATTGAGCATAGACTAGCAAGTTGGAAGTGTTTATATCTATCAAAAGGTGGTAAGGTTACTTTACTTAAAAGCACTCTCTCAACCTTGCTTACTTATTACCTATCTCTCTTCCATATTCTGGTGGATATAGCAAATCGTATTGAGAAGCTCCAGCAGGATTTTTTATGGGGTAGTTTGATGAGTCCCCTAAATTCAGTTTGGTTAAGTGGGCTCAGGTTTGTAGCCCTTTAAAGTCTAGTGGGTTGGGTGTGTTTTATTTCTCTTCCTTTCTCTAACAAACTTTTAGTAATCAACACAACAATAATCCACCTCCCTAAAAAGAGTATTTAGAGGAATAGAATTTCTCCTACTCCTTTTACGAAAATAAATAATAAACCTACTTCTACTTGAGAAAGGAAAAAAAATTAAAATCCTAATTCAACTAGGAGAAGGATTTAATTGAACTTGTAAAAGCAAATATATCCTAATTCCACTAGGAAAGAGAAAATAACATAAAATATTAAAATATTTTCTTCTCCCATAACCAATCTACATCAATGTCTATTACCAACCCATTATCGGTATATTAAAATAACCAATTTCTTCTATTCTGAAGGATTATACTAGTCCATTTTCAATATAATAACATCACTCTCCTTTTGCTTTGAACAAAGAATCAATATTTAAGAGCTCCTTCTTTTCCAGCCTCCCAAATAGATGAGGTGCAGATTTAGTTTTATAATCACAATACTTTGACCATAGAAGGAGGAAAGTGATTTGGAAGTACAATTTACCATGCCCGAAAAGCTCCATAGAAGGAGTGCCTTTCTTCCTAGTTTATCCATCAAAACCATAGCAATAATTGATCCTGCAGGAAAAGAAAAAATAATAATAAAAAATGTTGCTGTCAAGAGACAGAATGCATAATCCTAGATACAGAAGGGGCTACCATGAACTGAATCTACCTGTTAAATTTGCAATTCCTATGAAGACATTGGCAAGGTTGGACGGCACTCCAGCACTTTTAAAAACAGTTGAAGAGAAATAAAACACAGCATTTATACCAGATAGCTGTTGTAAAGCAAATAGGGTTGACCCAATAAAAACAACTGCAAAAGGAACGCGTGAATAACAAAGAACTTTTGGAAAGCCCAAAAACAATATAAGACAAAGAATAACAAGCAATGGCAATGGCAACTGTGGACACAGGAGAAAAAGGGAGTGATTATACTTGGAAATTCATAAAATTATACCAGATGTATCATATTTACCTCTAAAATGGCGACCATAAAACAACTCAGATAGCTTCACAGTATCGGTGTCATCTCCCTTGTCTGACTTGGATAATTCTGTCATAGCAACTTTGACATGTGATCCTCCTAGGAGCTTCTCAAATTCAGCTTCAGCTTCCTCAGTTCTTCCTCTCTATATCACACCATTAAGAAACTTTTTAGTCTTTGTCTTCAGCATAAGCACTTACGTAAAACACATGTAATTGGAATTTTATCTCATGTTATGGGTAGAAGAGCTACTTGGCCAAACTTGCACAGAGGAGAGGGAACTGGTTCTATGGGGAGGAGCCAATACTCACCCATCTCCCCCCACCCCCAAAATCCAAAAAAAAAAAAAAAAACCAGAAGGAGAAGATGGAAAGTACTGCAACTTCTTTGGAAGCCAATACAGAAAACGGAACTGCAACTTTCTGTGCAGGTCTTTGTGCGAGAGAGAGAGAGAATCATGATTTTTTCCACAAATAATTGAAGAAAGGATAAAAAATTTTATTCAAATTCAAAAAATATGCTTTAAGATATAAAGAGTGCACAAGAGATCAACAAAATCTAGTATATGTCAAATAGAAAATAATGATACAAAATTTTTAAAATTAAAATTAAAATTAAAAAAAAAAAGACATATTACAGCACTAAAACTTAAAGAATTTTAGCTCACCTTGTAAATAATTATAAATATGATTTATATAGAATTTAGTAAGGACTTTATTCATTCTGAGTAACAGAAAGCAATTACAGCATAGAGATTTATAATAATAATGAAAATGATAATCATCTCAAGACAAATTAAAAAAATATGAAAGCAAACCTTGTATAGCCAATGGGGACTTATAGAATTTAGTAATGACTTTATTCATTCTGAGTAACAGAAAGCAATTACAGCATAGAGATTTATAATAATAATGACAATGATAATCATCTCAAGACATATTAAAAAAATTTGAAAGCAAACCTTGTATAGCCAATGGGGACTCTCTGCACAAAACACCATGGCTACAGCAAGTACTGCAGCTGGAATTGTAGATACCCAGAAACAGATACGCCACCTGAGCATAAAATAAGTATATCAAACAGTCGAACATGAAATACAGATACTGAGAAATCTAATAGGAGTGTCTTTACCAGCCAGCAGTTTCTTTGACAGGGATTCCAATAAACAGAGCCCCCATAAGTCCAAGACATGTTGCAATTTGAATAAAGCTTCCATAAGTACCCCTCACAAATGCCGGAGAAATCTGCACACATATATGGGACAAGATCATACATGATGAACTCCCTTTCATCAACAACCAAGAAAAATTTAAGCTGGAATCAATGAGACACAAATGTAACCAACCTCTGTTACATAGAGAGAAGCAACAGGGGGACCCAAGCCCATTCCAGTCCCAACAAATAACCGTCCCAAAAGCATACCAGCAAGACTTTTGCTTGTTGCACTGAAATGCAGGCAATTAATTATCATCCAATCTATAACTGAAAATTATGCGATGTAAAATACGCTATCAGGAAAGCATCTATAATATATGTTAGAGTTAGTTCTAGTTGTCGTTATTTTAGCATATTAATAGGGCTATTTTTGTAATCATGTTATGAAACCCTAATAAAGATGTATTCTAATGTGTGGGCTTGATCAAGTTAATGCCCTCAACATTTTCTTTCTTTTCTCTGTCTCTATATTCTTTCTTCCTCATTATTCTCACTTAACCCTAAATATTCGTATTTTACAACTTAACTATATACTTTTTTTTTTTTTGAGGAACAACTATATACATTATTATATGCAAACTTTGAATAGGCGAAAATATAGTGTTATATCTGCCAAACAGAAGTGTGCAACAGCTGAGGGAACATACTAAATCAGTGTTGCAGATGGGACTATCAATGTAAATAGATTTCTAAACCTATCTCTGATGCAGGAAAGAATAGTTTGGAAAATAAGAGAGAACAGGAGAAGTCCTAAGCTTCAACACCTAGAATATTCCTGAAACTTAGGCTTCACTACCTAAGGGTGCTTGGAATCATCACCAAGCATGAAAAATATTCTCTAATCATAAAGTTTTAAACTTTTAATTCATATTGCAATGTCTCAAACTATTCCTGGAGCCTCTTTTTAATAGGCTTCAGTGATTATATACGATTACATTTCATAAAATCCTCAACAAAATTGGAGACCAAATTCAAAAAGAAAACAAGTGCAGAATTAAAAAAACGAAATCTGAAAAATAGATTCTGAAATAAAATTGATTGTTCTTCTTGCATCATTCTCCTATGGTTTGGAAAAAACTCAACCTTGAGTTTTGAAATGTTATAGGATAAGAATTTTTGTGCTTGACACTTGCACAATCCTAGAAGCACTTCTGGCTATTCTAAAAACAATTTAGATTTCTGTTCCACCACAATAATGGGCCTGGAATAATAAAATCAATGGGCGGAGTAAATTATACAGTCTTCTCTTGCTCTGTAGAAAGCACCATCATATCAATCTTTACCACTGATCAGTATTGTAGGCATCAAACTTAATTTTCACATCATGTGCATCTATAAATTTTCGCCTCATCAAATTGTGACTCTCCAATAAATTGAATTGGGTATACTACATATGGTTTAGGCTATATTAAGTGCACATCTATTGGTACTTGTATTTCTTTTTCAGCACAAAGTTTTGGTGCCTCAACATTATTGAGAAGCTTTACCCTCAAGATTATTGGGTGGTTTTTGGGTGGAAACCATTATTTTTTCTAGTCAGGCATTATTCCTAGCAATTTGTTGGGTTAGGTCTTGGATGGCTTTCATTATGGCTTCCAATTATACTGGGGGTTCACTTAGGAGTAGAAACTGTTTGAGCAATCATATCATCTTCTTCAAATTGTGCCTCATAGCCAGTAGCGGGTCTATGCCACTGACTCAGGTTGTTTCTTTAATCTAAAAAGTCACCTTGCTAGGATTTGGACAAATATCTCTTTTGATCAGACCTTAACAGATTTTCTCTCAAGAGTTTTCATTTCCTTTCTTCCCAATTGGTTATGGTGGGTTTTATCCCTTCTAAGGAAAAGGTTTTCAATATTGTACCAATAGTCCGCCTATCAGTTTCATCTTGGAAAATCTAACCTTCTTGGCATTTGACAAACCAATATGATCAAAGAATTAATCCATCTCACCTGACCAATTGATGAGGGTCCATGGGTCTAGACGACCATCAAATGTAGGTGCTTCTAATACAAACATGGTTCACTTAAATAAAGTTTCAACAAATAATTGTAACAAAAATATGGGTCAGTCTAGGTCTGACCAGGGCAGATAAGGCTTACAAGTTGGACTTTATTGGAAATTCGACCCGCTGGTTGCTGCAGTGCGGTTTTATGAGCCCACATAACCTATGCTCAATGGCCTTAGATGATTTAACAGTTGGGTAAGCTAAGTGACAGAACCAAGTGACTTTCTGACTACTGTCCTTAACCATTTCAAAAAAATAATAATAATAATAATAATAATAATAATTAATTGGGCACCACATTACAAATCAATAAGAAAACAGAATTCACAAAGAGGAGAGGCATGATGCCAGTGGTGGCAAGCTGTGGGTCTTCAGCATGGTGGCAAAGGCACGCGGGGTGCTAATGCTGCTCAAGCCCGCGGCGATTTAGGCTACACCGACAGTGTCAAGCTCAGCTTGACTCGGGCTAGGTTCTTACTGGTTGCATTTGCAACGTGGACCTCCAGGTCAGGTGGGTGATACAATGTGGGTTGTTATTTTGGGTAAAATGGTGTGGTTTGTGAATTTGATGAGTGTTTCACTATGTTGGAATTTTTGTTCCCTGGTTTGAAATGGGTGCAAGGGATCAGATATCGGACACACTTTGATACGAAGTTTATGCAGAATAGTTTGAAAAATAGAAACAACCAAAAATAGGAGAGAAAAAGACAAATCCTAAGCTTCACCACCTAAAATTTTCCTTAAGACCTTAGGCTTCACCACCTTGGAATCAATACCAAGCAAGAGAAACATTCTCAAATCATAAATGTCAATTCGTATTGCAATATCTCAAACTATTCTTGGATCCTCTTTTTAATAGGCTTCATGGACTACATTAAGCCACAATTACATCCCATAAAATCCTCAACAACATTAAAGACCAAATTCAAATTTCAAAATTTTTTTTAAAAAAAAAAAAGTTCAAAATTCAAAAATGAACTCTATAAATTCTGAAACAAAATCTAATGTGCTTCAATCTGCAATAATCCTCCATACTGGAAGTATTTTTTTATTATTAGTAAGTTACACACAACCAGTCTCACCCTCCACCTTAAGCTTATCAGGGAAGTAGATGCCATTTGAGAGCACATTGGCTATATAGAAAGTAAATTAGTAATCTTGTTGTCATTGAACATATTTTATTTGTACTACAGGTGTGTCAACAGTAAGCCCCTTTATTTTAGAAAATAACTTTACACTTGCAATATCAAAAAATACCAGGAATATGAGACAACTATTAGTCTATTATGAACTAAAATTAGATCCAAATGAAGAGTATATAAAATAAAAGAGACCAAACCAATTGCAACACAAAGCCCCATTGAGCACTCAAGTGCAATGATATTTATGGTACAAGCATACCTCATAGAAGCACCAACAATCATAGGCAAAGCACACAACTGAAAAGCTCTACGTCGACCAACCCCATCAGCAATCCAACCACTGAGTAGCGCTCCAACAAGGGCACCACCCAGACATGTACTCACAACCAGACCTTCATTAAAATAAATGACAACCTGTTAGATAAGAGAGCTAGATGCAGAAATCAGACATCACATTAGAGCGATTAAGGAAAAAGATGTCACCTTCTGCCAAAGTATTCCCACTAAAACCAAGATCTACAGAAATGCTTTCAAGTGGTTCATTAACTACTCTGAATAGATCAGGTACCAAACAAAAAAGGGCAAAAGTAGAAATTTCAGCTAGTTGCTTCACACGTGAATAACACTCAAAAAGAGAAAAGAAAAGGAAGAAAAGACTAAGTTCAAGAAAGAGCACCAACCCTGTATGGTAGCCAAATAAGAAAGAAGATATGGTTGCAACTAGTACATGAGGGAAAGAAAGCCTCCATGAAGGGCTTGAAGTTTCCGGAGACATAACGTTCTGTAGGAGATCTAGAAGACATACAGGAACAAATATATCTATTCAAATATTTAATATTTATTTGAAATTCTATTTTATATTCATATTAACTACATTATGAGATCACCCCAAGGGACGCCTTTGGCATCCAGGCAGACTTAGAGCATGCAGGGCCTTGAATCCAAATACATTACCCACAATGGAAGTAAACATGTGACCAATACCAGGTATATAAGCAGTGATTTCAAATGATCTCATATCATATAACATATAATTACTTATAATAACCTATTTATAAGCATTACGTATAATGAAACCCGCTGTAAAAAAAAATTATGCCCAATTATCAATCTGCTTAGTAATGTTCATACAAATTGAAGTGTGTACTAAACTAGACCATAAACTCAATGAACTCTTAATAGTTTCCCAAGAAAGGAGGTATGTCTCCTCAAACAACTTCTATATCACCTTTGCAATCTTCTCTTTCATCTTACTTTATCAATTGCATGTACTCAGTTAGCGATACAAAAAAAGAGCAAAAGTAATTCACAATAAAGGAAATTTAGCCTCAAACCCCACAGTCCATAAGTTGCTACATCAAGTGTGTTTAATATGATGACACAAGATCCATTCCATTGGGAAAGAAGCAATGCTTCACCGCACAAGATCCAAGCTGTAGGGTGTTCAGTACATTAACCCCACAACCAAATTCAAGCAAAATTATAGGTAGCATACAACATAACTAGAACTAAAATTATTATTTACCAAATAGAGCTTAAAATTATTAAGGTGAGTCACCTGAGTTTTCTTCCAAGTCAACTGTGTTTGTACAATCTCTTGATGGTAAGCGCTTGTACATTGAAGAAGCTTCACGTTGACGTCCCCACATGCCAGACTTCCACTAGCCTTTTCCCGTGACTTCCTAATTTGAATAATTTTACACAGCAACACAATAATTATGTTTCATCCACTGCAAACCAAACCAAATTTGTATTTCTGCAACACTAGAAATTAATTATAGGGGTCTCTTACTGTCATTATCACAAGGTAACAAATTTTCCACTTATCTACATATGCCTTCTTAGCAACAAAACAATAATGCTCCACTTAAGTGCAAGCAAAATATAGGCTAAAGAAAGAAATCAAAAAACTTATCATAAACCATCAATGCACAAAATTGATTTGATATATAAATATATATATATATATATATATAGAGAGAGAGAGAGAGAGAGAGAGAGACTATTGACATACATTTATAAGGTTTGTACCTTAACTGATACCTCTTAACATTTCCAACGAAAGACATACCCCTCTCTCTCCCAACCATGAAATTATATATTAAAAAGAGGTGGACGTTACATCGTGAATTTTTGTTGTACAGTAAATCTATGGACTATGGGCTCAACAAATTTCACACCCATTCAGATGACAAGTTATGACTGATGTGTGAAAAAGTGATAGTAGTGGTGCGTCCATGTACCCACCAATCACAAGTTGCCACCTCAGCAAGTTTTGAAATAGTTGTATGGTTTAATTTTTCTTTGTATAGGCATTAACAGCTTTAATCATAAATAAGAAGTACTGAAAAAAGATATACATATCTGAAATGAAATGACCAAAATTTGACTACAGCGCAAGGTTTCAATAGGTAAACTAAACAACAGTTGGAAAGTACGCCTTGCCTGCCATTTGATTCACAAATATTAGGAAGAAACCACAAACTCTCTGTTTGATCTCCAATAAAATGTAGGAAATTAATATGACTTTGAACCTAAAATTTTTCTTGCCGTCTAAAATGCAGGAAATTAAACCTTACTTTCTTTCCCTCATATTTCTAAGCAAACAAACAGATGCAGAGGCTAAATTAATTGCTTAATCAATCAATTAATTAAAAATAAAATAAAATAGTAATACCTCTGAAAAGATACAGAATCTGAGTCAAAGAAAAAAAATATTTATTTCTCTATTTATATATAAATTACGGTTCCAACCAACGCCAATTTCTAGCAAACGCATGAGATTCGAACCAATCATCCAAAAATAAAAAAGCTGAATAACGTACCGATCATCCAATAATTGAGAACGGATCTGGAAATATGAGCCAGTTCGTTCAATCAGTAGAACATGTTTCGGTGAGTCACATCCGAGTCGACTGTGACCAACTCGGAAATGAAAAAAAGAAACGAAAATTCTAGATGAGCATCGGAGAAGATTTTTGGCGGGGAAATGAAGTCTAAGCTATCGTGCGCCAGCTCTTTACGGTGGTTAGAAAGAGAGAGAGAGAGAGTGAGAGAGAGAGAGTCACGAGGGCCTCTGTTTCCTATTTATGGATGGAGAAGGAAACAGAGAGCTACCCACACCTTTTTTCTCTCTCGGATACGGATACGGATACGAATACAGATAAGAGTCAACATCCAAACAAAAACAGCTATGTATGTGAGTTAATTTTAGTTAGCAGTGTCAGTCAGTGTGTTTGTGAGAGATTAATTAGAATAATTAATTATAATAATAAGTAGCAATAAACTGATGTAAATGTTTGTACGTACTATAAATGTTTGTACGTACTCTGTCTGTGTGGAACCCCAATTAGAAGTTGTGCTAAATTAATCTATTATATATATATATATATATATATAATACCTTGTTGAACTTAACAAGAGTTACATCATTTGTAGGCATCATTTGTACACTATAGATTTATAATTGATTTAATAGTTAAAAAAATATCATTAAATGCTAATACTTACACCTCATTCACTTAATTAATAGCAATTTTGTTTCTCTCTCCTTATTTATTATTTAAAACATTTTACATATTTCCTTTTTTTTATTTTGGTGGTAAAAAAGAGCACACGGGTTGGTGTCTCTTATACTTTCATAAATCTTCAAATACATCAGCAGATGGTTCAAAATATTTCCATCAATTCATGAGTGCACGAAACAGAAAATGGATGCAAGTAGCACATTTTACTTCTTGAACGAAATCCAGGTTAGAAGCCCAATTAATTTCAGTCATGGAAGTTCTCTTCAAACTTTTGCAAGACATTAAAGGAATGCCTAGTTAAAGGTATCCAAATAGCTTGAGGAACCCAGCCATGTCCCATTTACCATTGCGGATGATAGACACATCTTCTAAAGGGACAAAAATCTAACAGAAATTAGATTAGCACTAGTGGCATCAGATAAATTACAAGCTTGGTCAATCATTAGATTAAAAACTGCTAAGGGAAATACAGAGTACCTTGGTCTCGCATTATCTCTGTGAAGATTAAATTCTATCTCAGATCAGAAAATTACAAGCTTGGTCAATCATTAAACAACACTTTGCCATTTATTTATTTTTAAGGAGACATGATATATATTCACAATTGATAAGACTATAAGAGTATGACCGGCTTAAAAGAAGGAAAAAAAAAAAAAAGTAGTACGAACTCAACAAAAAACAAAAACAAAAAAATATTGCAAATATATTTGTATAGTCATTGGCAAAAAAAGGAATATATGTAAAAAGTTTTAAATAATAAATAATGAGAGAGAAACAAAATTGCTATTAATTAAATGAATGAGGTGTAAATCAATTAGCATTTAATACTATTTTTTTAACCATTAGATCAATTACAAATTTACGGTCTACAAATTGTGTAACTTTTGTCAAGTTATACCATGTGTAACTCTCTCTCTCTCTCTCTCTCTCTCTCTCTCTCTCTCTCTCTCTATATATATATATATATATATATATCGAAACCTTTAACTTTTTGTTGACATTTCCAAAACTTGCCATATTATTATCATTTTTTTAAATAAAATTATTTTTTTAAAACAAAATTATTTAACTTTTATTAATTAACAATATCAATTTCAACTCGAGGTGGACTAATCTTTAACATCAACAGCCAAAATCCAAACTTAACAAAGAATGAAATTCTATCTCTCTAATAAGTTCAACTTAAACTCAAACTCAAACGTTGATAATTTATCTCCACATTTACGAGGTTAATCATGAATACTATAAAAGCAGTCCAAACTTCAATATTTTTTTTTTTTAAAGCTAAGTAGAGGTATGAGCTATTCTTCTATTATTTTCTTCTCATCTACTTGGTTTAAAAAATATATATATATATATATTATGATTTTTTTATTATGTATTTTTTAAAAAGTGATTTTTGTATATGAACTACCAAACCCTACTCTTGTGACTGTATATGATTTTTTTTCATCGTTTAAAGTTTAGACCTGTTAAAATTTAAAACTTATTGGTTTATGGGTTCGTGTACTTTTTTCTTTTTCTTATATTTATCTTTTGAAGAGTCATATATTTTTTGAATTGTTTCAATAACTTATTCTTTAATTATATATCCATTTTGGCATTTTTGAAATTTTAACATCTGATTTGTGTTAGTTTTTGCAATATTTGAACATGTTTAGCAGATTTCAATGACTATACTATGTATTATTCTTTTGAAGGTAATCAAATTTTCTTTTATATTTCTCTATTGTGTAATTTATATATATATATATATATATATTTTTTTTTTTGTTTCAAAAAATTATAGGAAGTAAATATTATGATTCTTTAATTTTTTTTACCTTTCAAAAGTTTTTTTTTTTTTTTTTTACAAGATAGAATTTCTACTCTAGCTTAATCTAAGAGTATATGTGTGTGAAGCTCCCTCCTAAAAACTTGAACCCCGGACCTTTCAAAAGTTTTAACATTTGAATTATTTTTTTGATGGTAACATATTTTTCTCTTATATTTCTCTATTGTGTAGTCACACACACACACACACACACACACACATTATCTATAATTTGAAGGCTTTGAATCTTTTTGATTCCTTTCAATAGTTATAGTCATGGATTATTCTTTTGAATGTAACTCATCTTTCTTTTATATTTCTCTATTATTTAGTCATATATATTTTGTTTTATTTCAATAATTTCTAAGCTATGAATCATTTGATTCTTTATTATTTTTTGGTATTTCAAAAGTTTTAATATCTATAATTTCATCCTTGAAAATAACAAAATCCATGCAAACGTTATGATAAAAGTTAATGTTATATAATATTAAAAATTTACAGAGACAAACAATTTTGTTAACATAATAACAGAGAAGAACACCGTAAAATTTAGGATATTTCTTTATGCCTTAAACCAAACAACACATTTTTTTAGTCAGTGAATAATCAATTGTAATTTAATTTGCAATATCAACATTAGAATAGTATTCCTGAATACATATTTACTTTATGTGAGTAAAATTTAGGATATTTCTTTTCTCTTAATGTTTAAATGTGCATTTTTATACAATAATCCTGAGTAGTTAATGTAAATCCGTGTAATCTATTAAAATCTTTATGTTATTTTATAAATATTTTTGTAAGCCATTACATGGTCAGGCAATGACTTCTTCATTAAATTGTAACACAAATTGAAGTCATATAAGAACAAATTATACACTGGTATAGTTTCTTAATCAATTTAAAATTTTATAAAATTATTTGAGTTTACCTTACAAATAAATAAGTTTCATAGTTAGCGACTAGATAATTAATTAATGAATGTGAAGGCCCTGACCTAAACCAACCTATGGGCTATTATGGGCAGCGATCAGCAAAGCGAACGAGCACCCAGTGCCACGAGTCATGACCACAGGCATAATAATAAATAAATAAAGCGCGTCTAATTTTGTTCGGTAATAAAAGTGCCTCAGCGTGTCCGTGAGCGAAGGAATGCGTAAAAGATGGATGGATGAAAGTAACGTTTGTAAACAGCAATCAATTTTATTTTAGGTCCCACTTTCACACACACACACACACACACACACACACACAAACAAAGGTGGGGGGTCCTTCCTATTCCTATTGTGTTTCTTTGATCTTTTGATTCTTTTTGCATCGGGTTTTTTTTTTTTTTTTTGAAAGGGTTTTTGCATCAGTGATTCGTTGAATACCGTATAATTATTTTAATACAGCTATGAGATAGCGTTAAAAAAAGCAACTTGTCTCGTTTTCAAGGTGGCAATGGCATTTCTGTACCGAATTTCGCGTGAGCATAATATTACCAACTTCCTACCCAATTTTTTGTTCGAGCTGTCATCCACCCAAAAGAAAGCCCAGTTGCACTACCCTATGAGCAAGGGAAGGCCCAAGTTCCCAGTAAAAGTCCAAGTAGGGCTACAATTACAAGTTCTTAGGAAACCCCACTTTTTCTATCTAACTAATATATGTCTATATATTAAAAAAGAGCCAATGAGTTACTGCTACAGTGTGCAATAGTACATTGGTTTGTACTCTTTTTTTTTTTTTTTTTAATACTGTAAGAGCCAATTAGTCACTGCTACAGTGCGCAATGCTGGAAATACATTGGTTTGTTCAATATATATATATATATATATATATATATTTGGGTACTTGATCTATAGTACTTTGGTTGTTTCAATTTCCACTATAGTACCTTGGTTGTTTCAATTTCCACTATTATGCTTACCTCCGTTGAATTTGCTTATATAATAACTAGTCGCTAATTCGTGCGATGCACGGGATAGTTAAATAAACATTTAATTAATCAACCTTACATTAAAAGAAAAAAGCAAAAAGAATCAGCGAAAGATTGATTTGCTCACCAAGAAAAAGCTAAGAAGGAAAAAAAAATTAGAAAATAATGTTGAAAACTAAAGTAACATTAAGACAATGTGAAAACTATTTGCAAAGGATTGCAACCTTTGTATGCTTACTTGGCTCAAAGTCAAAATATAAATTCAATTTTGAAACAATGAAAACATACAACTTTATATTAATTGTAAATCAGTCTCACTACATAAATTCATTTTTCGCTCTAATGTATTTTGTAGATCAAATATTGTCAAAAGAATTCCAATAAACACTATTGCCACATCTATATTTGTTAGAGGCATTTAATTTACATAGAAGCCAATTGTAACCGCAATAGCTATCACGGTTGCTCAATGCAATGACAATCTAGATCCAAACATTCTCCTCCTAGAATTTTATCTCTTTTCTTTAAACCTGCACATCAAGCTTTGTGTACATGCATCCCTCTCATCTTCATGGAAGAACAAAAGAAAATGAAGTTGACAGCTGTATATTTATTGGCTGCTTTGCAAAGGAACACCACTCCTTCAACTGATGACATAAGTGTAGCTTATACATAATAATCACCAAAGGCAATGGTGAAATTGACCAAAATCAATTACAGGTTTGAAAATAACATGTATGCATATAACATATAAGAGGTTAATACTCATTGATAATTTTCCACAAAACCGCATGAAAAAAAAAAAAAAAAAAAAAAAAAATCCACCACCAACAACAACAAAATACGCTTTACAAATTAATGTCAAGTGGATGTTCTCCCTAAATGATCTCTTAGGCAACTCCTTCTATGTTGACCATAGACTAACCCAATTTTCTAAATCAAAACCAATCCACCACAATATCAAAACCTAAGTCATATTTAAAATCCAAATTTTAAAAAGGAAAAAAAAAAAAAAAAAAACCCTTACCAGTGGATGTATATAAAGGGTTGTAAGGAGCGTCGCTGGGGCACCAATTACTAGTTGACGAGTTCTAGCTTTTATTTTTTTCTCTGTCTCTAAGGAGTGTCGCTGGGGCACCAGTTGACTCCCCTTGGGCGGTAGAAGCTGCTGTTCCTATTAGGAGGATTCTGTGTACCTCAAGCAATTAATTGCTTGGAGAGTGTTAGCTGTTAGTTTTTTCTTTTTCTTTTTGCTGGGGTTTTGGGAAACACGAGAGGCGAGTGAAATTGAACTATGGACTCTCTTACGAAACATTGGCAGAAATTATCTTTGAACGCTAGAGAAGGTGAAGAGTTGGGCTTGGACGATGAGCTATCAACCAAGAAATTTACCATGGCAGCAAAATTTCTAACAAGGAGGGCACTAAACATTGAGGCGGTGACTAGAACCTTTAGTCCGCTGTGGAGGTCTGTGAAAGGATTTGAGGTTAGAAGAAGAAGTGACCATGTGTTATTGTTTACGTTTGAAAAGAAGGAAGAGGTGGAGGTGATAATGAGCAATGCCCCGTGGAGTTTCGACAAACACCTTGTGGTGTTGCAGTGGTATGATAAGGAAGTCCCTCCCAAGGATTTGAAGTTTGATAAGATCCCTATATGGGTTCAGATTCACGATGTTCCTTTAAGGTTCATGAATAGAGCAGTAGCTGAAAAACTTTGTGCAGTAGTTGGAATGGTTTGGAAAGAAATTGATGAGGGAGAGACAGATGGGGGGAACTTTTTGAGGACGAAAGTCACCATTGATATAAACAAACCTCTGTGTAGGGGGAGGTTAATATCTCTGTCTCACGGCGAGCGAAGTTGGGTGTCTTTTAAATATGAAAGACTACCCAATATTTGCTATTGGTGTGGGTGCCTGAACCATGGAGACAGAGACTGTGATCTATGGATTGAGAGCGAAGGTAAGCTCACAAAGGAGAGTCAAGCTTATGGGGCTTGGATTCGTGCAGCTCCGTTTATGAAAGGAAGAAATCCTGTGATGAAGGTACCTAGTTTCTATGCTGCAAAAAAAGCCCAGCAAAAACAGGGGGTTGAAGAGCGTGAGTTGAACTCGCCAGTAGAGCAAAACGATGACCAACTTCCATCAATGGTGTACGCACAAACCGAGACAACAGTGAGTTTCCAAGAGGCATTTAATGTGATACCTGCAGAGTCTGATACAGTGCATGTGACCACTGAGTTGGTGAAATCTAGTGGCCGTGAATCAAGGGAAAGGTTCAAGGAAAGGCTCAAGGAGATTGACATGGAAATGGGCAGATTTGACAAGATGAGAGACGGGTTTTTAAGGGATAACATAGAAGAGGAAATTGTGGGAATCAAGGATAGCAACCCGATGCAAGAGGGAGATGGCACAACCCCTCATACTCCCCTGTTAGAAGATTTGTGTGAGAATGGTAATCTCAAAGAGTGGGTGGGAAAGAAAGGGGAAAGGGAAGCTTCTTTGGGCAGTCAGGTCAAAGTACAGAATATTGCCCAAGTTGAAACATTAGTTGGTAGGCAGTGGGAGACAACTCACCTTCAGGAAGTGGATGAAGTGCACGTGGGTGCTTTAGCGCCATTTAAAAAACATGAAGCTAAGGAGGGGGGCCCATCTTACGTGGGCTCAAATTTGGGCTTTTCCTTTATGAGCCACGTTGAAGGAAAAGGCGGGCTAGCTGAAACTCTAGGCCCATCGGGTAAAGACTGGAAAAGGCTAGCAAGGAAAACGAAGCCCAAGTCAAATAGTGAAGGAAAAATCCCTTTAAATATAAAGAGAGAGGCCTCAACTCCGTTCTAGAATTTAGACCCTAACATCAAAGACCTCCACGACACTTCTAACCCATTACAGGTTTCTGAGATTAACTATGGCACGGCTCAGGCAAAGTGGAGACGTCTTCCCCGCATGGAGATGGGCACCTTCCCTATCATTGTTGGTCTTGCCGATTCCAAACGTCCCATGGACAAAGCTTCTGATCTTAATGAGTTACCAAGTAAAAAAATTCTGGTTTCTCATTCGGATAAAGAAAATCATTTTATATTGGCGACGGCTGGTCCCCAGCCTCGCCAGGAGCAATGAGTTGCATAATTTGGAATTGCAGGGGGCTTAGGAACCAACTTGCAGTTCAAGAGCTTGTGGAAGTGGTGCAGGCAAAAGCTCCCTCTGTTGTGTTCTTAGCTGAAACACTGGCAGATGAGGCAAGGCTAGATTACGTAAAGGATCGGATACGGTTTGACAAAAAATTCGTGGTAAAGAGAGTGGATAAAGGTGGAGGTTTAGCTTTATTTTGGAAGACTGATATTGAGGTCGATGTTGAGTCATCATTTGTGAATCACATTGACGCTACAATCAACAAGAGTTCTGGAGTGGCTTGGCGATTCACTGGTTTCTATGGTGAACCAGAAACACACATGAGACATGAATTGTGGGATCTTCTCAGATATTTACATAGACAGAGCTCTTTGCCGTGGCTTTGCGCTGGTGATTTTAATGAGATAACAAAACAGTCGGAAAAGGTAGGAGTTAGGTTGAGGCCTTACTCCCAAATGCAGATTTTTAGAGAGGCTTTGGATGAATGTGAGCTGATGGATTTGGGATATAAAGGCTCCCCTTTCACGTGGAGCAAACATTATCAGAGTGGAGCATCAATCTGGGAAAGGCTAGACAGGGCAGTGGCTTCACATGAGTGGTTCATTAGATTCCCTGGTTCTCGGGTCCACCACGTGGACAACTCAACATCTGACCATAAATTCTTGTGGATAGAACCATCTAACCTGGAATTTCAATCAAAAAAGAAGATTTTCAGGTTTGAAGAAATGTGGTTAGAGGATAAAGGTTGCGGCGAAACGGTCCAAGGGGTGTGGCAAATTAGTTATGATGGAGCTGAGAATTCTAAGGTGATCAGGAAAATTGAGAACTGTGGGAAAGAGTTGACTAATTGGAGCCGTAGTAATTTCAGTAATATCTGACATGAGCTGGTTAAAAAAAGAAAAGAGTTAGCTCGGGCAGAACAACAAGCAGTGAGGTCTGGGAATTCTTTTCAGGTTGTGCATTTAAAGAAGGAGATTAACACTTTAATAGAAAGAGAGGAAAGGATGTGGAGACAAAGGTCGAGATTCACTTACATCACAGAGGGTGACCGGAACACCCATTTCTTCCATAGCCGTGCCACACAGAGAAAGCGAAGAAATTGTATCAAAAACATCCGTAACCAAGAGGATGAGATTTACACTGATCAGGAACAGATCGCAGCTACTTTTGTGGAATTCTATAAACACCTATTCACCTCCTCAACCCCAGAAATGAACTCGGCAGACCTGGACTCTATTCCGCAGGTTGTGACTGGAGAGATGAATGAGATTTTGGTTGGTGAGTTTCAAGAATGGGAGGTTGAAGCAGCCTTAAACCAAATGGCCCCTCTTAAAGCACCAGGACCAGATGGAATGCCACCCCTGTTTTATCAGAAATTTTGGCATTTGGTTAGAGGTGATGTTATTCAAACTGTATTGCTTTATTTGAATTCAGGTTCTTTGCCTAATCCTTTAAATCATACATTCATTACCTTGATTCCAAAAACAAAAAATCCTGAGCGGGTCTCCGAATTCAGACCTATTAGTCTGTGCAACGTGCTGTACAAAATTTTTTCAAAAGTACTAGCAAATAGACTGAAAAGAGTGCTACCACAGATTATCTCTGAACACCAAAGTTCTTTCATTAAGGGTCGTTTGATCACGGATAATATCCTTGTGGCTTATGAGACTCTGCATTACATGAAGAACCATAATTCAGGGAAATCGGGTTTTATGGCGCTCAAGTTAGATATGAGCAAAGCCTATGATAGGGTCGAATGGTCTTTCTTGAAAAATGTCATGTTGCAGATGGGTTTTGATGTGCGATGGGTGGCCCTTGTTATGGAATGCATCACTACGGTTACATACTCCATCTTGATCAATGGTGAACCTATGGGTGACATCAAACCAAGTAGGGGTATTCGTCAAGGTGACCCACTTTCACCTTACCTCTTCTTGGTGTGTTCCAAGGGTCTCCATAGAATGATTCAAAGAGCGGCATGCAATGGTGATATCAAAGGGGTTTCTATCTGTCATAATGGACCAAAGTTAACCCATTTATTCTTTGCCGACGATAGCCTTCTGTTTTGTAGGGCTACTATCCAAGAATGTCGAAAGGTGATGGAGATTCTTGCTACTTATGAGAGGGTTTCGGGGCAAAGATTGAATAGAGAGAAGACGGCCCTCTTCTTTAGCAAATCCACGGCCATGGAACATCAGAGTTAGATTATGGATGAACTGGGGGTTTCGAAGCTGAAACAATATGAAGAATATTTAGGGTTACCAGCCATGGTGGGAAGACATAAAAAAGCAAGCTTTGAGAAAATAAAACAAAGGGTCTGGAAGAGATTGCAGGGTTGGGAAGGGAAGCTGCTATCACAAGCGGGTCGAGAAGTTCTAATTAAATCAGTGATTCAAGCTATTCCCATTTACACGATGGTTTGCTTCAAACTCCCGATCACTTTGTGCCATGAGATTGAGGTAATGGTCAGAAAGTTTTGGTGGGGTCAAAGAGGAGAGAGGCGGAAAATCCATTGGGTGAGATGGGATGATTTATGTCATCATAAAAATAAAGGGGGAATGGGGTTTAAGGACCTCTCTTTGTTTAATGAGGCTATGCTCACCAAATTAGCGTGGAGACTCTTTCATGATGATAACTCACTCTTTTTTAGGGTCTTTAAGGCTCGTTTTTTCCCAATAGGAACCTTCTTGGAAGCAAAGGATTCAGTCTCGGCATCATATGCATGGAGGAGTATCCTTAAGGGGCGTGATGTCATCCAAAAGGGGGCACTTTAGAGAGTGGGTGATGGGTAGCAAATTAGGATTTGGGGAGATAATTGGCTTCCACTGAAAGGTATGGCCAAAGTTACTTCTCCTCAGATCCGAGGTCAGGTGAATTCATCAGTGGCATCTTTGATAAATGAGTCTACTAATAGTTGGCGTACTGATGTAATTGAGCATGTATTCGAACCAGCAGAAGCAGCTATCATCAAGGGCATCCCATTGAGTTCCTTCAGCCAACGGGATAAGCTCATTTGGCCGTTCACTCCATCTGGTCAATATACTGTAAAGTCGGGATATCGTTTCTTGTATGAAGGCTGTACAACGGATCAAGCACCAGCAGACGATTCATTGTTTTGGAAGAAGATATGGGGCCTTGAAGTTCCAAACAAAGTAAAAAACTTTGTTTGGCGAGCGTGCAAGGAAGCTCTTCCAACAAAAGAAAACTTGTATCGTAGGAAAATTGCCCAAGATGCCCTCTGTGACAGCTGTAAGGTGCAGTTTGAGGATGGTTCACACTCTATTTTCTTTTGTTCAAATGTGCAGGTAGTGTGGCGGTCTGATTCGAAGTGGAGCTGGCTCTCGGCTTTGGAAGGACAATCTGTGAAGGACATCTTCAACTTTGCTTTTACGGAAAAAAAAAAAAAGATACTGAGCTGCTGGCCTTTACGGGGTGGGCAATTTGGAATCGCTGAAATCAAGTTCCCCTCAAGGAAGCTGCATGCCCACTGGACCAAATCCTCAAGCTGTCAATGGAGAGGAAAACCGAATTCCATGATACCAGATCACCCACCTAGAAGTTGGTACTCCGAAACCATGTTCGTTGGAGACCACCAAGTGTTGACAAGATGAAGTTCAACTATGATGGCGCAATTTTCTCAGAGGAAGGTCGAGCTAGACTGGGAGTTGTCTGTCGCAATTCCAATGGGGTAGTCATTGCCTCTCTGTCAGAGCAAATACCACTACCAGCAACCATTTCTCAAGTCGAAGCATTGGCAGCGAGAAGAGCTGCTGCTCTTGCAGTGGAACTCGGCGTCACCTCGGCGGTTTTGGAGGGAGACTCAGACAACGTGTATAAGGATTTGTCTAGCCATGAACCATCATTAGCTCTACATGGCCACATTATACACGATGTTAAACTGATGACTTCTCATTTTTCTTGTATACTCTTTACTCATATCCGTAGACAAGGAAATAGTGTCGCCCACGCTTTGGCTAGAAGGGCCATAAACTCGCTCGATCAAAATATCTGGATGGATAATGTACCACCAGACATTCTTCATGTATTACAGGCTGATTCAGTCTCTTTGGTTTAATATTAAGGAAGTATTTCATTCTAAAAAAAAAAGGTGGCAATGGCATTTCTGTACCGAATTTCGCGTGAGCATAATATTACCAATTTCCTACCCAATTTTTTTTTTGAGCTATCATCCACCCAAAAGAAAACCCAGTTGCACTACCCTATGAGCAAGGGAAGGCCCAAGTTCCTAGTAAAAGTCCAAGTAGGGCTACAATTACAAGTTCTTAGGAAACCCCGCTTTTTCTATCTAACTAATATATGTCTATATATTAAAAAAGAGCCAATGAGTTACTACTACAGTGTGCAATAGTACATTGGTTTGTACTTTTTTTTTTTTTTAATACTATAAGAGCCAATTAGTTACTGCTACAGTGTGCAATGCTGGAAATACATTGGTTTGTTCAATATATATATATATATATTTGGGTACTTGATCTATAGTACTTTGGTTGTTTCAATTTCCACTATAGTACTTTGGTTGTTTCAATTTCCACTATTATGCTTACCTCCGTTGAATTTGCTTATATAATAACTAGTCGCTAATCCGTGCGAAGCACGGGATAGTTAAATAAATATTTAATTAATCAACCTTACATTAAAAGAAAAAGCAAAAAGAATCAGGGAAAAATTGATTTGCTCACCAAGAAAAAGCTAACAAGGAAAAAAAAATTAGAAAATAATGTTGAAAACTAAAGTAACATTAAGACAATGTGAAAACTATTTGCAAAGGATTGCAACCTTTGTATGTTTACTTGGCTCAAAGTCAAAATACAAATTCAATTTTGAAACAATGAAAACATACAACTTTATATTAATTGTAAATCAGTCTCACTACATAAATTCATTTTTCGCTCTAATGTATTTTGTAGATCAAATATTGTCAAAAGAATTCCAATAAACACTATTGCCACATCTATATTTGTTAGAGACATTTAATTTACATAGAAGCCAATTGCAATTGCAATAGCTATCACGGCTACTCAATGCTATGACAATCTAGATCCAAACATTCTCCTCCGAGAATCTTATCTCTTTTCTTTAAACTTGCACATCAAGCTTTGTGTATGTGCATCCCTCTCATCTTCATGGAAGAACAAAAGAAAATGAAGTTGACAGCTGTATATTTATTGGCTGCTTTGCAAAGGAACACCACTCCTTCAACTGATGACATAAGTGTAGCTTATACATAATAATCACCAAAGGCAATGGTGAAATTGACCAAAACATCAATTATAGGTCTGAAAATAACATGTATGCATATAACATATAAGAGGTTAATACTCATTGATAATTTTCCACAAAACCGCATGAAAAAAAAAAAAAAAAAAATCCACCAACAACAACAACAAAATACGCTTTACAAATTAATGTCAAGTGCATGTTCTCCCTAAATGATCTCTTAGGCAACCCCTTCTATGTTGACCATAGACTAACCCAATTTTCTAAATCAAAACCAATCCACCACAATATCAAAACCTAAGTCATATTTAAAATCCAAATTTTAAAAAGGAAAAAAAAAAAAAAAAAAAAAACCCTTACCGGTGGATGTATATAAAGGGTTGTATATAGAAATGGACCCAAATTAGGGTTTCAACTACTATAAAACCAATTCTAATTCAAAACCAAATCTAACAAAATTACATACAATGCATTTAGTGAGTCATTGTGGTGTAATGCGTGGACTTGTTTGATAAAATATGTCAAAGTATTTGTGTGGAATTGGGGGAAGGAGAAATAAATTGAAAGCAATGCAATATTGTTACTATATTATTTTCTTGGATACCTGCCATGCTTGGTTAGTTAATAGTCAATAGTATTTTTGTTTTAATGTAAGATGAGAGCACAGGTGGTGTTTCAGTGTGTTAGCAATTCCTATGACAACTAAAACCAAGAGTCATAAACCATAAAGTTGACTTAAAATAATGTGAGAGTATAACTATCAAATTCTAAATAAATAAATAAAAATGCAAGAGTGAGTGAGATTTTTTTTCAAACAAA
This sequence comes from Quercus ilex subsp. ballota, assembly GCA_032727855.1. Taxonomy (NCBI): domain Eukaryota; kingdom Viridiplantae; phylum Streptophyta; class Magnoliopsida; order Fagales; family Fagaceae; genus Quercus; species Quercus ilex. Next base: position 49,741,272 of record CM064918.1, read on the forward strand.
ACACACAAACCCAATAGGCAAACACAAATTGAATATACCAATATGAATATGTATGTAGAGCTTACATAGGTCAATCCCACATAGATATAAAAGATGTGTTCAATACATCTATTCCATAAGAAAATTTTAGACAGAACCTAACATTATAAGGTGATATCCATAGCATTCGAGTACTATTACATAGCTTTGCCATTTACACTACATATATTCAAAAAAAAAAAAAAAAAAAAATGTAGTGAAGTCATAGGTTGCAGCATCATTTTCAGCCATTTAAAATGATTGCTTAAATAAAAGCACAACAATTAAAAAGAAAACCAAAATTCCAAAGAACTAATCAATAAAAAGCATTACTCTTAACCAAAATTCTAAACACTTATAGTTCTCTATTAACAAAATTATAACTCACAATTCTAGTTGTGAGTTGCAATATACCTGCTGTAATTCACAGATAACCCAAAAAAATCAACTTATAGCAACTAATAACCTGAAATACTAAACTTAACAGCATAATAACATATAAAGAGAGCAATAAAAAATTCCACACTTTTTCAACCAATCCAAACATATTCTAATTTTTACCAATCCAAAATAGAGGACTTTCACTAAACAGATGTAAATTTTTTACCAAGCCTTTAATCTACACTGATTCTAATTTCATTGAGACATTTTCAAACACTTAGGGTTGACCTATTTTCAAAAACGATACCAATTCTTATATCATTCTTTCAACCATTATACCAACAAAAACATGAGAGAGAGAGAGAGAGAGAGAGAGAGATAGCAAGAAATCTGGTGAATTTGTCAAACAAAATTGGATTTTGAATAACATAAATCTTCAAATTGTTCATCCTACTACAGTTCCCTAAAGTGTTGAATACATACTTCAAGAGTAATGTCTAGTATCTACAAATTTCCTCTACATATAAATTTTGAGTTTCCATTTTAAAGAAATACATTCAAATGTTTTCTTATTTCAATTGACAACCCATGTACATAGTTACTCTTGTAGGCCTTTTGTTGAACACCTAACAGATATGGCCAAGAAATAGAACTTAGTTGATTTATAGGTGCTGAAATAGAGGAACTTAAAAAAAATGTAGTAATGTAATCTAGAAATTAAAAACTTATTGAAAGAAAATTGATATACCACCAATTTCAGGCTTCAGCCAGAAAATCCAATTTATATTCAATACATACAAAAAAAAGAAAAAAAAAAGAATTGGGTATGAGGATAACCTTATTGCAACCCATCAACACCATTGTTAGTTTGTTACCCCGCCCACCAAATCCATCTCAAAGAGCTCCTTGACGGTTGTCACAATCTTCTTCGACACAAATTTCCACCTTAAATTGCCAGAACCTAAAGCAAAAAAAATAAAATAAAATAAAATTTGCTTCAAAACCGAGATGGAAAAATAAATAACACAAATTTCCACCTTAAATCGCTAGAACCTAAAGCACAAAAAAAAAAAAAAAAAAATTTTTGAAACCCAAAACACCAAAGTAGATCACCCACAACCACAAACAAAATTCCATGAACAATTGAAGTGGAGAAAGAACAATATATTGGAAGTAATAACTGGCTAGGTAGGTTTTTAATTGAAGAGCAAATCAGAATTTTTACCTCGGGTTTGGACTTCCTCTACAGAGGAGGCTGGCTTCAGTTGCAATTGACAGCTAAAACCCAACACACCCGACGGTTAGGAAGTGAAATCCCTAAAATGACAGAAAAACCTAATTAAAGAAGAAATCCCTAAATTGACAGAAAAACCTAATTAAAGACAATAGGAAAAGATATTATTCATTGATTAATTGAGAAATACCGAGAGAGAATGGTCTAATACAGGGAAGGGGTTTGGCCGGCCTGTATCTACGATTGGAGTGAATCACTTCAGAGGAGAAGGGGAACGGGATCAGGTTTTGTTAGAGCTAATATGGGTCTGGGTTTTGAATGATGGAGAAGGGGTTTGGCCATGGGATGTGTTTTGGATGATAGAGAACATTTCAGCGTTGGGTGTGTTTTGAATGGGGAAGGATCAGGGGAACGAGTTTCATCACTTTCATGTATTATCGGGTTTATTTATTTATTTTTATTTTTTTATAAGGTATTATCGGGTTTTAGAAAAAAAGAAAATTAGAATTTTTGTTTTTAAATAATGCTGACGTGGAAAATTGTGGAGAGATCAGAGACTTTGGTTATATATATATATATATTGATAATAAAACATTAATGCAGCAAATTACTACAATATTTTTCACAATTGTTGAAATGCTACACCCACAACATTTTCATAACAAATTTTAAGTGGTAAATTGTTATTCTAATTTAAACTTACCAATGAAATCACTTTTTTCCCTACTAACAACCTAATACTTATGGTTTCTAATGAAAATGTTGTGAACATAGTATTTCTCTTTTGAAAATTTTAAAACATCTTGTTGTCATCACAATATTTTTACAACTGCTGACATGTCAATTCTTTACAAGTCAAAATAAAATATAACAAAGTTGTAAAGGTATTAAGAAAATGTTGTGCTATTCTTTGTTTTTCTAGAATTTTTTTTATTCAATTTATGTTGAGCCAAAATTCATTATTTTATGTACAATTTTCTTAGGTTGAATTTTGTATTTTTTTTTTCTTTATGCACCATTTTAAGTAAAAACAGATAAATTTAATATTAAAACACTTTTCATTCTTTATATTTGGAGTAGTTCACAATTCCTCCTTAAACTTTAAAATCAAGCAATTTCCCTATTAATATTTTGGAAAAGAGCAAATATGTCATATTTTTATTCTCTCAATAAAACCCTAATGAAATCTTATGATTCTTAAAATATTCCATTGTGTAGTAGCTAAAGTATTCCCACTAAATTTTAACATCCCAAAAATTTTCTTTACGTATTTTGAGTTTTACGTGGTAATAATGCTTACAAAGTTGGAATGGTAATATAAGGTGTTTTATTTGTTACCTAGAAAACATTGATTTTTTAAGTTTAAATCTTCGAAACTTATAATCTATCTAATAAAAAATTCGATGACACATGCCTTTTGTTATTTTTTTTTTCTTGCCTAAAATGGGCGTTCATAAAAACTAATTAAGCTAAAGATTACACCTCAACTCATGTAAAATGATAAAGAAGAAAGTATGAATGACAAAATTTTCATTGTGTATGGTTGAAGGTATTTGATGAAGAGTTTCAATTGTAGCATATGATATCATTCATTGCGAAAATTTAATTATTGTGATAAGGTTTTAGCAAAACTCAGTTGTTTATTATTGAAAGATAATGATCTATGTTATCATTCTTAAAAGTTTTTAATAAGTGAATATTGTCTTTTGCAAATAAGTATCAAAATTCTTATACAAATGAGATACTTTATATGACATACCTTTTTTTTTACGTATATAGTTTCATACTTCTTCAAATAAAAAGCGTGAATGCAAGTTGTAACATCCCAGCCTAATTGCATGATTAATTTATGAATTTATATATTTGTTATTATTTTAATTACCTTAAGTGCATAAGGCTTTGATATTGTGATATTATAAAAGATATATGCTCTTTTAATGTTATAGAAAGAAGTTTATAAAGGTAACGGGTATATGTGCATAATTATTTTATTAGTTGGGCCTTTCTAGAATATAGAACTATGGGAGGGTAATAAGTATAAATGTTAAAAGTTGTAAAGGTGAAGCAACAACTCACTTTTCCCTTAGCAATACACATGCCCCACCCAAAACTTTCCCCCTAATCTTTTCTTTGTTGTTGCACCGAATTCATTCTTTTGTTTCTCTATTCTTCTTTCTTTGTTCTTTCTTTTTCCTCTTTCTTTTTTCTTGAACCGGCAGCACTATCTTACACCAACAACCCTTCTCTCACCGAAACCATAGATATCTTTCTCTAAGAAGAAATCAAACTCTTACTAAAGTTTCAACTTCAGTTGTGGGTAAGTAAATAAGATTATTTTCTGCTATGGGTAATTTTAATGGTGTAATGGTTTGTTTAGTTTCCCTTCTATATTCTTTAATTTGATTGTTAGAAGTTGAAATTTGTGGTTTTGTGTTAGCAATTTGAAAGATTGAAGATATTATGGTCAATTGTATGCATATTAATGTATTCTAACATGTGCAGTATAGGAATAAAAATACTCACATGAAATGAAGGCCTTTTGCAATTAGTTAATGATTTTGTGAGAAAATATGTTAAATCTGTCACTGTGATAGATTCAGTGTTTACAATATGAAAAATCTGGATTAAATCATATTCTGTGAATTAGGTTGCTAGGAGTAGTATTTATGAATTCTAAAATACAAATGGTTGTAATGGAAGTGGCCTCAAAGAAATTGGATCAATATAAAAATAATGGTTTAATTTCTAAGTTGAATGAAATTTTGTTAGGACAGATTTGAGTATGTTGTCTTGTATGATTTTTAGTAAATCATGATTTTATGCTTTGACTCTAAAATTGATATGGTATCTACTAGACATCCAGAGGAGTGGCTCTATAAAATTGTATAAAAATTGGATGTGAATAGATAGCTCATTTGTATTTTATAAATGAGGTATATGTTGCTGAAATAAGCAGTGAATAGTAAATGATATACCTAATTTTGAGGATTTAATTCTAAAGTTAGAGCTATAAATTAGTATGCTCATCTTTTGGTATGTCTGGATCATAGATAAACTTTGTATGCTTTGGTTTCTCTAAGATTTGGTATATAATGTGTTTGATGAATGTATCTTGTATTGTGGGAACCTTTATGTGATGGGAATTAAATTTTTATTGAGTTTGAGAGTTAGGTTGTGATTCATGTATAAGTTTATATATTTAGGAAGATTTGTTAGTAATAAGTTTTGGTCCTTCATTTAGGTGATGAGAACGAGAATGTGGACACTTGAGCTCCTCTTATACAAATCTCTCGCGTCTTCGGTTTTTAGGTAAGGGATATATAACATGTGCATTTAATAAGAATAAGGATTGTTTAAGAATTTATTATGTATCAAAACCTTTTAATTAGACCTATTACATATAAGCATGATTTAAATAAAGATATATGTTTGTGATTTGTTGAATCTTATATATATATATATATATATATATATGATAATTTTAGCATATTGATGCTATTACTTATATCACGAACATAATATTTAAGAATGAAGTAGATATGCTACTATTATGAAATATTTATGTTAAAGCATAGTTATTAGAAAAATATAGTTTTCGGGTTATTCCATTGTTATGATCTGAACTTAGCTAGTAGGAGTTATAGTACTGGCATTTCCATAGAAATTTTGATTGGCCATTATAAGTGGTGAGGACTCTGCTGTACTTGCCCTCATTGGGAACGACCAACTTGTGGAGGATGCTAATCAACCCCCATGGTTGATGATATGATCACACCGAAAGGGGTGTGATACTTTCTGATATGATCCTGAGATTTCCTAGCATTGTGGGGAATACTGGATGCTTGACACAATGTGCTAGAAGCCTCTAAAAGTTGTGATAAATTGACAATTAGACTGACTAATATGTATTATGAATGAGCTATTAAGCTATTTGGAATTTATAAGAAAAGTATGATGATAAGAAGGTATGTTGAATGTGTTATAAGTCTGATAGAAAGTTTATGATAAAGTATTTTATAGTGTATTTAAAAATAAGGTTGCTGAATTATGTTTAAGTTCCTTATTATGTCATTTTATTATTATATAAAATGAAAATGATATATTTTCATCTGGAAGTTCATAAGTTATTTTAAGAATAATATGAATACTATTGAAGACTATTTATCAAAGCTGACATATCCATAAAATATTTGATTTACATGCATTCTTATTAAATGCTCATGGAGCTTAAAACCTTACTGAGTTTTGCAGCTCAACTTATTATATTTCAGTGCACAGGTTCTTTTCTGGAAGCAGCGAGGGTATTAGAAATGGCAAGGAATCTATAATTCTAGTTTGTTAGAATGTATAGTTTTTTTGTTGTATAGTAGTTTAGTTCTTTTGCTGTATAGGAGGAATCAAGATGTACTTGATCCTTTTGAGCACAGATGTAATTCAGAACCTTAGTTTGTTTTGAACCCCAGTTGTATGTCCTTGGGGTTAGACTTGTAAATAAGAATTTTGCTAAATATTTAGCTATGTAATATTTACACGAATACCTTAAGTTTCAACTAAGTTGTAATCTTGCAAAGTTCGAAATGAAATGAAGTTTCAAAGTTTTACAAATTTTGTATATTATGGCTTTCATGCAAGGAAAGAAAAAGGAATACAAGAAATGATTTTTGATAAGCACCTTCAACTTTAGTTGGTTCATGTTAGTATTGTGGTAAATTTGATATTAACATGCCGATCATACTCTAAATTCTGAAGTATAGGTTTGGGTCGTGACATGCATAGCTACAGTAGCTATAGTGTCTTTCGGTTTGTTCAATATACACTGTAGCTACAGTAGCTATAGTTTTAGTTTTTATTTTTTTTAGTCATCGGTTTGTGTTTTTTTTTTTTTAAATATTTATATGAGCTAGCATATATATTGTTATATTGATACAACAAATTTCACAATATTTTCATAATTATTGATGTGTCAATTTCTTATAGATCGAAATAAAATAATAAAATATGAGACTGTGACCAAACATGACTGAAAATAAATGTTTTGTCTTTTGGTTTGTTCAATTGACACTGTAGCTACTGCTAGGACATATGTGAATCATTGTTAGGAACATATGTCAATATTTTATGTAATTAGCTAATCCTTTGACAAAATGCACTTTACTTGTAATTGGATAGATCTAGGATGTATTTAATACTTGATCGGTGCAAAACTGCAAGTGCACAGTATCGTAGTTTTATAGTAAAGTGATGAGAAGAATATCGTCCTCAGGAATTGGTAACTTACTTTTGACAAATACCAAAATTATGCTAATCTCAATTTTATCTAGAGAAGTCACTAAGGTTTTTGTAATTGGAATTTAAAATAAAATCAAATTAAAGAAAATATGCAGAGAAAAAAAAAATATGTTGTTCGAAGATCAAATTAATGGGAAGAAAACTTCTAGGAAATCGATTTCACCCAATTCCTCACTATGCTTACTCATCTAGCTAATTGAATTTAATTCTCGCTGTTTGTTAGCAATCTCCAAAAAACATCCAAAAGCCTCTTTCGACAGTCAATTGGAAACATTCTTATTCATCAATTTACACAAGAGTATGCAATTTAATAAAACAAGAAAGCATTAAGACCAATGATTTTAATACTACACAAGTTCATACAAGTCTTTCGATCTCTATATTTACCTATGCCGAAATATTCAAGACCTATCCTATAATTCCCTCTTTCGACAGCAAATCACAAGATCAAAATCATCTAATTAATGGCCAGTTAATTAGAAGCAATAAGCTCAGAATAAATCAGACAAAAATGAAGAGAATTAATTCAAATTAACATGGAAAAGCAAGCATAGTTCAGAATTAGATTACATCGTTTTCCTAAAATAAAAAAAATTTAGTTCATGTTGAAAATTAAACTTAACAGAAATGAATTCACCATAATGTTTTTGAGAAGTTTTGAAGGAAAAAATGAACGCAAAAAATCTCTTTCAGCCTTTGCAGCTTCTTCTCCTCTCGTTCAGCATCAGCCTCTTCTGTTCTGCTTCAGCTCTCTGTTTCAACGTTTTTCCTCTATTTCAACCCCTCTGTTTCAGCGTCTTTTGCTTCAGTTCAGCCTCCCTTTTCAGTTTCGGCCTCTCTGTCCAGCAAAGAACGTGTTTTTTTTCTTCTTCGTTTCAGTGCCTCCTTTCTTTTCTTTTCTGTTCAGCGCCTCCTTTTTTTTTTTAGCCAAAAGCGTGTTGCACCCTAAAGCCCCAACGTGTTGCTCTTTTCTTTTCAGCCCCAACGTGTTGCTCAAAAGCCCAAAACGTGTTTCTCAAAAGCCCAACACATTCCTCTCTTCAACCCAAAAAAACCTTGCTCTCTGTTCAGCCGTCTTTTATTGAATAAATCTTTTTTTTTTCCTTCAAATCTGCAATAAAAATTAAAATTTAAATAACAATAATGAAGTCTAAAATCAACAAAAATAAATAAAATTAGACTAAAGTTTAAATTTGAGAAGTGATAAATTATGCCAAATTATGCAAGTCATCAAACACCCCTAAACTTAGAACTTTGTTTGTCCTCAAACAAAAAGAAAATAAAATAAAAGGCAACTATAGACAATATCAACTAGACCCCATAGAGAACTACCATCACTCACCAAGCCATGATCTGAATTTAGATTTCATCACTAGTAACTTACTCATTTGACATCAAAGATAGCAGGAAAATCAATCAAAAAATTCAGCAATTTGTCAAGCAAGAGTTAAGCGTTTACCTCAACCTAAAGCTAAGTCCTTGAGTGTGTGTGTGTGAAATAGTCAATTTAACTCCAAACCACTAGCAAATTCAGATAAAAGTAGAACAACTGAAATCAGAAGAATTCTCTCAAAACTTAACCCCATAAGTCCAATTTTCAGAAATCCTCTCCACTAACGTAATCCAATACCAAAATCAAAGATCAAAAGGTCTTTAATCAAGGTTGTAATGACAGGCCACAAGGTGAGGGCTACGAAAGAAATGGATATGGAAAATCAAAGCAAACTAGAAAAATACTTGGTAGAAAGAACAATAAAAAAAATATCCACAGGATTCACACCATAGCTCTTTCTCGACAATATGTTCATACTGATGACAATATTGTTGCTATACTCAATAAGTGGAGTGCTATTTTTTTTGTCAGCCACCTTGATACTCATAGCCTTTTTTGATTTTCAACCACTTTAACCCTTTTTCGATTCTTGCCTTTCACTTTCTTTTCTTTTCACACTTTGATCAAATAGAGCAAACATATTGTGGATAATTTAAGTTGAACTAACTTCCTCTTTAAATGCAAATTTCCACCAAAGTATTTTCTCAAAATGTAAGGTAAATTCATGGTTTTTCAGGCTTAGAATGGGAATGGTTTATGTAGTTAAAAGAACAAACAAAGGCTTATGTAAAATAAGGCTCAAAGGGGTTGACTATGGGAATACACCATGCAATGATGGCATGATAATCAGGACAGCTGGGAAAGCTTTTTGGTTGTGACAAAAAAATTGCCTAGATCCTTTCTCTAATGTTTGGTATCAACTAGGATTTCGCCTCAATGATCCATCAACAGATTCTAGAGCAAAGCAAGATTGAACTTTCCTGACCCAGTTAATTTAACTCCTTCTCTTCATAGGCAAAATGGAGTAAAGAAAAATTGACTATGTGCTCAATTATTTTCAAGGACAAAGATTTAAATCAAAGTACCCACAAAACTCTGCCTAACATAATAGCATACGGTGGTGAAAAATGACAACAATGAGTTTATTCCTACAAGAGCAGTCACGGGTTGGCGTGTATGTATGGATTACCGCAAGTTGAACAAAGTAACAAGGAAGGATCATTTTCCACTTCCCTTCATTGATCAAATGTTGGATCAAATGTTGGATCAATTGAACTCTGTGGTGTTTGCTTGTGACAAATTTCGGTCTTACCTCATTTGTACAAAGGTGATAGTGTTCACTGATCATGGAGCACTTCGTTATTTGTTTGGCAAGAAGGATGCTAAGCCTAGGCTGATTTGTTGGATCCTTCTTCTTCAAGAATTTGATTTGGAGGTGCGAGATAAGAAAGGAAGTGAAAATTTAGTTGCTGACCATCTCTCTCGGTTGGAGCAAGAGGAAGTAAGACCAGATTTAGTGATCCAAGAAGCATTCCCTAATGAGCAGTTGTTTGCATGTGAGATTAAGCTTCCTTGGTATGCTGATATTGTAAACTTCCTAACTTGTAAGGTATTGCCACCAGATCTTACTTACCACCAACATAAGAAGTTTTTGCATGATGTGAAATATTATCTTTGGGATGAGCCTTTGCTTTTCAAAAGATGCCCTGATCAAATCATCCGAAGATGTGTGCCAGAATAGGAGATGCAAGCCATTCTCCATCATTGCCATTCCTCATCATATGGAGGACATTTTGGAGTAACACGAACAGCAGCTAAGGTACTTCAAAGTGGTTTCTTTTGGCCTTCTATTTTTCGTGATAGTTATACTTTGGTGAAGACTTGTGATCGGTGCCGACGTATGGGAAATATTTCAAGGTGTCAGGAGCTACCATTAAAAATATCTCAGAGGTTGAGTTATTTGATGTTTGGGGAATTGATTTTATGGGTCCTTTTCCTCCTTCTTTTGGCTTTGTTTATATCTTGTTAGCAGTTGATTATGTGTCAAAGTGGGTGGAGGCAATTGCTGCAACAACAAATGATGCAAAGGTAGTGCTCAAATTTCTATATAAGAACATATTCACAAGATTTGGCACTCCACGAGCTATTATTAGTGATGAAGGGACCCACTTTTGCAACAAGTTGTTGGACAACCTTCTTTCTAAATATGGTGTGAAGCACAAGATAGCACTTACCTTTCATCCTCAAACTAATGGGCAAGTTGAAATTTCAAATCGAGAAATCAAGAATATCCTTGAGAAGACGGTCAACACCAATAGAAAGGATTGGGAAAAGAAGCTTGATGATGCTTTGTGGGCGTACCGTACATCTTTTAAAACACCTATCGGGATGTCTCCTTATCGATTAGTGTTTGGAAAAGCATGTCATCTCTCTGTTGAGTTGGAGCATAAAGCTTACTGGGCTGTAAAGAAGTTTAATCTTGATTTGAAGGTAGCAAGGGAAAAGCGACTTCTTCAATTGAATGAGATGGATGAGTTCCAGAACGATGCTTATGAAAATGCAAAGATCTACAAAGAACGGACAAAGAAGTGGCATGACAAACAGATTCTTAGGCGTGAGTTTGCTCCAGGACAGCAGGTTTTACTCTTCAATTCACGACTAAAACTTTTCCCGGGTAAGTTAAGATCAAGATGGACGGGTCCTTATACAATTGACAAAGTTTCCCCTTTTGGAGCAATAGACTTGAAGGACAAGGCAGGGCATATATTCAGAGTTAACGGTCAGAGATTGAAGCACTATTATCGAGAACAAGTGGAGAGGAACTGTGCATTTATTCCTCTTAGAAATCCTAATTGATGAAGATTGAAAAGTCTGGCTATAGACTATAAAACAAGCACTTATGGGAGGCAGCCCATAAAACTTTCTTTTATTCTTTTATTTTTATTTATTTTTATTTGAATAGTTTGGATTTTGATGCAGGTTTATCTGGCATGAATAAAGAGCAGAAAATTACAAACTAATGCGGATTCACCATAAAACCAGGGAAGTTCCTTTCATTTCTTCAATCTGTCTCACTTTTGAATTATAATGAGGACATTGTTTGGTTTGAGTTTGGGGGTGTAAACTCCTATAGTCTTGAGTTGTTGGATTCTCTTATCAAGCATGTATTTGAGTATGATTGAATTCGCTATGATTCTGAAATTTGTGATTGAGGATGGTTTTGAGAAAAATTTTCAAAATTTGCTATTATGTTAGGCAGAGTTTTGTGGGTACTTTGATTTAAATCTTTGTCCTTGAAAATAATTGAGCACATAGTCAATTTTTGTTTACTCCATTTTGCCTATGAAGAGAAGGAGTTGAATTAATTGGGTTAGGAAAGTTCAATCTTGCTTTGCTCTAGAATCCATTGATGGATCCTTGAGGCAAAATCCTAGTTGATACCAAACATTAGAGAAAGGATCTAGGCAATTTTTTTGTCACAACCAAAAAGCTTTCCCAGCCGTCTTGATTATCACGCCATCATTGCATGGTGTATTCCCATAGTCAACCCCCTTGAGCCTTATTTTACATAAGCCTTTATTTGTTCTTTTAACTACATAAACCATTCCCATTCTAAGCCATAAAAACCATGAATTTACCTTCCATTTTGAGAAAATACTTTGGTGGAAATTTGCATTTAAAGGGGAAGTTAGTTCAAATTAAATTATCCATATTATGTTTGCTGTATTTGATCAAAGTGTGAAAAGAAAAGAAAGTGAAAGGCAAGAATCGAAAAAGGGTTAAAGTGGTTGAAAATCAGAAAAGGCTATGAGTATCAAGGTGGCTGAAAAAATAAAAATAAAAGAATAAAAGAAAGTTTTATGGGCTGCCTCCCATAAGCGCTTGTTTTATAGTCTACAGCCAGACTTTTCAATCTTCATTAATTAGGATTTCTAAGAGGAATAAATGCACAGTTCCTCTCCACTTGTTCTCCATAATAGTGCTTCAATATCTGACCGTTAACTCTGAATATATGCCCTGCCTTGTCCTTTAAGTCTATTGCTCCAAAAGGGGAAACTTTGTCAATTGTATAAGAACCGGTCCATCTTGATCTTAACTTACCCAGGAAAAGTTTTAGTCGTGAGTTGAAGAGTAAAACCTGCTATCCTGGAGCAAACTCACGCCTAAAAATCTGTTTGTCATGCCACTTCTTTGTCCGTTCTTTGTAAATCTTTGCATTTTCATAAGCATCGTTCCGGAACTCATCCATCTCATTCAATTGAAGAAGTCGCTTTTCCCCTGCTGCCTTCAAATCAAGATTAAACTTCTTTACAGCCCAGTAAGCTTTATGCTCCAACTCAACAAGGAGATGACATGCTTTTCCAAACACTAATCGATAAGGAGACATCCCGATAGGTGTTTTAAAAGCTGTACGGTATGCCCACAAAGCGTCATCAAGCTTCTTTTCCCAATCCTTTCTATTGGTGTTGACCGTCTTCTCAAGGATATTCTTGATTTCTCGATTTGAAATTTCAGCTTGCCCATTAGTTTGAGGATGGTAGGCAAGTGCTATCTTGTGCTTCACACCATATTTAGAAAGAAGGTTGTTGGACAACTTGTTGCAAAAGTGGGTCCCTTCATCACTAATAATAGCTCGTGGAGTGCCAAATCTTGTGAATATGTTCTTATGCAGAAATTTGAGCACTACCTTTGCATCATTTGTTGTTGCAGCAATTGCCTCCACCCACTTTGACACATAATCAACTGCTAACAAGATATAAACAAAGCCAAAAGAAGGAGGAAAAGGACCCATAAAATCAATTCCCCAAACATCAAATAACTTAACCTCTGAGATATTTTTCAATGGTAGCTCCTGACACCTTGAAATATTTCCCATACGTCGGCACCGATCACAAGTCTTCACCAAAGTATAACTATCACGAAAAATAGAAGGCCAAAAGAAACCACTTTGAAGTACCTTAGCTGCTGTTCGTGTTACTCCAAAATGTCCTCCATATGATGAGGAATGGCAATGATGGAGAATGGCTTGCATCTCCTCTTTTGGCACACATCTTTGGATGATTTGATCAGGGCATCTTTTGAAAAGCAAAGGCTCATCCCAAAGATAATATTTCACATCATGCAAAAACTTCTTACGTTGGTGGTAAGTAAGATCTGGTGGCAATACCTTACAAGCTAGGAAGTTTACAATATCAGCATACCAAGGAAGCTTGATCTCACATGCAAACAACTGCTCATTAGGGAATGCTTCTGGGATCACTAAATCTGGTCTTACTTCCTCTTGCTCCAACCGAGAGAGATGGTCAGCAACTGAATTTTCACTTCCTTTCTTATCTCGCACCTCCAAATCAAATTCTTGAAGAAGAAGGATCCAATGAATCAGCCTAGGCTTAGCATCCTTCTTGCCAAACAAATAACGAAGTGCTGCATGATCAG